>OX104120.1:26146818-26462862 GCA_944474755.1 Limnoperna fortunei
ATTCAATTATAGATATCTTCAATTCAATTATACCTATCTTCAATTCAATTGTACCTAGGTACAATTCAGCACAATTGAAGATATCTTCAATTCAATTGTACCTATCTTCAATTCAATTATAGATATCTTCAATTGAATTGAACCTATCTTCAATTCAATTGTGCCTAGGTATCTTCAATTGCACTTAATCAAATTTGTATTATAATATAATTCAATTGAAGATAGGTGTAATTGAATTGAAGATAGGTGTAATTGAATTGAAGATATCTTCAAATGAATTGAAGATATCTTCAAATGAATTGGAGATATCTCCAAATGAATTATGGAGATGTTGGAATTAGACCTATCTTCAAGTGAATTAAAGATATCTTCAATTCAATTGAAGATATGTGTAATTGAATTGAAGATATCTTCAAATGAATTGAAGATATCTTCAAATGAATCAATTAAATTGCACCTAGGTATAATTCATTTGAAGATAGGTTCAATTGATATGAAGATATCTTTAATTATTTGAAGATAGGTACAATTGAATTGAAGATATCTTCAATTGAATTGAAGATATCTTCAATTTATTTGAAGATATCTTCAAATGATTGAAGATATCTTCAATTATTTGAAGATAGGTACAATTAATTGAATATATGTTAATTTGGCGTTCCATACTTATGTACCACCATTGCCGTAGACATTTTCCAGACACATTCATAATAAAATCTTTAAACCGATACATGCTCTCTACATTACGTAAGGTAGCCATCTAACTTGCTACAACCTGTCTATACTTGAACGGTGCCATAACCTCTGCTGAAATTGTTACTGACTTGCCATTATTTTTTTAGTAGTTTAGTCATTGTTTTTGTTCATATTATGTTTCAAACCATCCTCCCAGCTCAGGGGTTCTGAGTCCGGGTCAGCTCCATCATCAATTGTAGGAGCCTTTATAAAAGTGTAAAATTGTGACTTATTATAGGTGTCTACTTCCTGTGAAGTCCATGTGTAAACTATTAACCTACACACCTTAACTAAGGTGTTTGGAATGAAAAATAAATCAGACAGAAACTATAGACTTCAAAAGTAAATTATGCTCACAAAATACTTTTCTGAATGATAAGTATATTTGAGAGCACCAGTTTCAAGAAAAAACTGAGCATTTGTGAATTGACTGAGCAATCTGTTTTAAAAATCTTAACTTCTATAGTAAAAAATGAATTACACAGATTTTTATATAAAATACCTTAGTCACATGCCTATGACAATAGGTTGTTATTTTTTTTTAATATAAATGTAAAATTTTGCATATAAAACTAATTTATCTTTTCTAGTGACTGCGCTGAGAAGATTCCATCAAAAGCAGCTCAAGATGATGCTACTGCAAAAAAATTGTGGGAATTATCTGAAAAAATGGTCGGTCTCTAGCAAATTGTTGGAATTATCTGATAAAAATGGTCAGCCTCTAGAAAATTGTGGGAATTATATAAAAAAAAATGGTCGATCTCTAAAATATTGTGTGAAATTTTCTGAGAAAAATTGTCGGTCTCTAGAAAATCGTGGGAATTTATCTGAAAAATGGTTGGTCTCCAGAAAATTGTGTGAATTATCTGAAAACAATGAGCTGTCTTCAGAAAACTGTGGGAAAAATGGTCTTTCTCTCTAGATCTGATTTTTTTTAAAGCGATGGTACGGTTATTCGTTCCAATTTTAGTTCAATCTGAAATCCAAAATGTCTTTTACCATGCAACTTAAAAATGTTTCTATCTGAAACTACAAATTTAAAGCTGAACTGTAGATTTGAGGGCACACAGTCATGACAGTCATGCATATTCTAGTTTAACTCGGTGCCGAATAACCTACACTAAGAATAAAGTTTCAGTGATACCCTTTACAGGGTATGCTTTGGATGTCAGTTTTTTCCAAGATAGCTGCCTTACACGGCGAAATGGAAAATGGTTTGACATTGTTTGTTTGTTGTTCAACTAATTAAACGAAATAAAAGGAATGGTTGCCAATATTGTTTGTCCTTAAATGGGCGTTACAGATTCTTGCTTTATTTATAATTTTTTGATGACAATCCTATTACTAGTATTAAATTACTCAATCAAGAATGGTCTACGAAGCGGTTTATGATCAAGTTGTGAATTGGTTTCTGAAAGATTCTATTTACAAATGTAAAAACGTAATAAAATGTCCTATGTGAATTTGTTTTTTTATAAACTCAAATCAAACTGTTGGGATGCCAACACAAGATGTCTCCCAAACAAACCCCCATTGCCACTATAACCTTGAGCATGTTGAAAACCATCCAAATACAAATTTTTACCATCATAAGCAATGTCCTAGTTAATAAATTGTGTTTCCATGAAAGCGGCAGCCATTTTGAAAATTAAAAAAAAATAGACTGCCAAAACTTCAAGTCACTCCTAACATGTTCCCAAAGTATCATAGTGATTGGACATTGCATCTCAGAGAAAATGTGTTGACAAGATTGAACGAAAAGTAGAAAAAAGAAAAAGAATAATAATAAGCAATAGGTCTCCAAAAACTTCGTTTTGGGGACTTTATAAAAACAGTGTTGATCAGTTCTCACGGGGGGGGGGGGGGGGGGGGGGGTAACTAAGGAGCTTTGAAAACCCACCCTATTCATATACTTTCGGATATTTTAAACGGGACCCAATCATATATTGAATTATTAAATCAGACCTATTCATATATTTTATTACTGCACATCCCCATAGACAAAATAGTCCAGTCACTTTATCTTCCAAGTTATTTTATAACTCAAACTTAAAATAAAAATATAAAATGTTTACTTATTGTATATATAGGATAAAATAAATTGTCTCCCCTAAGGTTAGATATGTACTGATTTCACTACGTGGTAATCAATTAGTTACTACATGTATGTTTATTCTGTATGTGAACTGAAACCAACACTATTGAAAGGTGAACTTAAACCAACAATATTGAAAGGTGAACTATATTATTGGAAGGTGAATTTAAACAAACATTATTCAAAGGTGAACCGTTAAACCAACACTATTAGAAGGTAAACTTAATCCAACACTATTGGTTTGTTTGTCTGAATGGTGTTTTAAAGCCACTTTCAGCAATCTTTCAGCTATTTCATGGCGTCCAGTTTTTATTGGGGGAGGAAGCCGGAGTACCCGGAGAGAACCCCCGACCTGCGGTAGGAAAACTGGCAATCCTTGCCAATTAAGATTGGAGTAGAGTACACCCTGCCTGCAGTGAGAATCATACCCGCAATCTCAGTGTTGACAGACCACGTGATCAATAGTAGACGAACTACCTGACCACTCGGCCACCGAGGCCCCCAACACTATTGGAATATGTACTTAAACCAACACTACTAGAAGGTGCACTTAAACCAACACTATAAAGATGAACTTAAACTAACAGTATTGAATGATGGACTTAAACAAACACTATACAAAAGTGAACTTAAACCAACACTATTCAAAGTTGAACTTAAACAAAAACTATTGAAAGGTGAACTCAAACAAACACTATTCAAAGGTGGACTTAAACCAAAACTATTAGAAGGTGAACTTAAACCAAAACTATTAAAAGGTGAACTTTAACAAACACTATTTAAAGGTGAACTTAAACATACATTCAAAGTGAACTTAAACATACATTCAAAGGTGAACTTTAACATACATTCAAAGGTCAACTTAAACATCTATTGAAAGGTGAACTGAAACCAACACTATTGAAAGGTGACTGAAACCTACAGTATTAGAAGGTGAACTTAATCCAACTATATTGGAAGGTTAACTTAAACCAAAACTATTAAAAGGTGAATGTAAACCAACACCATTGAAAGGTGAACTTAAACTAGCACTGGAAGGTGAACTTAAACCAAACCTATCGGAAGGTTAACTTAAACAAACACGATGGAAAGCTGAACTTAAACCAACACTATTGGAAGGTGAACTTAAACCAACAGTATTTAGAAGGTAAGCTTAAACACTATTGGAATGTGCACTTAAACCAAAACTATTGAAAAGTAAACTTAACATACACTAGTGAAAGATAAACTGAAACATACACTATAGAAAGGTGAACTGAAACCAACACTATTGGAATGTGCACTTAAACCAAAACTATTGAAAGGTGAACTTAAACCAACACTATTGAAAGGTGAACTTAACATACACAAGTGAAAGATAAACTGAAACATACACTATAGAAAGGTGAACTGAAACCAACACTAGTGGAATGTGCACTTAAACCAAAACTATTGAAAGGTGAACTTAAACCAACACTATTGAAAGGTGAACTTAACATACACTAGTGAAAGATAAACTGAAACATACACTATTGAAAGGTGAACTGAAACCAACACTTTTGGAATGTGCACTTAAACCAAAACTATTGAAAGGTGAACTTAAACCAACACTATTGAAAGGTGAACTTAACATACACAAGTGAAAGATAAACTGAAACATACACTATTGAAAGGTGAACTGAAACCAACACTAGTGGAAGATAAACTTAAACCAAAACTATTGAAAGGTGAACGAACAAACACCATTTAAAGTTGAACTTAAACATACACTATTAAAGGGAACTTAAACCAACACTATTGAAAGGTGAACTTAAATATACACTAATGAAAGATAAACTGAAACATACACTATTTAAAGGTGAACTAAAACCAACACTAACGAAAAGTTAACTTAAACCAGCACAATTGAAAGGTGAACTGAAACCAAAACTATTGAAAGGTGAACGTAAACCGACAATATTGAAAGGTGAACTGAAACCAACACTACTGAAAGATGAACAAACAAACACTACTTAAAATTGAACTTAAACATACACTATTGAAAGGTGAACTACAATCAACACTATTTAAAAGTGAACTTAAACCAACATTAAGAAGGTGAACTCGAACCAAAACTATTGAAAGATAAATAAGCAAACACTATTTAAAGTTGAACTTAAAGATTCACTATTGAAAAGTGAACTTAAACCAACACTTTTTGAAGGTAAACCTAAATAAACACTTTTGAAAGGTGAACTTGAACCAACACTTTTTGAAGGTAAACCTAAATAAACACTTTTGGAAGGTAAACTGAAAGGAAAACTATTAAGGTGAACTCAAACCAAAACTATTGAAAGATGAACAAACAAACACTATTTAAAATTGAACTTAAACATACACTATTTAAAGGTGAACTAAAACAAACACTATTGAAAAGTGAACTTAAACCAACATTATGAAGGTGAACTCAAACCAAAACTATTGAAAGATAAACAAACACACACTATTTAAAGTTGAACTTAAACATACACTATTGAAAAGTGAACTTAAACCAACACCATTTGAAGGTAAACTTAAATAAACACTTTTGAAAGGTGAACTTAATCCAACACTTTTGAAAGGTAAACTTAAACAAATACTATTCAAAAGTGAACTTAAACCAACACTATTGGAAGGTGAACTGAACCAAAACTATTTAAAGGTGAACTTAAACCAACACTATTCAAAGATGAACTGAATCAACACTATTGAAAGGTGAAATAGTTAAGATGTCGTTAAACACACAAAATATTTAGGGTCGTTACTAGGGTAAGAAAATAGAGGAGGCAGGGGCTTGGAGCCGCCGATTGAGGCCCCAAATAAGTGGGGGGTCCGGAGCCTACTTCCGCGGGAAGAAAATTTTGCAAAAATCAACGTAAAATTACACATTTTCTCTTTATTTTAACAATGTTGAATAAAAACAATCAGTTTTGGAGTATTTCCTTAATTTGCAGTTGATTCTTTGTGTAATATATTGGATTTTTCAAAATAAAATACACACTTTATTTTTTGTGGTTGTAAACCTAAAGGAGGCAGTTGCCTCCGTTGCCTCAATGGTAGTTACGGCCCTGATTTTAAGTCTTACCATGGAAAGGCAATCTTTAAATTGTAAATTAAATTGTTTAAACCTTTTTTCAATCGGAGGGCAGTAAATTTGAAGAATGACTGTTTATTTCAATTGCTAAATGTTGTGTCAGTTAACATGCCGAGAGATAACAGTCCGAAAAGTTTTCGTATTATGTAAGTCATTATTGCATAAATTACGCTGCCTTGTATAAATTGTCCTCTTTCAATAATTTTCCCCTTTCTTATACTTTAACCTCATAAAACAATTACATCGGTAAAAGACAGAAAATGTGTTATCCTGTGGCATAACGAACTCTTATAGTCTGGCAAATATTAAGCCTAAGGCATGTTCATTGATCTTAATGACCACACCGGGATAGCTTTGATTAAAAAATCTGGGGTTATTTCTAGACATGGCACGGCTTGTAATAGACTCGCGGACTAAAAGTACATGATCGGCTCAGGAGATGCAAACAAAGCTAATGAATAAAGTCACAAAGTTCACACATGTTATCAGCCAGACGATCGTGTGGTCAAAACAAGCCCGGAACAAAAAATATTGAAAGGCTAAATAAACACAAAAGTGAAGTTTAGAACTCAGAAACGTAAACATAATCGGTCATTGTATGTTACGTATTTGTTTTAACGGTCATCGTACAAAGAATGAATACCAGTTATATTTGGAAAGCTACCGCAGGCATGCTATTTGCCGGTGAGCTTTTGTACTACATGCTAACATGTATCTTAAAGACCGTGTTTCGTGTTTATAACAACCACACAAGTTTCTTTTATTTTGTATCTCGCAGTGGAGTGAAACACTGTGCTGGTACTGGATTTGATTTATTTTAATATAAATATCAAATAAGTCAAAGTCAAGCTGTCATAATTATACAAACTGTTGACCAAGAGAAAAGCATTGCTCCCTTTTATATGGTCTCGCAAGGTTTTTTTAAATGGCTGTTTTTTTAGTTCTGTTTGTCATGTGAATTACTACTTTCGTGTTTATATACGGTACTAAATGACAATGAAAACGCAACACTTATTTTTTAAGAATATTCTTTTAATCCTATAGAATAAGTTTTTGAAATATATGTTAAAATGTTTACGAAATTGATCATGCAGTTACCAGTTGATGTCATTTTCTGTTGTTGTTGTTTTTTAATGTAGCGTCCGTCGTAGGTCCACTATAGAAAGCACGAAAATTTAGCTTTGACACGAAGACATGCATGATTTATTTCAAACAAGTTTAATTTGTAACCGCCTTGAATATTCCTTAGCATGTTTAAAAGTTGAACACTAACAAGTTTAATTATGGCCCAATTTTCTGACAGCCAACAACACCGGGTTTTGGGGAAGATCCAGGAAGACATGTCTTGACGTGAACTTGTCCGTAGAGTGAACTGCTCAGCGTCGAAAATCACTCGTTTAGCCCAGCGGCATCAACAGACCGGCTCAGTAAACGACAAACCTCGCCCAGGGAGAGAACGAATGACAACACCCCAGCATGATCGCTACATTCATTTGCAGCACCTAAGGGATCGTTTCCGCACTGCCGTCATCCTCACAAGTCAATGTCCACTGTAAGTGTCCACGAAACGTGGACACATGCGGGAACAGAAACCCTGACTTGTGAGGATGCACTGCCGTCCAAACATAGTATTATAGGAGTACACGATAGTCAAATAGCAGCAAATACAGTCCAACGTCGTCTATGTCGTCACGGGCTCAATGTAAGATGATCTTTCGAGGAAACATTCTTACGCCACAAAGACGTCGAAATCGTCTTGCATGCACTCAGATACGTCAAAGATGGGCACACAGACAATTGGCATCTGTATTGTGGTCAGATGAGTCATGTTTCCACTAACGTCATAGTGACCGGCGCACACGTGTTTGGAGACATAGAGGCGAACGTTATGTTGATCCGTGTGTAAAAAAAACCCGACAGATAGGATGGCGGAAGTGTCATGATGTGGGTGACGTGTCAATGAACTATACAGTACCACTTGTGGTTATTAATGGCACTTGAACGAGTTAACGCTACATTGATGAAGTCCTTCGACCCACTGCTATTCCATTCCTTGATGCACATCAAGGCCTTAATCCTTTTCAACAGGACAATGCTCGTGTCCATTCTACGCGCATCACAAGTTACTTCTTAAATGCGAATGACGTTCAAAAACTTCCGTGGTCAGCCTTTTCATCCGGTATAAACCCGATAGAACACTTATGGTATGAACTCGTGCAAGCTGTGAGAAGACTCCAACAAGTGCCTATCACGATGCATCAGCTCAAAAATGCTTGGAATAACATTCCACAAGAGCGTATCCTTCGTTTGGTCCGTTCTATGCAAAGAAGATTACGTGCATGCGTCGCAGCAAATGGAGGACACATTCGATATTGCAAGTGGAAAAGTTTGTGTCTATGAATGATCAATTTAAGCATGAAATAAACTTTGTGTGTAAAATGCTTTAGTCAATCTGTTCATAATGCTAAAGAGTTGTTTACGCTGATTTATGTTGTATTCAAATAATAATTGTATTTATGTGAAACTTAGTGTTGCGCACTCATTGTCACTCAATATATATAGAACCAAAACCCAATCGGGGCGAGGTTGACGTATGTTGACATAAATAATAATGACTTATAAAATTGTAAAGAAGTAAGTTCTTTGGATTGTCGAATGGTCAATGTCATAACTAGCTCAAACATATAAATTTAATAAACAAAACAAAATAAAGACAATACACAATAAATGAAAAATGAAATGAATAAATACACATAAAATAAATACACATTCACAAGACTGAACTAAATATAATGTACTGTTACAAGTAAACACAAATTGAGCCTCCACAAACCGACTTCGCACTACGTCTCCCGGTTATCCTCCACATCGTTGGTACTGTAACACTGATGAACCATTAAATTAATTCCTTAGGAATTTTAACATATTTAACGGACAACGGATTAAATTCTATACAAGTTGCAATTTCTACATTGGTGACGAGAACACTAGATAATTAACTTCACTTCACTGATGTGTTCACCTAACTGACGAATTTACTACACAACTTCTGCACGGGCTTTTACTAATATAACTACACATCTTTTACACGGACCTTTAAACTATAAATATACAGCAACGGAAATTTCCAAATAAACTAATCCAACAGCAGAACATATTACCGCCGATAAAAGACGTTGTTACATCAAATTGAATATCATTGAAACCACCACGCTGTTTCCATTTCCATCAATCAAGTCGACGCCTTATTACTACTGTATGCTACAAGCATACCAAAACCGGGTCTAAAAACAAAAAAAACCCTACAAAATAAACAATCTACAAATTACTTACATTTCTATACTTTATGCATATGACAACTATCTGGACCGCGAGCCGAAATACCATCTCGACGGCGTACTCGACCGTAAAATTAACCATAAAATAGAAATGACTTACCTGAGTGTGGTTAACAATAGCCTAAGGTATCCATGTCCTGTACTGACAATTATAACACCTAATTGCTATTTTAATTAAACTCAGTAACAAACACACGCTAGCCTTGGGTGTCCATGTCCTGAACTGACAATTATAATACCCAACTGCTACTCCGCAGACGTGTGCTCTACTCAATGACCATGTGCCGACTGATTTACAACTCACCTGTGAAATTTCAATACGTACCTAATCACGAGATATACAAGTAAGGTCTGCTCGACTGGTAAACTGTCCGGTGTTAGTACAAATTTATCCTATAATTTATATCCTACCTATTTTACAAGTATACAAATAACCGAAGTTCGTTACAAAAATTCTAAAAAAATCAAGTCCACTTTTCTTTTATCACATGCCGTTTTCTCCATTTTTTACACCCTTTCACGCTTGGCAACAGATTTCATAGTTCTCATTATTAATCACTCAAAACTTAACTTTAATTTCGGCTGTACTTACTGATAGCAATTTCATTGTTTTGCTTAAGTGTCATCTTGTGACTGTAAGAGTTACCATTAGAACTGATGGTTTAAAACGGAGCTATTTTTATTAACAATAAATCACAAGAGAAGTTTATCACAGTCCAAATGGCCATAAACTTTATTTCAATTTAAGAGAATCTAAATGGTATTTTGTGCAATTCGCCTTATTGAATGCATAAATTTGAAGACAATAACCTTTTTATTTTAATCAAGTTTTTCAGACTCACTACGCGTATAAAATACAGACAATGGTATCCCAAGCAAATAATTAATGCTGTGAAGTGTAAAATATACGAAACTTATAAGTTTACTTAAATAAAATTCAATGCAGATCTATCTCTAATGGTCAATTAATAATGTATTTCACATGATAAACACTCAAATTGTTCTGTATACGCCATCACATTAGTTATCGAAAACACCCTACGTTATTTCTAACACACAATTAACACTATGTTCAATCAAGTGTGCATAAAATACAGATGGATTGATAAAACTTGGCAAATTTCGCTAACAATAGGTGGAGACAAAACAATCCTTCTATTTTAGGGCCCTATTTTTAGACCATGAAAACCATGAAAACACGTCATTGCTTATAAAATGACGTCACATTAAGGTATCAATTACATGAATCGGTGCACCACCTTTATCTTGAACAACTTTACTATACATGTCCTTTCGTATTATGTCTCATTTACTGTATAACTGATAACTAATATTACGATTTAAACTAATATTCCATGTTCATCCGCGAGAGACAGACTCTCTACACCTTTTGGTTTTGGAAATCAACGCGATATTTGACAATCCTCGCGATAGCTGTTCACTGAACCGACAAATGTAGTACTGACAGTGGCATCAGTCTAATAATATTTGACGACGTTATTATGATTGAAGTGATTTAATTATTATTTTGTGCGATCGTGTGGTCGTCGGTTCATTCTATTTTTTTACGTGTTTAATTAAATGAAAATCAACACAAAGTGTTTGCTTTGTCGATGTACAGATTTGCAGAGCGGCGCCATCTATAAAAAGTTTTAAGGTTGGGAGAATGGCATGTAGAAGTTTCGTAAATAAAATAAAAGTAGTTAAATTAAATATAAAAATTTCTAACTAATAAAAATATACTGAAAAAGATATTTTAGTGTTTGTGACACAAGAATAGTATGGATTTTTCGACATCGGTGATCAATTGCACTCACAATGTCACTACATTATTCCATAGTAAAAGCTGACACAATTTGTTTCCGGTCCTTTTGATTAATTTTTATAATTTGTAATTCATGCTGAACCATTAATATTTCACGTTACACGATTCGAAATTGGTCACCACCCACCGTAACAAGCCAAAAAACGTACCAATTTTCCGTGTATGTTTACCTCACGAAATTGCCGTCGTTTCAGACGATGTTGCATATTTATGCTTTAAGTATCTAATTAAACGAAAGTCAAAACGATATATTTTTCTTCATTTTGTGTGTTCCTTAAAACAAAGGAAGATGTGATCTAGTCAGTGTGTTTTAGCAGAAGTTTTTTGAGTGACAAATAAAACCTCTTAGTGCGTATGATCGATCTTTTGTTCCTTATGTAGATCCAAAAAGGTGCAAATTGAAAGCAGCAATTATTTTTAACATTTCTTCAGCGTTTTGAAATGCTGTTTTTAATTTGATAGAGCGATTATCCCAGGTAAATTTTGACCAAAATTAGAACGGGTGTAACTTGGAACAAGCGATTATTGTCCATTTGAAAACCTTGGGGTAATGTCGTTTGCGGTTTTAGCGCGAATACCATAGAACGTCACGAAAGCTGGCGATCTGTTGTAAACATCGCAAGACACTTGTTGAAAACAAAAAGTGTCAGATTGCGTAGCAAAAGTCAAGTACATGTAAACAACAAGCATAGTATGGAATATGTAGAGTGGAGATTTTTTTATTGGATTTTTGTAATAAAAAGTTACAATATCGCATATTGAATTTTAATTTTTTTAAATGCAAGCAGAAAAACACTCCATGTGATTGTGTCTTTTAGTATAAGCTATAAATACACTGTTTAAATTTAAAACAAACTAGTTGACATGCATTCTGATTATAAAGATCTATGTTGCCTCATACAGTCTTACAATTTTTTGTTTGTTTGAATCCGGGGGATTTATAAAAATGATTTACATGCGCTTTTGAATAATACTGGGTCGATCTTGTTATAGTGTGTGGGACTCGATATAACAAAATCGACCCAGTATCATTCGAAAGCACATGTAAATCGATTTGCAAAGATCCCTGTGTTGTAATTGTTTAATGCCACTTTTAGCAATTTTTCAACTATATTTGGGCGTCCTGTTTTTATTGGAGAAGAAAGCCAGATTGTAGGAGTCTTTTAATAATTGTCAATCAAGATTGAAGTTGAGCACACCCTGGCAGCAGTAAAATTCAAACAAGTGCTGACAGTCATTCGATCAATAGTAGATGAATACTACCTTAACCACTCGGCAACTGAAGCCCTGGAGTATTACAGAAATAAACAAGTGTGGACTGTGAGCACGCTCACAAAGCCGCTCCGCTTCAAGTCCAATTATCTCCCCTGAATAACATCCGACAGCGACGAAAATTCTTTATGCACATCTACATATGATGTACTTCCTTCATGTTAAGTTTCATCAGAATCTGTCAAACGGTTTAGGAGGAGTTGCGCTTACGAGGTCTCGCACTGAATACTATATTTAAAAAGTCTAAGTTCAATGATCTCCCCTGAATAATATCCGACAGCGACCAAAATTCTTCATGCACATCTACATATGATGTTCTTCCTTCATTTAAAGTTTCATCAAAATCTGTCAAGCGGTTTAGGAGAAGCGCTTACAAGGGATGTGGACAGACAGACAGACAGACAGGGTGATTCCTATATAACCCCCACCCAAACAAGTTTGCGGGGGATATAATTATTTTAGTTTTGAACATTTTAAAAGCTTATGCCATCACTTACATTTATACGGAGACATTTACATATATGTACATGTATTTGATGCAAGTTATATTCCAACCATATAACAGGTGGTTTTTATGTCTGAAATGGGCAGCAGCAATTTTGTCCAATTTATTAATATATTTATGATAGAAACATCTTCAATTGTATCGTTGCACTGAATGGATTTTGATGCAATTTTGATGGACTCTTTGACACATAGTGCTATTGTTCACCTGATAATGTATATTTTGATTGGAATGATATTTAGGATTTCCCATAGCAAACATTGACTTGCCATTCTTTGATGTAGGAATACCTATCTCTTATCCACAACTACTTACACCACTGAGTGAAATATGATGAAACTTTTGCAGAATTCTTTGTCATATGGTGGAATTGTGCACCTGCTATTTACAGTTTGAGCAAAACGTATTTTTGGAGTTTCCAACAGCAATTAGGCCTGGACATTGCCATTTAAGACATAGGGGAGCTGGGGCTATCAATTATGAGGATTGCAAAGTTTTTTCTTGTCTTTTTAATTAATATCTAATATGTTTCTAAATTTACCTAATTTATTTTACATTGGTTTGTTTTATTGCCTGTCAAACATGAGGCAGGAATCTCAAACAGTTCATACTTTCAAAGCAACCTTTCCTTCGGTGCAGTCTGCACTTTGATTATACTCCTTGATAGGAGCCAATTACTCAACGACAACTAGTCAATGGAAATAATCAAATAATTCCATAATATTTTTATGTAAATTTTTAATGCGTAATACAAATAAAAATACTGATTTTAGAATTTTCTGGAAAGTAATATGGATAACTTTCAAAATAAATAAATTCTTCAATTTCTGGTTTAATTATAAATACTTTATTAATCCAAACGCGTAATCAATATATTTTCTACAATTCAAATACAATATCAAACAAATACTGTCAACATTAACAACATACAGTAACACGGACACATGTACCAGATAACGGACGCCAAAATTCTATTTTATAGAACGTAACAGGGGAAACAACTCTTTACAGATTAATGAAACCAATATCCACCTCGGGTATTTTGAATTTCCCCGGTGAATTTCACTTCAAGTTTTATTTAAAAAACGCAAATTATACACATATAAATGGAAGGATACATAAATAATATGCAAGATTTCATTGTTGATCATCAGATAGCACTGACGATTGCACTGGGTGTTGGTGAGTAATTTCAAACTAATGATCTATATATTAAACTTGGAATTTATGATGAATGAAGTATTCATATTTTGTAACTTTGTATATGTGATAGATCGTCATGTAGGTATTTTAAATAGTAATATCAAAACTTCAGTAGATTTTACTTGACTTGGGGGAGTTTTTAACGTCGTACACCATAACGCCCTCGGACGGGTATAAACGACTATTTATAGCCGCTAGAAAAATAGTTGTATACCCGCGAATTTTGAACTGCACTCACTGTAAATACAATAAATATAGGATCTTACATTGGTACGAGTGGATTATCGGATTTCTCCAATCGAGATAGTTAAATTATGGAATTTTAAGTCCGAGCCTTGGCGAGGATTTAAAATTCCATAATTTAACTATCAAGATTGGAGAAATCCGATAATCCAAGAGTACTAATGTAAGATTCTGTTTCTCTAATTTTAAAAAGTAGTGAATTTGCGAAGCGAAGTACAAATTCTCCCAAACCCAATTTTACGTTCATGACTTGAATACGCGGTAAATGGAAGGTGTTTTGTTTATGACGTCATGAGTTCTTATTGTGACGTTATTATTTTTAACCAATCAACTGCTGAGAACAACAAATTCACTAGTGACGAGAAATATTTTTTCCACACCGGTCAAGCGGTAGAAATATTACGTCAAAATTAGAGAAAGAGCAGTACTTAACGACACTCTAAGGTTACAAACTGCGTGCTAGCAAATGTCATGTGGTGTGTAAACTGTAATTTAGTAGCATTTACAAATTTAATAATAAACTTCCAGTTCATCATAAGAAAACCAAGCGGTCAGCAAGAATCGAAATCTATAAAACAATGACGAAAACTGCATTCAAAATAAAGCACGAAATATAGAAAGCAAAAAGAAATTAAAAAACCAAAAAATATGGCATCTAACGGGACATTAAATGAGACACTGCCACTAAATTAAAAATCAGCCTATAAAAACAGCTGAGCGTGATAACAGTCCTCAGAAGAAATTTTTTACCTTTACTTTGGACCTATTAAAATTATTTCAAACTGACGCAACTCAAGAACTACATATGGGATTGTGCTGAAATTCAACTTTATCTTCATTTTATAGTACTTAACAGCTGTGCAAAGTTTAACAAAATCTGTTGACGCGTTTTCAAATTATAATCTGGAATCCATCAAGGCACGGGCAGACGGACACTCATATCCATACGGAGGGTATCACGCATAAAAAATGAGTAACTCGAACCCAATAAAAATGCATAGGCGCACTCAGGTGCCTGTATAAGTAAGCAATGCCTGCCTCTAATTAAACATTTGCAGAGTAACTCAAAAGTGAAAGCAATACTTTATCGATTATAAAACAAATTATTTGTACCAGATATTTATAGTTAAAGTCCTGATAAATATTTTTGCTTTCTGATATAACCAGTAACATCTATAAATAGCAAGTAATCGTTAGCGAACGAATTTTTAGCCATTAATGACAGTAATGTTACATGATGTTACAAGTGCAAAGACATTATTTCACGTAATCAAAATATTTTGTAAGACACTGGAGGTATACATCTATATTTACTTGTCTTCTTTGTGTTATATTTAACTGGTTTAATTTGCCAATTTGAGGCTTTCAACTGATTTTTTTCTTGTCATTCCATTAAAATGAGCAATTTCATTTACTTCGTGAAGTAAATCAGTGCATTTACTTCGATATGAACGGAAAGAAAACATAGTAACTTATCACTGTGTCACTACAAGGCTGACAGTTTAAATGTTTGATTCCAGGCCTTAGTGTGTTAGGCTTCAGAAAATATGTCAAAGGAGCCAGATACCACGGTACTGTACGTATTGATGGGAAAACAGTCATCATCACTGGTGCCAATACAGGGATAGGCAAAGAAACTGCCATTGATTTGGCTAAAAGAGGTAAAAATATATAAGATTTGAATGGCGCTGACACCTTTCCTTTCATTCTACGACTCTTATAGAGGGATGTATTTATAGTCTCACTGCATGGGGGCCGGGTGCGCTCGACTTTAATTTTAATTGACAAGGATTGCCAGTTTTCCCACTGAAGGTTGGGGTTTTAGTACTCCAGCTTCCTCCCCCAATAAAACCTGGACGCCATGATAAAGCTACAAAATTACTAAAATTGACGTTAAACATCAAACAAACAAACAAAGTTCTGGTTAACGGCTATAAGTATATAATGGACGCTGAAATCTATTATTGTATTTAAAGCGTCGCCTTTAAGGTCCTCTGTCTAAACGTCTCACTGTTAACGTTTTTTTTTTAATTTTACAAATGTATGTTTATTTATCCTTATTAAAAATACATTATCAAAATATTTCATCTATGCATTTTGTTAATGGAAGGCTCGTTGTCAGTTTTTATTTCTTTTGTTCTTTGCTTATTATTTTGTTGTTTTATTAGGTGCAAAAATTATAATTGGTTGTCGAGATATGACTAAAGGTAAAACAGCTTTAGAGGAAATCAAAAGAAGATCTGGTAGTCAAAATATTCATGTTAAATATCTGGATCTGGCGTCCCTTAAATCAGTCAGAAGTTTTGCTGATGATGTTACAAAAACAGAGAAAAGGTTGGACATACTTATAAATAATGCCGGTAGGTGATCATATGTTATATTGCATTTAAAAAAGCAAATTACTGCAATTAGTCCTTTTAAATACGTTCACATCCAAATGATGGAATATAACATCTTTTTTACTTGCTGCTTAAAACAGTAATGTTCTTCTATTTTAAGAAAAGCCAAGAGAAATCAGTGATGGAAAGAAAGCGTTGTTGGTCATATAAGACGTTGAAATTGCAGACTACAGTTATTATATCAATTTTATGTAAACTATTAGACATGAAGTCTAACATTTTTATTGTCTGCATAAAACGGAATATCGAAGATGGTAGAATATTATTGGATTGTTTAAACATGTTGTACGAAAATTAAAAACACAAATTAGAAACTATTCAGCAATTTTAAAATAATAATATGTATATAAAACTTATTTATATTCAGGAGTGATGCTATGCCCATACTGGAAGACAGAAGATGGGTTTGAGATGCAGTTTGGAACTAATCATTTAGGACACTTCCTATTAACAAATCTGTTGTTGGATTTGATTAAGAAATCGGCACCCAGTCGTATAATAAATGTGTCATCGATGGGGCATGCGTTAGGTAAATAAATAATAATATTAAATACATGTCTAGTAATACAATAGTATACCGAATGCCAATAAACAACAACAATGTATTTCTGTTTTAAATATCTTTTGTAACAAAAGAAGGAGTAGGTTGGGATTTATAGTAGAACAATTACAGAATACCGGATAACCCGACATTGCTGTTTATGGTAGTTACAAGCTTCTCAGTGAGACAGAATGTTTTACGACCCGTTGTTTGATGTATGTTACTGAAAGGGGCACACAACTTACTATAAATGCGCCACCTAGTAAGGACCCTCAGAATGGAAGAGTGAGATTTGATGGACGATCAGGCTTCTATTTAACTGAATGTCTTGTAATACATATTTTTTTTTATTTTTACTTTTCCCATACACATTCTATCACTTGTTTTTATTGTTCATGGTTGGGACTTCTTTTAATCTTTCATTATTATATGTTTGACATATATATGTTTGGCCTTTTTTATTGAAAGTGACCGAGTCACCAAACAGTTGACATTTTTCTTTTGATGTTCTGTTTTTAGTTGGAAAAATCGATTTTAACGACATAAACAAAGAAAAGCATTATAACTCATCTGTATCCTATTCTGAAAGTAAGCTTGCAAACATTCTCTTTACCAAAGAATTGGCTAACAGATTACAAGGTATGATAAATCAATGTACTTTAGTTATAATTATCTTAAACAGTATGTTAAAATAAGAACCGATTATATCTGAAACTGTATGTTAAAATTTGAACCGATTATATCTGAAACAGTATGTTAAAATAATAACCGATTATATCTGAAACTGTATGTTAAGATAAGAACCGATTATATTTGAAACTTTATGTTAAAATAAGACCCGATTATATCTGAAACTTTATGTTAAAATATGACCCGATTATATCTGAAACTTTATGTTAAAATATGACCCGATTATATCTGAAACTTTATGTTAAAATATGACCCGATTATATCTGAAACTGTATGTTAAAATATGACCCGATTATATCTTTAACTGTATGTTAAAATATGACCCTGTGTGCTTTTCTAGTTACATGATGTTAAGACCTTTCATTATTTTCTTAAATATTCTGAACTTTGATTATACCACGCTAAAGAAACCCTGCAAATAGGAGCACTTCAAATGCGAAATTAGAAATAATACATGTTCAACATGGGAAAATGTTCTCAATAGTACTAGAAAGTTCATAATCAACACTTAACTAGCGCAGTGACACAGAAAAGACAAAGAACAAGAACAAAAACTCAAACGCACACAACAATGTACCCAACATCAAAAATCGAGAGCCGGTATTTCTGGCTTCAGATTACAATGTGTTTTAAGTCATTTATAAAATACATCAAGGTAAAGTTACAAACAGCCTAATGTCGTATATTTGATATCATTTATAAGGTACAGGAGTAACAACGTATTCCCTACACCCCGGAGCCATCGATACAGAATTGGCGAGACACGTCAGAAACTGGTGGTCATTCATTACGGAGCCAGTATATTTTATTTCTCGGTTCTTTATGAAAACACCAGAAGAAGGAGCCCAGACTAGTATATATTGCGCTGTAGATGAATCCCTAGCTAACAAAACAGGCAGATATTACAGGTAACACCGTTATAAGAACACTTATTACAGGATAGGCAGATATTAAATGTAATACCGTTGTAAGAAAATTTCTTGAAGCTTTTTCCTCCAATGTATGCTACTGTTAATCAGGATTGGAAATAAACTGGTCGCTACAACTAAAGTTAATTTGTAATTTATTTCAAACCAATCGTTACGTTTACAGGTGTATCACATTAAAAGAGCTGTAAAATTTGTCTGAAAAGGAACCTTTTACTCAAAAACTATTTCTTTACTTTCATTATACCAGCTTTTATTGTTTCACAAACAAGATTTTTCCCATTATTTCCAGCTGTATGCTAAGTTATGTATCTATCCATCCCATCTCTATGAGCGTTATAAGTTTTTATAGGTATATTGTGTTTATTTTTCAGCGATTGTGCAGAGAAAGCGCCGTCAAAAGCTGCATTAGACGCTGGAGAAGCCAAGAAATTATGGGAGTTGTCAGAAAAAATGGTTGGTTTAGCGGGAGGGAAGTAGATACTGATAACATAACAAAATGTTAATAGCATGTATGTGTTCTTCCAGCTTCTCTAGTTTTTTGTTTTGTACTTCTGTAAATAATGTGGGCCTAATTGACCTTTCACAGCTACATGAAATAGTGAACAACCGACGTTCCTAGTTACTTGTGTTTTTGTAATTAAAACTTCAAATCGTTGTTATTTATCTTATTTTGTACACCACTTAACTATTTAATATCATACTAATGTTAGATTACACTGATTGCCAAGACAGTGAGTGTTTGTTATTTGCTTATGTTTAAACTCTATCACGGCAAGTACAAGACTGTATGTGTTGTGCAGGCTTTCCTCTTTATTGCTGAGATGGTGGTAATAATAGTTTTGGGGCCATGTAATAAAGTTTGAAATATTCGAGAGTCGACCAGTCCCTCCTCTACTTTCATTTAGCTGTGTGGTTAACAGAGAACCAGCTTCATGTGGTATTTTGTTGTGGAAAATCGGGGGTCAATAATATTAGGATCTACCTACACAGCACTTGGTTCATCCACAACAAGTCACGAAGTCCACAAGTCATTAAAGTCTCCTGTTCAAACTTCCTTGTAATAATATACACAGACTTCTTTTCACTGTCCACCTTCCATAATTCTTGAAATGTATACTATGGACATAAAATGAAATAGTCTCCGAAATTCCGTAGAATTGTATGCGCAGATAACTTTGTTCCTGTCCACATTATGTGAATATCAGGTCTCCGACATAAAGTGGTTGATCATTATGGAGTTTTTCACACACTTGTTTCGAGCATCCTCTGCCGTCTTACGCTTTTATGTCCACGTAAAAAAGAAGGAAAAAAACGTTGGACGGCAGAGGATTCTCGGACTAGCCACACAAATGGGGGCGGATATGATTAGATGACTTCTTCTTGGCATAGATGTTGAACAACACGGTTGTCGGTAATGAAGCCGATAACCCCATTTATTCAATTTATTCATTTATTTGTTGCGTTTGTGACTTTTCATTTTAGCCATGGCTTTGTAGTTTCGTACTTGGTTGTTTTCTAATTACGTCATGGTTTCGTTTGATATAGTATAGCTTGCACTCTTCCATACTGACCTAGATAGAATACAATACTTATAGTTATCACAGACCCCTTTCTTCAAAATTTCGAGGAAGTCTTACATAGATGCACCTATCAAAAAATACAAAAATAACAAAAGTTTAGTCAGCATATTTTAAGCTACGCATACAGCACGTGGACAAAAGTCATTCCATATTGATTTTTGCAAATTATTATTACCATCCTTGCTACAGTTCATTGATGGTAATGAAAATAACGTCTAAAATGACAAAAATATAGTTAAAATGACGTATTTCCGCCCATCTGTCAAAACAGGTATTTTTGTTAGCAATGGATACTCCAAGAAAGGAAATGACCCCAAACAAATAATATATGATTCTGCAACATTAGTCGGGCATTGAAGAAAAGTAAAGGTTGTCGATCTCTTAGGAACATACGGTACTTTTCATATTTATATATCCCGGGTGTGTTTGTGCGTGGAAAGCATTTATATTGCAAATTTCCTTCAGATATGTGGGCCAAAACAATTTACAGATAAAACACAAATAAAAACATTAACAACACAACATCACATAATCATGTATGTTACATTGGTATAGTAGTACTCTTCAATCTGTGTAACAAATGTTGTATGGATATTTTCATCTTCTTTTCCAGTATTGTTGCTGAGTTATTGATACTGCTGCTTGAGATTAGACTTTTGCAAATGCTGTACGTCCGTAGTCCGTTTGTCTTCGCAAACAGTTATACGTTTTAATCTTCTCTTCTGTAACCACTATTTAAATCAATTTCCGAACCCAAAACGAAATCTAAATGTTCTATTTTTATGCAGTTGGAAATTGCCCTCCTGCATTAAGTTGAATATCTATTCATGTATGTGGCACAAGCCAAACGCTTCAAGCAGATTGAAATCGTGATAATTCTCCGAATTTAAAAAAGGTTTCTCAGTTAAGACTACACGGTCCCCTTGTTCTTGTTTGTGTTCAGTATAATAATACAGTTATGGCCTTTACAATTGATTCACTTCAGGTAATGTCAGAATTATTGAATTTCGAAAGACCTCGGAAAATCAACCCTTTCTTGATTTAATAATTATGGATATTACCATTATTACAGACCATATTTATATATTATTTTATTTTTATATCAGAAAATAGGACCTTTAGGAACATTCCCTTAAAACTGTGATATTGTAAAACAAGTTGATAAATATTTATGTTTATCAGTTTCAATTTGAAAATATTTGGAGCCTTAACAAGTTTGACAGTCATCAGAACAAATCTGGACGTTGTTCATCCAAGACCGAGAACCATATGCCAGACCATGATTGAGTCGTGTTTTGCGCGATTATCGGCAGATTTTCAGCTATTATTGTATCCATTTCTTATAAGGAATAGAATTTCCAGCCTAGCAATCCTTTTCATAGGCAGTAGGAATGTTCACCATGCTCAAACCACAGAGTTTTGGTGGATATGTGTACCTCTTTTTATTTCATGGGCCAGGGTATGGTTTAAATTTTCTAAACAATTCAGCATACTTTTCTAGTGGTAGTCAATGGTTTGCATTTGTTCTTCTATCCAATATCCCCGATTGTCTGATAAACTGTTCTCGTCCTAAAAGTATTAAATACTTCTCTTGGAACGTTAAGTATCAAAAATCAAAACTGAAATATAGCACACATTGCCCAAAATCATAGTGGAACATACAAATGAAGGTAATAACAAAATACCGAACACCGATAAAACTGTCTAAAAGACACTCCAGAATTCAAAGTCCGAGAAACCGGCGAACTCCAGAACCAATAACAAAAAAAATACAGCAACTACAGCAATGGTCCTGACTTGGTACAAGCATTTCAAAACAAATGGTGGGTTAAACCAGGTTTTATGGCATGCCAATCCTCCCGCTTCCATTACTGTAGAATGTTATAGATGGGTATCATATACCAAGGTCACTAATACATAGGTGTATCCAACAATCATCGTAGCACATTTACTGTACACTGAATTCAAATATTGGAAAAAATTTGTGCAACCATATCTTAACACTACATAGAATATTTTTCGACAAAAAAGTTAAACTTATTAAAGGCACGGACGAGTCGTTTTTTTTTCATGTATCCTTGGTTTATAAGTTCATCCCGAGGAAATAGATGACGTTTGCAAAAATCAGTATACTCGCTGCAAGCACTTGCATGCCTAATCAATTGAGAAATATTGACACAGTATGCAGGAGAAGCTGGAATATTGCTGCATAGGTGAATAGAATTCATAATTTTTAAATTAAAATCGTCTCGTTTGTCGTTAATTTTTTTGTTTTGCTAAGATGATCGCTGGTGTCATGTTCGAGGTATTGGTAAAAAAATGATGTAGATTAAGCTGTTTCTGTGGATTTTTTAATTTCCAGTTCCGAAGGATATATTAACAGAAGCCACTTAGCAAACTGTGTGTTGTTATGACCGTTAGTGTCATATTTGAGTCTAAAAATGATGAAGATGAAGCTGTTTCTGTGGGTTCTGTGGTTTCTTTAATTTCTTGTTCTAAACGATATATTAACGGAAGCCACTCAGCAAATTCGTGGTTGTTAATTTAAAGGACATCATTAACATATCTACATGTAAAATTAAAGGACCTAGGTTCTGCTATCTTCTTTAACTGTCTTTAGTAAGATGTCGAAGAAATTCAGTTTTATAGGAATACTGGAACAAATCTGCAAGAAGTGGGGCACAGTTTGTACCCATTGAAATTCCAATTGCCTGCTGAAAAACGCATCCTCCAAAAGTAACAAATATGTTGTCGATCAGAAAATCTAGCATATTATAAACCTATTTTTTCGATGTAGCATAATTTGCCTTTTTAGTTTTAGTATAAAAAACGTACTGTCGTAACCTAAAACTACATATATGTAGGCATATGTGGAAGCGAAGCCTTTATGTATGATTTCCTTTAGATGGGATTTTAGTTTTTCGTGTGGCAAGGTAGTAAAAATTGTTAAAAATCGAAGATTGTAAAAGACGAAATTTTAGATATCGATATAAATTTTCCTTGCAACAATTTTTGTTTAATTTAGTAATCTAATACCAGTATGGTAAGTCTTCAGACTCGTTGTCGTAATTAATATTCAAAGAAGTCATGAAAGACTTATGATTAGTCAGGATTTCATCTTTGTCAAATGTGGTACGTTTATATGTGGAATTACCAGAGCTATCTTTGATGCTAGTTTTTAATGAGGCATTTATAGTAATGTGACTTACATACAAACACAGTGTTGGTTGAAGCCTTGTATGCAGGGACAACATATTTATCATGGAGGGAATGGAGGGAATCTTTGAATGTGGATTTAGGTCGATCACTAATGCAATTTATAAGATTCTTAATTCGATGTTGTACCAAAGAGCAATTGTACTTACCCTGTTAGACAGTGCATTTAATTCTGGGTCTTGTTCCCTTTCTCTTTTAATCTATTCTCTTGCGTAGTATTCAACTGAATCAAGAATAGTTTTGAATTGAAATTTAAATTCCAGTCAACTGGTTGAGTTTCTCTGAATTTGGGACCACGAGATATAATGTTTCTGAGATTATCGTGGTCAATGATGTTCAGATCACCAGTAATGACATGACCAGAGGGATTGTATATGAACAAGTGCATTTAGTAGGTTTATAGAGTTGTTTCAATGTCTTTAGGTTCTGCAATGCATGTTTGTAGTTGAAATTTTACGGGCAATCATGTTGGGTATATTTATAAGACACGATATGAATTGATTGATTTTTAAAATATGAAGGGTTCTGATCTTTCACTTCTTTTCTATTAGGAATATTGCTGATGTTAACTGCATCAATTCCTTTATTTATGAGTTTCTTGTAAATGAATTTTCTGTTCTCATCAAGAAGAGGTTATGTCCGCACAGGTTTAAAAAGATGGAAAGACGCTATGTCGCAAATGATGCTACTCAATCTATATTTAGATGTAAATGGATCTATTCCTCCAACATCAAGCGCATAATTCTTAAGAAGGTTTAAACAGTTGACATGCGTAGAGAAAAGAGTGGTACGAATGTATTGTAAACCCAAGGGTTGTTTTTTAAGCCTGTGATCAATAGTTCATTTTACGTAATACTTCGACTTAAACAGGCACCTCAAATACCTTGACCTCAACGGGCACTTCCAAAACATCGACCTTTATGGTTACCTTAAGGGCATCTCCAATACCTCGACCTTACGGGCACCTCCAATACCTCGACCTGGACTGACAATTCCAATACTTCCACTTTTTAAGGCAACTCTAATGCATCGACCCTTACGTAGCACAAATACCTCGACCTCTATGGGCCCGCCATTTTCTCGTTAAATTTATTTTATCTTCTTGATCTTACGATCACATACTAGCTCTTCAATATGCATTTATTTGAATGTAATTTTATCAATTTTCCAGATATATATATATATTATAGTGTCTAGTTTTATGAGTGGGGAGAAGACAGTAGTACTAAACCGCTGAACTTTGGTATGAAAGATTGAAATCCTTGTCAATTAAGGCTGTAGTCGACCACGCCATGCCCGCAGTATGGCTGGAATTCGCATCCTCACTGTAGACAACAGTAGATGATTAACCACTTGGCCGCGAATTAATTAATATAATAGGTATTAGTTAGGATTTAGTTTCATTTTGATATTAAGGTAGTCGTCATTTTAACATGTATTTCTTCTTGCAAATTTTTTGAATTAATGTATTCTAAAACTTGATATTTAAATGATTTTCTGATATAACAATTATTGATCTGAGAAATGACTTTTTAATATCGGAAAATATATTTCTTTTGAGTCCAGAAAATTGTTTATGTGATACAAAAAGTAAATATTTGAATTTTGTTTATGTTGATGATTTTTTTTTACATCAAAAATATTTTTATAGTAGTTTTTCAGTCAAGAAACATAAATAGTTGTGAATAGATAGTAAAACAGCCCCATAGACATGTCCTCTTACATCGCTATATACATTACAACTTAAATTTCATTTATATTAACGTTATCTAGCAATTCAGTTTTACTTATATTCTGTAAATAGAATTGGTGGTATTTAATGATATATGCTCGGATTGTATTACTATGTCACATTCAATGTTACAAGGAGAACATATACAAGGGAAGCAACTCCAAGGTTATTTAACTAAATACTTGGATCTATTGAATATTTCAGTCCAGTATTGTCAGAATAAACAAACTCCGTTTTTAATGGAAGAATACACGAAAGTCGCACACACTTTCATTGTTGATCACCAAATAACACTGGCGATTGTGCTTGGTATTGGTGAGTAATTATTCGCCATACACTAGGAAGTTGTACTAAGTTTTGTCAATATTCTCTAAAATTTTTTGTCAACTCTCACCAGAGACATATAATTACATTGTAATTATATGTCTCTGCTCTCACGTAAGCAATTAAATTACAGCGGTAGGCACGCACACATTCAACATACATTCATAAATAGTTCTTTTTAGTGAAAGTAAACGTTGTCTATTTATAGCATCTAGCGATGTAGTTGTAAACCCGCGAATTTCGAATTACAGATAGTAAGTTTATACTGTACTTTAAGTATACCCATTTATTCTAGTAGCAAATATTTAACAAGACTGTCATTAGGTGAAAAAAGAGATATATGCCTCGGAATATTTATTTGTCTTTTGATATTAGTATAATTTAGGAAAAAAATCTCCAATATCCAGGCTATCAAATAAATGAAATTGATCATTCCAGTGGAAATGACTGATATATATATATATAAATTTAAGTTGTGTGACGAAAAAGCCGTAAATTTATTTTAATGTATTGTTACTGTTTTTCCAGGCCTTTGTGTATTAGGACTCAGAAAATATGTCAAAGGAACCAGATACTATGGTAGTGTACGTATTGACGGGAAAACAGTCATTATTACAGGTGCCAATACAGGGATAGGCAAAGAAACCGCTATTGATTTGGCTAAAAGAGGTAGTACATGTAAAAACAGAACGAAATTCTTCCGACACTTGTTTCTTTTTCTATCCTTTTTTTTTTGTTTGTCTATAAAATTGCAATTAACAAAAATCTAGTTAGTATTGCTGTTGTATATGCCGGCAACAAAGACTAAATCAGTATCCTATTAAAACGAGTTTGATTATTTTTGTTAACCAAAATAAAAACCAACTCAATTTTCGGTGTTTTTTTCAAACATCTGTCATTTTCTTCTATATAATTAGTTATATGGAAGACAATAATTCATCCGTTTTCTAATAAAATGTCGTCAAAGATACCAAGGTTAACAAAAAGTTTTTCTTCGCCAGACGCGCGTTTCGTCTAATCAAGACTCATCAGTGGCGCTCAAACCCAAACAATATGTAAAAATCCAAATGATTAAGATGGTGTAGAGCTTTTATCACCAAAATTCCAAAACGTTATATCAAATCCGGCCAAGGCTATCTACACCTTGAAATAGAAAAAACCTTAGAATTAAAATATTTTGTGAAATTTCTAGTCAGGAAATTTAGACAATGACTTTATCACTATTAGAATCAATGATTTTCATGTCAGCACTAAATCAGTTTATGGGGAGAAAACTCTCTTATTCAGTCTTTTTATTTTCGTTTATCTTTTGATTGTTTGTTGCTATTACGTCACGTTCAGGTGCAAAAGTTGTAATTGGTTGTCGGGATATGTCGAAAGGAAAAAATGCGGAAGAGGAAATCAAAAAGGGATCTGGTAGTCAAAACATTCATTTAAAATGTCTTGATTTGGCGTCCCTTAAATCAGTCAGACGTTTTGCTGATGATATTAATAAAACAGAGAAAAGATTGGACATACTTATAAATAATGCGGGTAAGTGGATATACACGTTGTTGAATAATTAAAAAAATTAAAATAAGTCATTATTATGTGTAAGACTGTAATGTTCGTCCACGTAAACAAACCATAGCTGAAGACTTGGTAAACTGTTTACGTTAAACAAGAATAATGTAGTTTGCATTGTAAGATGAAATCTGATTGGCCAATTCAAACGGGGCAACACAATTTATACGAAATAACCTTGTTGGTCACTTGACCTTTTTAAATTCAAATGGTTCTACAATGTCTTTAACGTTCAAATTGTAAAGTATTGTCGTTTTGTTCGTTATGTATAATGTAAAGGACTGAACAGTGAAAACAACCGTTTTTTTTCAATAAATATGTCAATCTTGTAAAACCTGCAAGGCAAGAAATGAAACCACAGAATTGAGTGTTTTATTCATTCTTTCTGTACTCCCTGTACAATTTCCCTACTACTAACAGATACATGTTACGCAGTACTGTAAAACACATTACAATGGTAACCGATCCCGATCAATAACAGAATTATTATTCTCGAAATTTGTTATTATTGTGTTAACATACTCGCCTTATCTTTGGCAGTTTCAAACATTCAATTAATAAACAAACGAAAATCAATAAAAAGTACTATTCACACTAAGTATGTATCATTTGTAATTTACATATACGTTCGAGGCGAGATAGGTGTTCTAACTAAAAATCAAAGCCAGTGCTTAAAGGAAAGTTACATAAATTTCTTAGTTTCTCCTGCATATATATACGTGGTATATATAGCATCAAGAATAATTAACATATCAGTAGAACTGTAATCAAATTGTTTAAGAAAAAACAGTACGAAAATACGACACAGTAAATTGTCAAGTACCTTACATTTACTATAAAATAAAAAAGTACAGTACAAACTTTTATGATTTTCAGGAGTAATGTATTGTCCATACTGGAAGACAGAAGATGGGTTTGAGATGCAGTTTGGAACCAACCATTTAGGGCACTTCCTTCTGACGAATCTGTTGTTAGATTTGATTAAGAAATCGGCACCCAGTCGTATAATAAATGTATCATCGATGGGACATACGTTCGGTAAGCAATTACAAATAGAATAAACAAAGATCTTGCAGAGCGCCAAGAAAGTATTTAAACAAAACATGTGTATCGTTATCTGTGTTGCATGTGCTTATTTAAAAACCAGGAGTGAAGCAAGCATTGTATAAGGTGCTTCGGTAGGGTTAACGTTTCCTGAATCATTTGCATTATTTGAAATACATGGGTTAATCCGACTAGGACATATAAATAAGAAAGTTGAAGTACACCCCAAAATGAAGCTTGTGCCAATAACAGAATGAATCACCAATTGAAATTTCTTTTGATATTATGTTTTCAGTTGGAGGGATTGATTTTAATGACATAAACAAAGAAAAGCATTATAACCCAGTTGTGTCGTATTCCGAAAGTAAGCTTGCAAATGTCCTCTTTACAAAAGAATTGGCCAGCAGATTACAAGGTATGTCACTCATTCATTCTGTTCAATATCGTAAAGAAGATAAGTATAATTTAGACACTGATTTGTAGAAAGTAAGTCCATTATACATTTTTATTTAGACCAAACAGTCATCATGGAAAAATGTCGCATCTTCTGAATCAAAGTGATCTAATGTGCAAGAGTTTATGTTTATAAAATCAATATCTAAAACATAAGATATTGTTTTGGCAATTTTTAATACATGGAACGAATTCAAAATGTACCCAACATAAAAAATCGGGAGTCGGTATTTCTGGCTGCAGATTACAATGTGTTTAAAGTTATTTATAAAATAAATCAAGGTAAAGTTACAAACAACCTAATGTATATTTGATATCATTTATAAGGTACAGGGGTAACAACGTATTCCCTTCATCCCGGAGTTATCAACACAGAATTGGCCAGACACGCCAGAAACTGGTGGGCATTTATTATAGAGCCAATATACTTTATTTCTCGGTTCTTCATGAAAACACCAGAAGAAGGAGCCCAGACTAGTATATATTGTGCTGTTGATGAATCTCTAGCTACTAAGACAGGACGATATTACAGGTAATACGGGTTTCAGAACATTTAATATTGTTTCAGAATAGGTAATACGGTTTTGAGAACATTTAATATTGTTTCAGATTTTGTGATATGTATGAATAAGAAGTGATAAATTGTCCACACAATAAGATGGATAAAAGATGTAACACCGCTGGGAAGGCAAGGCGGGAAAATCCCTGACACACAAGTGAAAAGATTTCTGGTTCCATTAAAGCTCTTACCCGGGTGTCTGAGATTTTCCTGTCTTGTCTTTCCACTGGTGTTCGATTCTATTTCTCACTAGTAATTCGTTAAAATTCCGGTGCAGTCTACCATCAACGTAATCTCCAGTGTACATTTGTTGCGTCTACGTGTTTGTTTTGATGTGCACATCGATCATACTACATGTGGAAAAAATTGGGTCACGGAAGCTCAGAAATGGTGTTTTCACCTGAAAAAAAATACGACAAAAGCAAAATATTTTATGATTTTTATTGCTGAACCGACAGCTGAAGTCACAATACATTTTTACGGGAAAAGGAGCCTGACATTCTTATCTCGACCAAGGGTTGTTTGTTTTTTTTTTCTTTTTCTTTTTTGAATGATGTTTAAATTAACGTCACTTTCAGCAATTTGTCAGCTTTATCATTGCGTCTAGATTTAATTGGGAAACCCCCGACCTTCGGTAGGAAAACTAGCAATCCTTGTCAATTAAGATTGCAGTCAAGGACACCCTGCCAGCAGTGAGACTCGAACCCGCAACTAAGTGTTGACAAACTACTTGATCAATAGTAGACGAACTACCTTAGCCACTCGACCACTGAGACCCCACACTCATGGGTTGAGAAAAAGATATCTCAACCGGCTAAAAATAGGTACCACGCTGTCTCATTAGTTAGAAACACGTTTCCTACTAAACTATATTGACCTATCATATTTATTTGTTATTCTTTTCAGGTATCAAATTTCTTATCAGCTTTGGCTACTTCAAACTTGGTTTTAACTTTTTTATAAACTTACCCGCCAAAGTCTTTAAAATTAAAATGTTTATACATTCACCACAGTTTCGGAAAGCTTTTATAGTTAATCGAACAATAGTCAGCTAATAACAAAATTAATTTTAAAATCAATCTACATTTGAATTACAGCTAGTACTTTACTTGTTAGCTGATCACACCACAGTATGCTAATAACATAATAACTTTATTTTCTGGCAATACTATAGTAAATTAAGTTAAAATAGTGACCTGAAAAATTCATCACACAATAAGCACAGTTCCTGGTAGCTTCAATAGTCACCTAATCCAGCAATAGTGACCTAATCACGCAGCAGTCACATAATCACCCATTTTATTTCAGGTCAATAATTTATCAGTACTCTAACTATAACTTTTATTGTTGAACAAACGAGATTATTTGAGTTGAAACAATATGAGTGTCCTGTTTCGGTTGATATGTGCATAATATAAGTATTGGGTGTGTTTGTTTTTCAGCGATTGTGCAGAGAAAGCACCATCAAAAGCTGCATTAGACATTGGAGCAGCCAAGAAATTATGGGAGGTGTCAGAAAAAATGGTTGGTTTAGTTGCCGGAAAGTAGATATAATACTGATAATATACAATGAATGTTTAATAATTTGATGTCTATCAGGTTTGGGTCATTTTCATGTTATGTTGTAAATTGCAAACTCTTTCATGACTTTTTGTAGAAAACACTCATTGACTGGTATGATATGGTCTGAGATATGATCAGATATACATGCACGAAGCATTGAAAATTAGCTGTATTGTTTTCGTTATTTGTTCTGTGACTTTTCGGAAGTTTACATTTATATTACATGTCAGACCGATATATTCCCTCTAAGTATGTGATAAAATATGGTATTGTGCATAATCTATGCACATCATTGAATTAGTAAAGAATAATGTTATCTTGTCTCCTTTTGCTCATTCAAGCTTACAAGACCACCAGATATTTGAACAAATAACGTCCGTCGGATGTTTTTGTGTGTTTGTTAAACACTATTTAGCATTGTATATAAGTGGATAACGTAATTAAAACTTTGACTAACTAGTATTTTGTTTGTTTTACCTGCATGTGTTCCTCACTAAACTGATCAATATATTAATAAATTCCCCCTTTATCGACAGCAATAGTCTGTCCTCGCAAGCGTACCAGTAGATATTATACTTTAAACTCCCTCCAATGACATACATTCATATATGAGAGAGAGGGCTGTCATGCGAACTTTCGGGGCCTGGTAAGCTCCAGAAAAACTAAGAATTGTAACAGTCGTTAACATAAGCTTATAAATAAATGTGTCACATATTTGATAATCAACTGTAACTCAACTTCAATAATTTGGTCTTTCTATGTACGGAATCGACTTGCACCATTTTATGAAGACCTATGTTGTTAATGTATGTCATATTTAAAATGACCAGATATTGAGTGAGTGTATGTTGTTTAATGCCCGGCAAACCCTTTTTCAGCTATATCATAAATAAAAACAAAAATAAGATGTGTTGTAGGGCTTTCATATTTCTTCTTTGTAGCAGACAAACAAATAGGATTATTACATGTATAGTGTAAGACCGATGTATTGGACATATTATTGGCACTCCGGGTCGCCCTGTCACTCCTTCACATCGTTAATGCTGCGTGGCTAGCGGAAAGCAGCTAGTATAAATTATAATCTTTTGTTTGACCACACCTTTACGATCCCGGGCAATATAGTGACCTGTGAATCAATTTTAAAACAAAAGTTAAAAGCCAGAATACAATAAAATCTAATAGAGAGCGACGACGAACGTGCTTAAGATCATTTTAACGAACTATTTCTTCGAACGAGATTGCCATGAATAGGCATCCTGAATTGTCGAAATGTGCATTAATGATTGGCTAACGATGGGCATACTGTGGCTATGCAGTACGTTTAAGCCCTCACGGCGTTATAATAAAAACGAATACTAGTGTTGATCTTTAATGGAAATCCGTAAAAAAGCCCACACAAACACACACAACAATAAAACAACACACAGAAAAAAAGGAATTATCGTTAAATGACGAAAATGATTATTATAATGGGCTCTACGTTGTATGTTGAATTATGTAGCCTAACAGTGAAATTATTGCTATTGGCTACAAATTGTTTGAAATTAAGTCGCGTTTTATATTTATAGTAAGAATTTAAATATTATGGATTCAAACAAATGTGTAAGACAAACTCTTACGTCTGGTATAGTAATTGTCTAGAGACTCAATGATCTAATCTTAAACACACAAAAGTTAAATCATCTTTTATCAAGGGGTCGTACCAGATGTCCTACGAATACTATATTATGTATGCTATATTCAATACAACCAGATTGTCTTATTAAAAGGGTCATGGGTCGCTCAAAAGAAATCACTGTACGTTCCCTAACTGTAATTCATCGTATCAATCTGTACCAGCGGCGGATACAAATGATGTTTTTAAACCTTTCTGTGTAACCCCCCTCCCCCTCCCCCCCCCCGTTTTCAATTTTTTCCCCAACTGTAGATCAGATTAATATAATGTCGGGTTATCAGGAAGACACTATTGACGTTAATGTCTACATGTGTTAAATTATATTATTGTATTTTTGGTGAATATTATTTAACAGCTTTGTTCCCTCAATACGTACAAAACTGTATTTAGCCGAAGACTGTTTTTGCGAAAGTAAATTAACAGCCAGGTTAGCTGGTTACCTGTGTACACGTGTACCGTTCATTGACACAGTATCTTGTGCTTAAAAGTTCACTAGGTAGTACATCGCATTTAAAAAGTAGAACGTCAACAGGGGGGACAACTCCAAATAAATCGTGATATTGTGATTTTACTACTTTAAAACATCTGCATCTATGGAGGAAAATCTACAACTTGTTCAAAATTTTATTACTGAGCACAGAATTACGCTTACTACTTCGCTGGTTATAGGTAAGTTAATTACAATTTTTCTTCTAGTTGAACGTTATCTAGTATAAACTGGGCATACAGAGTCTGTCGAACCAACGTCAACGTTCCAATGCCAAAAGAGTTGAAACCCAACTGGTCTACGATATTGGATTCATTAATCGAATTCATCACACTATGGACAGTTTATTTTGTTAAAAGCGCACGACACTCATGTATGTTGAAGTTAACGTCCATCAACAATTTTGGTCAGCAGTCGTTCTTTTTAGTTTTAAAACATGCATTGGATTACTATATAATTTTATGTTATAAAGTCCTTTTTCTTATTTAATGAAAAAAAGCTTTTAAATTTAATACATTATGGTTTTTTCCCCCTTTAACTCCTTGGGCAGTGTTGTAAACACAACAGGGGAAACAACTAAGGATTCTGTGATTAATGAGATCGATAATAAAGAGCAACTATGGAGGAGAGCTTACAACTAATTCAAACTTTTATCAATGAACATAAAATAACGATACTCGCTGTTGGTATCGGTAAGTCTATCAAATATATGTTATGTAGCATAGATTAATGTTACAATGTTTAGGTTTATTGCATTCATTTTAAGCCCGTTGGCTATGATTTTTTTAAAGAACTTATTATTGTCATTGTTAGATTATTGCACGTGGATTATTGATAGAGAAACAAAGGGTTTTGTTAAAATACCTACATAACATCGAACAAGTTTTTATATACGTACAGATGAAAACATTTTTTCGAGTTGTGATTCTTTTTAATGTTAATCGTGGTCTGTAAAGATACTGAGCTATTTATAGCTTATCATGATACTGGATAGGTGGAAGCAAAATCGATCCAAAAAACCTTGACCTGATTTACTACAGCTTTTTGCTCTTGGTGGTATTTCTATATTCTTAAATAAATTAATTGAACAATTTTTACCATGTTGATTCGAGAAGTTTCTAGAAAAAATGCCCGTGACAAAACTGTGTCATGTTAGTTATTTTATTTTTTTTCTTTGAATTTTATTCAATAAACCTCCGTCATCTGTATTACAGTCTTTATATAGTTTTATATTTTAGGCGTAAGTTTACTGGCTTTTCGTAGATATGTCAAAGGAGCCAGGTACTACGGTACTGTACGGATTGACGGGAAAACCGTCATCATCACTGGTGCCAATACAGGGATAGGCAAAGAAACTGCTATTGATTTGGCTAAAAGAGGTAATGAAAGCTGATAAATTGTAATACAACAAGTTTCGAGTTCTTTGATTTGTACAATTTTTAAGAAAGCGATGTGTTGTCTGAAACTCGGGGCTGGACATACCTGCCATGATCCATAATAATTACTAACCAGAATTAAACTATGACAGACTAATCATTTATACACCTACAAATGTGCGATAACAGGTAATTTGAATACGCATTCTCGGGGATTCACATTAAATTTATAACAACAGTTTCGTTCACACTTAATATTGGTTGAATGCCCATGAATCAAGTTCGCATTTCGTTCACATCTAGAATTACGGCGAATTTAAACACAGCATCTAGTAAGGCTTACTTAATATAGAAACATAGTCTATCTTCCTCACAACCCAAACACAAAAAAATGGTATAAAGCAATTCAATAATGCGCAAATTCAATTCGAATTCGCTTTCGTGTGCAATAATGTTTTTGAATGCACATCAGATTCGCATTAAATACGCATTATACGTGTGAACGGGACACAAGTTTTTACAAGGTTGGATTTTCTATAGTGTAACGAAGCAAATTATGTAAAATTTTGTATACAAACCAAATTGCGTGCTCTAGGCGATCAAGACTTCGTGCATAATATTTCTCGTGTTTTTGCTAAAAATGACCAGATTTAGCTATGCTGTTCGTAATTTTTTTAATCGGTTATTTACTGCATATGAACCGGTGTTTTTGATTAATTGGAATAAAACAGTCGATATTAAAAATATTGGGTCGATTGAGCATGAATCCCAAGCTTTTTTTCTTGAACCGTCAATATGCTTCATCCATCGGGCGGATCCTAGGGATTTATGAATATCCTTTAACCGATTCACGTGTTAACAGTGAAAGTCCGTAAAATGATAAAATGTTATAACGCTTACATGCGATAACGATACCTTAAGGTATCCGACCCATAATTGAAGTCACCGTTTCATTTTATTGTTCCACTAATAAATACAGCGTTATTCAATCAATGTATTGCCAATTAATGATACAAATAAATATTTTGAGTCAATGTATACATTTCTGAGCAAAAAAAAAGTTAGTTACTCAAATAGTATTTCCGATGTTTGACTTACCGAGGTCTGCTCCTTTGAAATACAGTAGACACCCGGGATCTCAAGTGTGATCACGTGGTCAATTGTGGTCCGGATACCTTAAGTTCGAGTGTCATCCAGGACATATATAAAATTGCCTTTTTGTTACTATATACAGGTATGTAACGGAAGGCAAAAAATACAAACAAGACAATTGTAAATGCAAGTAGAATTTAAAAGGCGGCAAATTACTGGTATACATTTACTTGAGTGTAATGTTCGATAATAAATATCTTCTCTATGATTGTTTCGATGTCCAGGGTGTTTTTTTTTTCATGTTATCGATTCTAACAAAGGGGCATGTAAAAATCGATTTATCTGCGCTTTCGAATGATACTGGGTCGATTTTATTGTGGCTTGTAAAAATCGATTTTCTTGCGCTGTCGAATGATACTGGGTCGATTTTGTTATAATGTGAAACTATAACAAAATCGACCCAGTATCACAAACTGACCCAGTATCACAAAATCGACCCAGTATCATTCGAAAGCGCAAGAAAATCGATTTATTTTCTTGCGCTTCCGAATGATAAGGGGTCGATTTTGTTATAGTGTGAAACTATAACAAAATCGACCCAGTATCACAAATCGACCCAGTATCACAAAATCGACCCAGTATCATTCGAAAGCGCAAGAAAATCGATATTAAAAAGCCCCTGTGATTCTAATATGACGTGCTTTAAACGCTTTAAGACCCCAACCGTGTTAAAAATGTGATTTGTGTATGATCAACACGCGACGAGGAGGGCGTGTTTTGAAGGGCTGTTTCAATTTGAAAGTGCAACTTCACAGGAAAGCTATTGCGTGTAACGTATTAATCTTTGAATAGCGACACGTGCTATAATTATCCGTTGCAATACGGTATATTGTGTTTCATTGACGGAAATTTTGTTAGGTACGGTAATATCATAAATGTAACGTAATTGTCGAATTTAGAATAGAATTAATTCACGGAGGTTGTGACTTATTGTTTTACAATGGGATGACCATTAAAGTCGTTATTTTATCCCTCGGTGTCGCTCGGGATAAAATTATACGACATAATTGGTCACCCCGTTGTAAACAAGGTAAACCCACAGCCTCCATGAATAATTTCTTAATTTATGTATGAGTAACACGCGACTGAAAGTGTATTGAAAAGCTGTTACAACTACAAAGCTGTACTCAAACCGGAAAAAGAATGTGTACGTCCTATATTCTAATATGACGTGCTTTAAAGGCTTTGAGACCACAACTGTGGTAAAAAAATGATTTATCTATGAGCAACACGCGCTGAGGAGGGCGGGTTTTAAATGGCTGTTGCAATTACAAAACTGTAACTCCCACCGGACAGCTATTGCGTATGACGTATAATTCTTATAAATAGCGACACGCGCTATCACGCGCTATCATTATCCGTTGTAATATATTATGTGTTACATTGACGGAACAGCCAGTTTATGGCGTAAATGATTTTTCTTTAGGTACGAAAATATTATAAATGTACCGATGTATAGATGACCATTTATGTCGTTATTTTATCCCTCGCCGTCGCTCGTGATAAAGTAATACGACATAAATGATCACCCCGTTGTAAAACAATGATAAACCACAGCCTGCGTGAATTATTTCTTAATTTTAAAATCCATAGATAGCGACTCGCGTTATAATTATTCGTGGCAATATATTGCGCGTTAAATGGGAACAGCTAGCAGTTTATGGTGGAAATGGTTTTGGCTATAGGTATCGTAAATATCCAAATGTATCAGAAGAAATTATTCAGTGAGACTGTGGTTTATCATTGTTTTATCATGGGCTGACAATTTAGGTCGTTGTTTTATCCCTAATTGTGGCTTGTGATAAAATAATGCGACATAAATGGACAGCCCATAGAAAAAAAATCATTAACTACAGCCACCGTGAATTATTTCTTAAATAAAGACCAGGGCCGTAAATTGTATGTAGGCACGTAGGCAACTGCCTCCTATTGCAAACTGGCAAAAAAATTGTGACCAAAAAATAAAAGTAAAAATTAAGGAGAAAAAAGAGTGAAAGGAAGAGAGAAAATAAAAACAAATTATAAGTACAAATGTCATTGTTGTATTATATATATTCTAGGAGTATAATGCAGGTTTAAAAAATTCGTGATTGGTGGTATTTCATCAGTTTAATAAACTGAGCTATTTTAGAATGAATTTAATTAACTAAATATACCACCCTTTCTGTGTGCATCTACGTTAAATTAATATCAAACCCAAGAAGTAAAATTTTTATAATGTCTCAGTAAGCAACATTCTGAGTTGTATTCATTAAACCCCCATCATAAAAACCAATGGAAAGCACCCCAGGATTTGCCATAGAGCAGGATATTGCACAGAAATGTGCTCAGCTTAGGGGGGGGGGGCTAAGAGCCCCCCAGACCCCTGCATTTACTGCTTCCTCTTAATCCAAACTCAATTTACGGCCTTGAAGACAACAGCCACATAAAGAGGCTGTGGGTATATTGTATCGTGGAATCGAGTCCGAGCCACCAGACCACATCAAAATTTCAAACTATATATGTTGCGATTTTTTTAATTTTTGACCTTGTAGCCCAAACAATGAACGACGGATTATATAAAGTTACATTGATAAAAAATGTAGTAGAAACGATATTAATTGGGTTAGTATGACAATTTCCCGGCATTTTACTAATATTTTGTTTCTTTACAAGGTGCAAAAGTGATAATTGGTTGTCGAGATATGGCGAAAGCAAACAGTGCATTAGAGGAAATTAAAAAAAGATCTGGTAGTCAAAATATTTTTGCCAAATGTCTGGATCTGGCGTCCCTCAAATCAGTCCGAAGCTTTGCTGATGATATTAATAAAACAGAGACAAGACTGGACATACTTATAAATAATGCGGGTAAGTAAATATCAGGAAAAGATTACGTTCAGAACAACCTTACGTGATTAGTTATTTATGAATTGAATCTGTGTTTGGCTGAAATTTTAAACAAAATGTGTCCACGTTTCTCGCACGGAATTACAGTTTCTGTTCGATCGACTGTAAATACGTCGGTATGCGCATGTTTCTTAGAGCTAAACATATAACTTTTTGGAATAAATTCGTATAGATTTGGTGCTGCAGATGAACATGGGAATGAAAAAAAACCAGGTATACAATAACACTAACCCGCGTGTATTTTAGGAGTAATGATATGTCCATACTGGAAGACAGAAGATGGATTTGAGATGCAATTTGGAACCAACCATTTAGGGCATTTCCTTCTGACAAATTTGTTGTTAGATTTGATAAAGAAATCAGCACCCAGTCGTATAATAAATGTGTCATCATTAGCCCATTCATTTGGTAAGTATTCTTATTGTACTTAAATACCATATATGTAAGTAGTAGTGAGGGTTGTTTTTAAATAACTGGCAGAGGTGTAGAAATTATTACTTAATTAGTGAGAATGTTTTTTTTCGGATAATATGGATCAAAATGCTCAGTTGTCGAAGTTTTAAAAGGAATTCTTCTTAAAAACAAAAAGAATATCGAAAAAACTTTCAAATGATATCAAGTCTTCACTTTAGAGGGTTTGTCTCAAATTTGTATAGCCATTAAAATCCGTTCAATGAAAATGTAATTTTTTTACTTTTTGCTGTTAAATTGTGTAGTTTAACTGTCATATTTTACTACAGTCATCATGCTTTTTCCTTATTTGCATTTTTAAATGAAAATAATATTCTTGTTAATTTATATTTCTTTTTATAGCCGGGCAGATAGATTTTGATGATATCAACAGAGAAAAGAATTACAACGCATCGGTTGTTTATTCTCATAGTAAACTTGCCAACGTTTTATTTACCAGGGAACTGGCTAAGAGATTGCAGGGTAAGAGGCAAAAAACTCGAATCCAATTGATTTTAAAGGTACTAGCATTAATCATTAAATACATAAATAAGGCCACGTTTCTTCATTGGTACACATCTCTAAAAACAATACTAACATTAAGTACTGCCCTCCAAAGCTGTTTTAGATTTTGATGGGAGCGTTCCCCTCCACATCAAAGTCTAAACAGCGAACAGCAAAGGCTTCTCGGAATAATTGCTACCGACAGAGGCTTCACCGATTGATTGGTACCGGCAGAGGCTTCTAGGGCTGATTTGTACCAACAGTAGTTCTCGGACTGATTGGTACCGATAGAAGCTTCTCGGACTTATTGGTACCGGCAGAGGTTTTTCTGACTGATTTGTACCGGCGGAAGTTTCTCGGAGTATTTGGTACCGGCAGAGGTTTCTCGGATTGATTGGTACCGGCAGAGGTTTCTCTGACTGATTGGTACCGGCAGAGGCTTCTCGGACTGATTTGTACCGACAGAAGCTTCTCGGACTGATTGGTACCGACATAGGCTTCATTGACTGATTGGTACCGATAGATACTTCTCGGACAGACCGCCAGAATGATTGGTACAGACAGAAGCTTTTCTTTTTTTCAAAAGAAAGAATTCGTTTTCCAGCATTGCTATTATATGCTGGGCTAAGGTGTTTTCGATAGGTTATTTTTTGTCAGTGAACTTGGTACATTGGTAGATAAACAAACAAAGAATTCTGTTTGACTGAATTAAATAATTACCCAGGGTCATGTTTTCGCTAAGTTTTATCTATCCATTTATCTGTGTTTTTTATAGTACCATACCAACTTAATTGAACAAAGTGTTAATAGTGTGTTAGAAATCAAACTTAAGGTGTTTTCGATGACTAATGTGATGACATGATAGTAGACAATTTGAGCCTTTATAATGTGAAATACATCATTTACTGAACTTGAGAGAAAGATCTGCATTTAATTTTATGTATTTCGGTTATAGTTTAAAAACATTTTCCGCAGGTACCGGAGTAACAACCTATTCCTTACACCCGGGATCTATTAATACAGAATTAGCCAGACACTTTAGAAGTCGCTGGTCATTCATTACAGGACCAATTTATTTCATTGCGACGTTCTTCTTTAAAACCGCAGAAGAAGGCGCTCAGACTAATATATATTGTGCTGTTGATGAATCTCTGGCTAATGAGACAGGAAAATATTACAGGTATTAATTACAATGAAATCTTTCATTTTCACTTTCTCTCCTATTTTCCCATTGTCCACCCGGCAAAAATTAATAAATTTTAGTTAAATTGTAGATATTATTAGTTGATTTAATTAGGTATTATATCATATCTCCTTATACAAAGTTTTTGATCAGTACCACAGTGTTAACAAGAATGTCACACGTTCTTTATTTCTCTTGTTTAATTACTGGCTATTCCAATTTTACACAAACAAGACATCCTTGATAAAAATACCAATTCACTTAAAATTTGTCAGTATTAAACCTTTTTTGCCAAGCAGCATTTAACATGACCTATTTATTCTTTATTTTACATGACCCATTTATTTTTTATTTTTCAGTGATTGTGCTGAAAAGGCACCATCGAGAGATGCTCAAGATGATAGAGCTGCCCAAAGATTGTGGGAAATGTCTGAAAAGATGGTTGGTTTAAGCAGCAGAAGGTAGAAGGTTCCATCTTACGGCAATGCGATACATTTTTGACTTCTATCTAAGCTGTATATGTGTTACATATTAGACATAGACCTACATTTCACTGTTCTTGCCTAAGCGTACCTAAACCTACATTTCACTGTTTCTTTGTCTACACGTACCTGCACAAATTGGAAATCTTTAGAATGATGACACAGTATAGAAGTATGTGTGTTTGTTTTATATTATATAGATCTATCTAAATATAATTAACAGTGGCGTAGCTGCCCGGGTCTAAATAATGTAGTAGTGTTTTCTAGGACTCGTTTGTCCTAAGCAATACCCTTATAACGGTTCAGCTGCAGAATTCTCCGCTCCGGAAGCTGCAAGGCCTAGCACTGTTTAAAAGATGCTCGACATCTCCCGTGTTTGTTTCCCCCTTTTTTGCTATTAGTATTTCATGTTTATAATTCGTTTTATTGTGTTTAGTGGAATTTTAGACTTGCAACACATTATTTGCTGTCAGACTACATGGTTAATTGTTTTATCTAGATAGTTCTTTTGATGAAATTGTGTGATTGAAAATTGAATAGAGTTTGAATATTCCTACTTCAATTGTGTTCAGAAGCAGTTGATATCCTGTAATAATATTGATTAGGTACTGTACGTATATGGCTGTTTATTTGCATTTTGTTTTGTTATGGTTTTTTCTCTATGTGTATCAAAAAAAATTTATAAAGGTTGTATAACTTAATGTAAAATAAATAGTGTTAGTAACCTATTATATTTGTGCTTTGTATAAATGCTTGGATTGTGGGTTTGAACACAACTTCAAACTCGCTTCAAATTTTGCAGATCTCACAATTCCTTGTTTCGCTTTTAATGCACCACATTTGTTAAGAATTACCTTCATCCACTTTTTAAATTTTTTTTTGTAACTTGAAATCATGGCGTTACATCTACAACAATGAACATATCAAAGGAATTCAGAGTAAATCATACCAAAACGAGTCAATTAAATAAAACTTTTCGAACCTTGAACATTTTTTTTACATATGTGTAAAATCAAGATCATCCAGACAGTATGACAGATATAATAGAAAGACAATTTGATAAAAAAAAATGAAAGCACAGTTGTCTTATAACAATCAGATTAGCATACAACATCTTTCTAATTCAGAGAAAAAGCTTTTTACAAATCGTCTTAGACGTTCGACGGAAAAAATCCAATAATTTTGTAGTGAAGCATCAAATAAACATTCACATAATGTACAACGTGTTTTAAGAAGCTCAAGAAGGCATTTGAATATTTTCTTTTAGGGTCCCACATTAACCTATTATACGATAAAGGCTATTTAGAATTACCTGTTGGACCAAACAAAACCACAAAAAACTGCGTTGATAATTATACAATTAATATTGATAATAAATTTAGTTTAATTTGATTAATGCTGGTGTCACACTGTCCAAAAATTGCAATCAGATGATCATTGGAAAATTGAATTTTGAATTTTGCACAAAAATGACCCGAAACCTTGTCAACACTTAGACAGCAGCAGAATACGATGACTACAGAAGAAAACAGATCAAACAACAATAGCCATAGCTTAAAAATCCGGATTTAGATAAATCCGGATAAAGCACGAATCAAACCCCCAACACCAAAAACAGAAGAGTAACCCGAACCCAATAAAAACCATGGTTGCACTCGTGTGCTCTGAACGAGTATGCAGTGGCTGCCTCTAACTAGACATCCGTCGAGTTACTCATTGTCATGTCTAGAAAAAAGTCAAACCCAGGAATAGGAACGACTATTTCTGACTCGTCAAAAATGTCCGATCGTATTTGAGAGATGGATTTCGTATAACAATCAATTTAGTAATGGTGACTGCAATAAAACTATATAAATCAATAGGTATAAAATCAACCTAGGTACAGCAAACCCTTCTTTGAAGTGACAGGTAAAGAAAATCGGACCAAATCGCGGGATTTAGAATAACATGCAAGTTGTGAACTGTACACATCATACGTCGGAGCTATTGGAACGTTGCTATCTATGAACAGGAAGTTGACCATTTGAAAGTTGAAGTCATCACGTTTGTCGCAGTCTAGTATGTAGTTTTTCCGACTCTATTCCTAGAAGTAGGTCTAAGTGAGAGGCTCACCTAAGTGTTTTGGTGGTGTCATTAATTTCATCCTCGCTATAGTAGATAAAATAGTCAACGAATCGAGCATTACTCAGGAACAAGACATCATCAATATAACGAAATGAAACATTAAATGTCTGGGTGAGTATCTTTAATTCTTCTTCAGCAGGTCATCTAGAAACTCAGCCTCATAAGAGTACAAAACAGGTAAGCGAAGAGAGAAGGACAATTAGCACGCAGTGGAATGCCAGCAGTCCGTTGAAAAACGTGTCTACCAAACATTACAAATATGTTGTCAATTAGGAAATGTACCACCTGACTGATTTCGTCTTCAGCAGTGTATTTATTATCTGATTTGGAGTCCAAAAAAGCTTTTGAAAATGTTCGCCTCTTTTCTATAGAATATCAAAAAATTAATCGAGAAAGAAGTTTTGTATTGCTTTTTGGATGTCAACGTTACATGAAAAATGGTAAAAGCTTCGGCTACTCAAATTCGGTTGTCCTAGCTGAAACGGTAGTTCCGTCTCTATGTATTTGCATTATTATACGATGGCTACGCTATATCACTACGAGGGCTTCACGATCGGACAGATTCTTATTTCTTTGTATTGTATTTCAGAGGTCCAGAATGCCAGATGACATAGATAATCATTACAGGTAAAGACGAGGATGACACAAATTTAAAGATGTCCTTACTATAGCCTTGCGAAGGACAAAATCGATACAGGAATTCGACACGTAAATCAATATTCGCAAAGTATTGCGTAATTTTGTTTACATGTCAAAGATTTTGTCACCGCTCACAAAGTTGCTCGAGGAGACTGAGAAACCCCAAAAGACGTTATACGATGCGCTGAGGATAGGACAAATGTTCTCACGATCAGATCCGAATTTGAAGAATACCTTAATGGTGTGTTAAATTAAGTCTCGCGGTGGCAACAATCTTGGATTTTTGAAGCAACATTGTCTTGTATGTACCATTTGCTAAACATTTATATACAGTATGGCTCAGATCAGATTTTCAAGTTCTGGCAAGAGGGCATTTGAACATTTTCCTATATGAGCTTACGTTGAGCAAGTATTGCCGTGAAGGCATTAATTTACTGATTACGTAAAAACATTAAGATTTTAAGAGGCTATTCTAAATGAATGTAATAACAAAATATCGAACACCGATGAAGCGGTCAAAACAGACAATCCACAAATCAAAGTCCGAGAAACCGGCAACTCCAGAACCAACAATCAAAAACATACTAACTACAGCAATGGTTCTGACAATGGTATAGACATTACAATGTGGTTAAACTAAGTTTTATGGCATGCCAAACCTCCCGCTTCCACTACTGTAGTATTTAAGTTGGTTAGGTGATTAAATAGGATAGGTATTATATACCACTAGTCACTAGAATGTTATCTAAAAAATTACCGTAGCACATTCACTGTACACTGAATTCAAAAATTGGGGAAACTATCTGTAACCATATAAGAAAGTGGTATCTATAATAAAAATTATTAAAGACGCGGACGAGTCGTTTTTTCTTTATGTTTATCCCGAAGAAATAGGTGGCGTTTGCAAAAATCCTTATACTCGCTGCAAGCTCTTGCATACCTGATCAATTGAGAAACATAGACACCGTATGCAAGAGAAGCTGGAATATTGCTGCATAGGTGAAGAAAATGTTTATTTAATTTTAAAATACAAATCGTCTCTTTTGTCGTAAATTCTTGTTCTAAAATGAACGTTGGTGTCATATTCGAAGTGTAAAATTAAAGAAACTAACTTCTGCTATCTTCTTGTCTTTAATAAGACAACAGAGAAATTCAGTTTCATAAGAATACAGGAACAAATCGGCAAGGAGTGGGCACAGTTTTCACCCATAGGAATTCCGATTTTCTGCTGAAAAACACATCCTCCTAATGTTACAAATATGTTGTCGATCAGAAAATCTAGCATACTGTTCAAAGTTTTTAACAGATGTAATTTTAGATATCGATCTAGATTTTAAATTTTCCAAAAGTTCTATTGAAGTTTTACATGTGATTAATATTACTTCGCAAATAAACAGTTTCACAGTATTTTTGATGTCCTTCTTTCACTGCAGACAATATATCGGTCAACCTTTTGGCAACTCTTTGGTAGAGCATATAGATGAGCCGGCTATGTATCTTTCCTTGTAAGGATTTTTTTATGTAATTTTGGAATCCCATACAAGTATGATAAGTCTTCAGACTCCTTGTCGTAATTAATATTCAAAGAAGTCATGAACGACTTATTGTTAGCCAGGATTTCATCTTAGTCAAATGTGGTACGTTTGTATGTGGAATAACCAGAGTAATCCTTGATGCTTAGTTCTTTAATTAGGCATTCAGAGTAATGTGACTTACATACAAACACAATGTTGTTAGAAGCCTTGTCTGAAGGGAAGAAAACATATTTGTCATGGAGGGGATTGAGGCACCTCATAGCATCCTCGTCTTTAAATGCGGATTTAGGTCGTTCATTAATGCAATGTCTAAGATTCTTAGAAAGACCTTATTGTCCTTACCCAGTTAAACGGTGCATCTAATTCTGGGTCTTGTTCCCTTTTTCTCTTAATCCATTCTCTGGCATAGTCTTTAACTGAATCCATAATAGATTTGACATGAAGATTCCAGTCTACTGGTAGAGATTCTCTGAATTTTGGACCACGATAAATAATGTTTCTTAAATTTTCGTGGTCAATTATGTTCAAATCACCAGTAACGACATGACCAAAGAGAGTGTAAAGTGAAAGGATAATGAGAACAGGTGCATTTAGCAGGTTGCTTGAGGTATGTTTCAATGTTTAAGTCCTGTAATGCTTTTTTGTAGTTTTGAAATATAAAGTTATCTGATCTTTTACTTCTTGTCTATTAAGAATATTGCTGATGTTAGCTGCATCAATTCCTTTATTGCCGAATTTCATGTGAAGGAATTTTCTATTCTCATCAAGAAGAGGCTCTGTTCGCAAGGGTTTGAAGAGACGGAAAGACGCCATGTCACAAATGATGCTAGTCAATTTATATTTAGATGTAAATGGATATTTTCCACAAACTTCCAAGTGCATAATCCCTAAACAGTTGACATGCGTAGAAAAAAAGTGGTACGAACGTAATGTAAACCCAAGGGTTATTCAAGACGAGAAAGAAGGAGGAAGATTTACACTGCAAATTTTCTTCGGTGGTTGGACGTTTGTATTTTTTATGACCATGGCTTCTTTTGTCTCTAGAATTGGTGTGTAAAAGGCTCATTACATTCACTCCATTACATGATTGACTGGATAAACTACCATCAACGTCTCTCTGTATGAGGAACGCTGTGCTGAGTAGGGGACTATTAGTTAGATGGTAAAAATTTGCTGTGATGAGAACTTTCATCGACAAACACTGATCATGATCTGGCTGATTAAATGAATTATTGACCTTCATTTCTTGCATCTTATTAAAGTCGGTATACTCCAAAATTGTATAAATAAAGTAACCCTTTATTCTGGTTTTCGATATAAAAAAAACTCATAAAACCTAGTCGACATCGTAAAGTCAGGTTTTTTCAAATGTTTCAGCATTGAAACCTTATTTCCACATTGTAGACTACCATACCTTATATACAGCTCAAATATAGATAAATAGAGGCTGCTATGTTTAGGAATAATGAAAAGAAACGGTATAGGTACCTATTGATTAGTCATGACAAAACTAACTTTGTCATCTATTAATAAATTCACTGAAGAATAAATAACTCTGACTACAACATATATGTCATTTGGTTGAGACGGATTTTAAGTAGCAGTCTCTGTAAGAATCATACAAAAGGTGATATACCCATGTTCTCAAAATTTCATGAAATTCATGTCATTAACTCATATTGGTGATATAAGTTCACCGACAAAAACAATTGACCTCCGCCTTTGTTGCTAGGCATTACCAGATCAAAACATTTTCCTTAGCAACAAGCCTGAAATTTCTGAGGAAATCCCTTCTTGTTGGCTTTCTTTGCAGGGGTATACAATAAGAAGAAAGGCAATTATAGAAATTCTGTTTCTTTTTATGAATAAATATGAGCAGTTTACAATAATTTTCATCACATACAACATGAAATTAAAAAAACTGGCAATCTGCCAATTTCTCAGATTTACCGTCAAATAGGGAACACGAGAGAAGATACCAACTCTTGATCAGATCAAAAGCCCTCTGACATGAATTTGTCATCGTATGATATGTTCAGAGATCATAAATGTGATGCAATGGATTTTGAACAGTCTTTGATGAAATAAATATCATGAGTATTAGTACTGGGGGTGTTTGTAAATAGGCTAAAACTGCACGTCTGCTGTTTGTTGAAATCTGCAGCCTCCATTGATAACATGAAGTTTTAGTGTTTTCACATTAGAGAGATTGAAAAGGGAGTTAATTTTGGCGCCAAAAACTAGAGAGGCTACTGGTGATACTTTAATTGTTGTATATAGAGAAATAAACGTGTTTCCAAATGTTCTGAAAAAATGTGTTTAACACTTCTGAACATGATCTTTCTAAATAAATATTCAGCTTCTCTTAAATAATTTGTATTTTTATAAAGATCTGTAACAGAAATACCTGAAATTTACAATAGCTATATAGGGAAAATATCAACTTTTTAAAAAGGAAAAAAAATCAGGTATATGGAAAATAAATTTTTTTTTGTTGTTTTATGTATTCAGGGTAGGTAATGCTTCAATTTGAAGAAAGTTGACGGGAAATCACTTCCACTGGCTATGCCAATATTTTCTAATTGTGCATGATTCTTACAGAGACTGCTACTTATACAAACTATCAGAATGTTTAAAGGGTTCAAATTGTGCTCATTTCCTGTACTTGTTTGAGGCTAAGTTTTCCAAAGTTTAAAAAAAATAAAAGACGTTGGCGCAGCGTCTATACTGATGGTGTATAGTCCTATGAGATTTAAGGTTAAGGACACTACCGAATCAATCAAGTCAGCCTTTTACCTAGACGTTCTTGTCAGAATACGCTCAAATTATCTAAAGGATCAGCGTGATGTCTTGAACTTCCCTATTGTCAACTATCCTTTCATTGACAAAACCCGCATATAATGATAACATTTCACAACTTTTGCTGCGCCTAGATTAATAGTATCTCTATAGAAGTTCTATGGCGATCTAAGAAATTGTTTCAGTGCTATTGGCGACCATGACTATGTGTAACTCTGCGGGTGTCTAATTAGAGGAATGCACTTTTCACTCGTTCGGAACGCATGATTGCACTCACGTTTTTTTATTGATTCGGGTTACTTATTAAGGCTTTTCACTCACAGAGTGAAAAGCTTTATTGTTTTTGCCTTGCTCTATCTTTTTTCCCGCCAAGTTTTTCAGTTCGCATTATTAACTTTGTTTCTGGAGATTAAAAACATTTTGTACCATGGATGTATTAGACATACCCATTGGCAGTTAACACTGGCACACCAAACTCTTTGTCTTTATAGAGTAATTTCCCCTGTCACTAAAATGCTTGTGTGGGCATAGACTTTGAAACCGTAAAAGATATGCAATGAAATTTGTTCTAATATGGTCAGTGATGTATTGCGAAACTTTATTATACATTGATGGAAAGATTTTTTAAGGTCTTTTTCATTACAAGTAAATTTTGTTACATTGCAACTTTTAAACCCAATGCGATAAATACTTGAGGATTTTCTCTGTTGATCATCTTTGAACTTGAAAAAGGTCACAAGGTCAAAGTCAAGGTCGCATTCAAATTTTTGACCAATTGTTGTGCGCAAATCTTCTTAAGCACTACAGGTAACCGAAACCTTCACCAAAATGTAGATCTTATTAAGGTCTTGAATTGTCATTGTTTTAAATAGCCATTTTCTTCCCTGGATCAAGGCAATTTATTGTAAATAGCGATATCTCAGTAACTATGTAAGATATTTAGATAGGACATTCACTATTGGTCCTCATTGGCCTTGATCTTGAAAATAGACACAGGGTCAAGTGTCAAGGTCACGTTCTAGAATTTGAGACTGTCTTGTTACCGCTACTAAACGGTAAAGTATAAGCAATAACTTGTAATGTGTAAAGCGTTGGCCTCACAGTTTTGGAAGGAAATGATTTGATTTGATCTTATAGGATTTACACCATTGAATCCATTGATAATTAGTTTTTCATTCATAACTCATTAACTGTTGATAGTAGCATAGACATGGGGTCTTCCCCAAAGACCATTTTCATCATTCACCTTGAAAACAGATAAAAGATCAAAGGTCGAGGTCATCTTCTAAGTTTTGTTATTTATTTTAAGAGTCATGCCTCAAGTCATATTTACAGAACGAGTCATTTACTGTATCTGATTTACAGCGATAGGACGAGATACCGCCTCTTCGCTGTCAATCAGATACAGTAAATGACGAGTATTGTAAATGATTTGTGGAATAGTCCAATGAAATTTTTCTACGTCGAATTATTATCACATGGTTTATAAGTTACATATCGGCAACGTTTTAAAAACTGCAACGGTGTCAGATTTCAAGGACATAACAGACGAACAAGAAATGGAACTTTTTCATCATGTTCTTCAGTGGGAGCAATCTTATGATTCTTCAAGTAATTTATGACCGCTAGATCATTATAGTACTTGTTTGGACGATATTACGTTGTCACAAATCGCCGAAAACATGAAAAATGAACATTATGTTTTTACAGAAATGGTAGAAAATTCTAACTGTCCAACAATATCTTCCACATGAAGATTTCAAATTGGATTTTTCAATGTCAGACAGTGAATCAAATGTCAGACAGTGAATCAAATTCTAGCAAAGTGGAACCCGATTCATATGTTTATTCGGGGTGCATGAAATCTCTTACGGACGAGAAGCTTAGATGTTGAATTGAGAATAGCATTTTTTCATCTTCTCATCTCATAAGAATGTGAATGTATTGAACAAACAACGGAGTCCGAAAATTCACTCCATTGCAGCCGAAATTGCTTTATGTAAAATTGTTACAGAGATTCGTTTTGAGATTACGAAATAAGATTGAACTTAATATACCCCTAAAATTGTACTTATCACACGATAATATGTTCCAACGATGCAAGGGGTGGGGCAATAGTTATTGAACAGTTGTGATTTCATACAAGCTCTACCCCTTGCATAATCTAAATAAATGTGCACTTAACTTCAAAGAAAACTAAGACAAACCATTCCACAATAACTATTAGATATATTGACATAAAACCTTCAATGTTAATCATTGCAGACGTTCAGCATAGTAAAGGTAATGTAATAAGAGGTCATATTTTCAATACAACATTTTGTTTTGCTATATGCGTTTCATGGCTTATTCTTATACATTATACATGCGAAGTTTGTATGAGTTATATATGTATAGTTCAAAAGGTCAGTGGTCATGGTCAACTTGATAACCATCCTATTCAAAAGACTTTTCTTATTTTAAAGAATGTCTAAATAGTTTTTTAATCAAATTTGTTAATTTCTAAAGACACATTACTTATTTTGTTTAGATGTAAAATTTCATGGTCATTTAATATAGGTGTTCCTTATAGTGGAAAGCCTATTAATCGTTCTTTTGAACGATTGAATTTATATTTTTTAGTTCTTATAGGTTTCATCTTTATGTCGTTTGTCTATCTCGTTACTATCCTATGGTTTTCGATACTTGTTTATCGTTATGCTAGGTCTTTTGCTCGATATTCCGATTTTCTAGACCGGACGTCGTTTCTGAATTGTGCATGTATTTCGACGATATTCTTTCATAGTTAAGGCTTTCCACTTTCATAGCGGGAAGCCTTATTGTCTGTTTATTTGTTGTCCACGAAGTTTTCAAATCCCAATATAAATTGTGTTGTTAAGACACTTTGTATAGTGGACCGGTTAGATATTACTCTTTCGCAGTTAACCCTGGCACGTGTAACCATTTGTTTTTACTGAGTTCTCTTCTGATGCTTTGTAACATATTGTATTCAGCAATTTTTTTCTTCCTAAAAGGAGTTATTTCCCATTCTTTGTTGCATGTTATCAGTGTACCACTGTAACTCATGAACCAGATGTGATAGAGACTTGGGATTTTACTGTTGCTGATCAATGAGACTGAACTTTAAAAAAAGTCACATTCTAGTTTTCCACCTTGTATTATGTGCAGGTCTTCTCCTTAACCATAAAAGACATAAAACTGAAACCTTTACCTTTATAACAGTTATCTCTTCTGAATAATGAAATTTATTGTAAATATCTATATTTTAGTAATTCTAAAATATATCGACATGAGACATTAAATATTGGCCAACACTGACCTTGACCTTGAAAAGGGTCACAAGGTCAAAAGGTCAAGATCACATGTTTTTCAGCACAGTGACATGTGAATTTTTGTACTTTTTGATTCGCTATGCATTTTTAGTTTTCGAAATGTCGCAATGAAATTATGTGCTCTGCATGGGGGAAAAATGGGGATTTTAACATTCATTCACCCTGCTATTCTGTCAACTTGCAAAAACGGGGCTTTAATGTGACCCATAAAAATGTTCTGTTCAGATCTCCTCCTCGATCCCAGAGAATGGTGAATTAAAATGGAAGTCACATCATTTAGTTCTCAAAACGAGCAATAAGGTCGAAGACCAATGTTTATGCAAAAATCGCAATTTTCAGAAAAACCGAACATCCTACCATTTGCCAATCAATTCACCCCAACAAAAGTATGTAGGCTGTACATACTAGTATATGTCAACAAACTTTGAAAGCGGCAGTAAAAAACGAAATTACCAGATCACTTCGGGAGCCACTGCATTTTATTTTGAAATGACAATTAAATCCATGCGATCGTGTTGTCTGGTATGTACGTTTTGTGCATTTCAAATGATTGGAAAAATACAATGTCACAACAACATCATTGTTGACGTCCTGAAACGTGAACACGTGAGAACTTTGATAATTGCCCTGCATCTCTGCTGCAAAAGAAAGATTCATACTATAAAGTCCGCGGTAATATCCATCAAAGTCACGTAATATCAGACGTTGCAATCATTCAGATCAAAGCGTTCTATATGTATTTTATAAATGATTGTTGTTTCTTTTATTATTCATTTACAAATAAAAAAAACAAACTACAAACTGTCTTTATATTTTAAACAAAACAAACATCTTGTTTCTATTGCCGCTATTATCCAAAAATTTCTATCAATGCAATTCAATGTAATTTTATTAAACCCACTGTAACGGGATCAATTGTTGTGTCTTCACTTTTTTTCTTTTTTATTGCATAAGGAACATATAGTTCTAATAAGCAATCCATTGTTGATAATCTATTTCATCTTTTACAAGTTTTTTCGTGGATTTAAATGGAAAAATAGACAATTTTATCTCATTTAATCGAACACACCCACAAAAATAGGGCAAGGATTACCAGTTTTCCTACCGCAGGTCGGGGGTTCTCTCCTGGTACTCCGGCTTCCTCCCCCAATAAAAACTGGACGCCATGATATAGCTGAAAAATTGTTGAAAGTGGCGTTAAAACACTATTTAAACAAACAAACAAAATTAGGGTGATTGCTCCACTACAGTGCTATTTACCATCAAATTTACAAAAGCCATTTTCTTAGTGTAAGTGTTGGCATGTGCTGCACAAATGTAATATGCTCAGGGTGGTCGCCTAATACAAATGGTTGCATTTTTAAGGTCATTTCAAGATCACGTTTACCAATGATGAATGTTTCGTGGTATAATTTATTGATGGTCTCTGAAGCCAGGTGGTTGCATGTGCTCCAGCTTCAGAAAGTGTACCATGCTTAGGGTGGTAGCTTAATGCAGATGATTGCATTCTTAAAGGTCATTTCAAGCCCATATGGACTTATGGGGATTTTGTTTCAACCGCAATGTTAAAAGTGGACAGCCATCTTTTTGCTCTTAATGAAAAAAACTATCTATTTGCCTGTTTATTTTTTTATTCCATCGAGTTTTAACATCCCATTAAAAATTTGTTTCGCAACATGCCATAAAGACATTTTGTACCATACATATATAAACATTACGCTTTCGCAGTCAACCCTGGGAACCCAAATACAAATCTAAATAAAATACATTGACATTGGATCGTCGGTATTGGCATCATTGACCTTTCCAGAAAAATATCATAGGGTCAAAGGTAATTGTCATCTTCTAATTTTTAATATTATTTGGTATGCATATCTTCTACTTAAGGTTAAGAGCTATAGAACTGAAACTATGATATTGGTGATAGCTTAAAATGTAATATATTTTTAAATGATCCTTTGTACGAGTTATCTCACTTAGATCTATGAAATTAATGATAAATAGCCATGTCTTAACAGCTATAACATATATTGACAAAATCTTCGCTGTAGTTCATAGTTGACCTTCAGCATGGTCAAGGTCACATTGTTGTTTTTCCCATATATGTGAGTCATTCTTATAAATGCCTAATTTTTATTAATAATATATGCATAGATCAAAAAGTACGTCGCTAAGCCTAAGGTCATTTAACTAACTAAACGTGCTATTTAATGACCTTTTTTACTTTAAAAGATATCAATGTTTTTTTCTTTCATTTGTTTCTATAGTAAAATAAACTTAGTTTTGGAATAAAAAAGGTCAGGTCAAGGTCATTATGTTCTTCAGTTTGGCATTTCTTCTTTAATCTGATATTTAAATAGTTTTTCTTTTAAATTGACAAATTACTAATGTTGTTTAGAGGTTAAATTTCAAGGTCATTTAAAATATGTGTTCGTTTTAAATCCATAAAGAGAAAGCATATTTAATCGTTTACGATTGAACCTATACTTCTTGTGTGGTTTGTTGATTTGAATATATTTATACAATTTTGTTCTAAGTTTAAGTAGTTATGTATCGTATAAATATACGTTGTTAACACTTTTGTTAATATTTCTTGATGTAATTTAGTAAACATATTTTCATAGAGTGACGTCACAAATATAGTTTGCATCCCCTTATATGTCGGAAATAACAATTATCCATTTATAGAAAGTGAAATTAAACCGGACATTGCTAATATATATATATATATTACAAGGAAGAGATTAAGACGTAATACGAAATGATAAATGATTATACACAACTCCTCATTTCTACTTAGTATGCGAAGATGACGATGTTGGAGTCCGTCGACTATGTTCTATGCATGCAGACAATCATATCTTTCTTCGCATTATGTAAGTATTTTTTCTATATTTTTAGTTTCAGAAAAATAAAACAATAATCAGTTCGATAATATATTTACAATAAAATAGATGTAACATTTGAAACCTCACACAAAAGCCATCAAAGAGCTCATTCATGTATTTGGGCGTTTCTACACGACAAAGCCAGCATGTTTAATGTTTAATTCATCTTTGCAGTGTATGTGCATAGTTATACATTTATTAACACACAATAAAGCTAAGTGACGCTTGAATCTTTTTTAGTCATATCCTTAATTTTTCTGAAGAAGTATCTTTATGGAGCAAAATATTCAGGAAAATACAGATTAGACGGAAAGACTGTCATTGTAACTGGAGCTAATACCGGAATAGGGAAAGAGACCGCTAAGGATTTGTCTAAAAGAGGTAACACAATTAAGGAATGTCTATGAGGTTTTTTCACACATAATGATCTTATTTAATACTAAGTTGGAAATTCGTACCTGAAAGTCTCACGCTCACGCTTTTGGCGTGTAACTCACGCTTTCAGATTTCAACTCATGTCCTTAATCGTTTCTGAAAAAATCTCCGACTTAATAACAATAAATAAAATTAAACACAAATTTAAAACAATAAATAAAATCATACTGCAACATACATAATATTTAGAAAACATAACTGCATCTATGCTTGCTTTTATTACAGACAGCAATCTGGTAAGTCGTTGCATCATCATTCATAACTGAGTGCTTCACCGCTTCACCGGGAGATACCCCCACCTCCCAGCGAAATGGACAACCGCCACAGTCGCACTCATGTCAATAGCAGCTATGCATATTACATATTTGTTAAGTTGTTTACAAATATTCGCCTTTCTTAAATTTTAAATAGGTTGAGGGGACCTTTTGTTTCGAAGGGAGAACAAAATATTAAAAAGAAACTTACATGGAAAATGTGCTTATATGTTGTACATCATTTTCTAATATTATTTTAAACATACAAATAAAAGCCATGTGTGATTGATCTTCTAGTCATATTATGTGCAGAAGCTGTTTAAAAGAATTTGGTCATCATTCATTATTTGTCATTATTTGTGGGAAGGTGCCAGGAAATTCCTACTGTACATGATCTTTTCCATTAGGTGCAAAAGTTATACTGGCATGTCGGAATTTATCGGCTGCAAAGAAGGCTGCGGAGGAAATAAAACACATCACAGGAAATAGTTCCATCATCGTGGTTAAACACCTTAATTTGGCATCTTTATCATCTGTCAGAAGTTTTGTCAGGAACATTAAAGCAAGCGAAGAAAGGCTTGACATACTAATAAACAATGCGGGTAGGTATTAATAATAATAATAATAATAATAATAATAATAATAATAATAATAATAATAAGTAATAATAATAATAATAATAATAATCCCCTTAAGGGTCCATACACCTCAAGAATTCGTTGAAGAGTTGAAAAGAATGTTACTTTTACAGCCCTATTGTGTAAACTACTTGTAAAAAATCTTAATTAAAAAGAGCATACATTGTTAAATTCAGTCGTATTTTAAGTATATGCTGTAAGTATCTGTGTCCCAAACGATCTTGTGCCCGTCTAACCAAGTGTTTTTTGTCGTGAGACATATGTGCTTATTAAACATTTCTCTGAATTGCGTAACGCATACATTGCAAGACTCGGTAATCTCCACTGTTAACCATTAAATAGTGTCTTGCAAGCACTAAAATTCATTCTGCAATGCAGCTGTTGACCAGGATAAAACGACAAAATGGCTAACATTGGAATTCAAGCAATATATTTGACTATTATTCGCATGTATAAAATTCGGCGTTTTACTATGTTAATGTAATAATTAACGTCTGGGTGCAAATTAAGTATCGATGGGACTTATGTATCATTATAAATGACATTACCACAAGATTCTTTATAATAGGTGTGTATTATTGTCCGGACAGGAAGACAGAGGATGGATTTGAAATGCATTTTGGTGTCAACCACCTGGGACATTTTTTATTAACAAATTTGCTGTTAGACATGATGAAGAAATCTGCACCAAGCCGTGTTGTTACAGTTTCATCATATGTCTACGAAAGTGCGTATTTATTTACTTCATCATACCCTTGCTATCATTCGAATAAGCATTTCCATCTAATTGAATAAAATTGGATACAAAAAATAAACAAAACAAACAAAACAAAGCAAGACCAACAACGACAACATAACAACAACAAACACCAACAAAGAAAAAAGAACAACTCAAAACGGTCGGCACTACGAGAAAAAAAAAGATTCCAAAAACATAATACATATCTTTGCTAAAATATCTAAAAAAAAAACCTTATGTGTGGAGGACTTATGCTGTTAAATATTTATTCCTGTCTCAAATGATAAGATTCAAAATGTTTTATGCTTACACTAAACAAAAGCCGAAAGTCGAGGGACAAATAAAAATCAGGAATATCTCGTATTTCAAATATTTGTCTGGGCCTAACAGAAAAGTTTTCAATGGGTTTCAATACAATATCAACTGCGTTTTCACAATCCACACTTTCCCACTTTAGGGGCAGATATTAATTTTGACGACATCAATTGTGAGACTAGGTACAATCCAGACAAATGCTATAGTCAAAGTAAACTAGCCAATGTGTTATTTTCAAGAGAACTAGCTAGACGACTACATGGTAAGTAGCAAAAACATAGATATATTTCAAAGGGCATGTCCAACACATAATTTATGTTATGGTAAGCCGTAATCACATTAATATGAAAAAAAAACTAATTTGTGTTACGGTAAGCCATAATCACATTAATGAGTTAAAAATGGTATTTGACGATTCCACGCGTTTAACGGCAAACGACATTGAGCAAAAATAACAACTATAAAAATAGGAATATCTTGTTATGACGACTCTAAGGTTAATAAACTGTTGTAATCAATGGCGTCAATTCATGAGATAAAGCGTTGGGTTAAAATGTAATGTGTTGTAACACAACGGCTTGGAATCAACAAGGAATCAAACGTAGATACAAGTTTCTTAGAATGCCAAAACACCAGTTGCTAGATTCCGAAAGTCTAGACCTTTTATATATTAAGTACAGTGACAAACAATTTCACAAGTTCTAGTTGAAATATATACCTCGCCATAAGTTAAACCGCACCCTATAATTTTCAGGGATTCATTGAAGATTTTATATATTTTAATATTTTTTAAAGAAATGACAATTTATTGAACATTAATGACAAATGAAACATACATACAACATGTTTACAGTCGCTTTACTTATTGTTTGATGAAAATATGTTCAAAGCAAAGATAAAAAAAACAGCGCAAATATAACTTTCATTAGTCAAAAAAAAAGTTTGATTGTATAATTCAATTTCATGAACTTAAAGTATACACATCATCACAGGTCAACGTTCAGGGAAAGAAAGGTCACTTTGAAATGTGTTAAACGCAAAAATACTCAGTAAGTCGTGTAACCACTGCGCTTCCGGTACATTTCATTCATTCTCCTCCTCATGCTGTTGACTAAACGACGAAGTGTAGCATGTGGTAAATTCTGTCATTCATTTTGAATTGCAACACGTAGTTATTGGGACATTTTGACAAGCAGGTGATCTGTTATTGATTTTACGGCCAATGATATCCCACAAATGTTCAATTGGATTCATATCGGGTGACATGGATTGCCATGGAAGATGCTCAATAGCATCCCTTTCGATAACACCACGTACAATTCAGAGGCGTAGCATCGCATTTGATATCGGTATGGCTTCCACCGTAGCTGCATTTGATATTGGTACGGCGGAAGTCATACCTGCCTTACCGTTTGCTACGCCTATGTATTTGAGATGAGATGAGAGTCAAAAGGCATAAATAAAAATAGAAAAATATTAACAATTTTTTTATTTCTGAAAATTATTGGTACTGCATGCCGTACCTGCAAAAGTTATTTGTACGGCGGAAGCAGTACCTGCCGTACCGGCTGCTACGCCTAGGCAATTGCAGCTCGGTGGGGTCTTGCGTTGTCATGTTAAAATGTGGCACAATAATAGCGTTAGTGATGTCATTTAGATATTTCTGCCCTGTCATTGTCCCATCAACCACATACAAATTCAGTTTACAGTCGTATGAAAGCCTCCCCACACTGTAACACCACCACAGCCAAACGCTGTAGTGCCTAGGATGTTGTTCTGGTTGTAAGCAGTGCCTCGTTGTCTCCAAACGCGCATGCGACCATCAATATGACGAAGAAGGGCTTTCGTCGGTCCAGTGTACTCGTCGCCAGCTTCGAATATTCCATATGGCGGTGATATGGTGCCCACTCTAAACGTGCTTGGCGATGTCTCTGTGTCAACAGTGGACGTGTCAAGGGACGACGAGCTCTCAACCTTGCATTTTTTAGGGTGCCTGTTATTTGTTCGAACGGAGACTCTGCTTGCAATATTCCAATCGTCACGAAAATATCTCTTGCCGTGGCAACCGGTTGGCGTTTGACTACACGAACGACTGCTCTATCCTCCCTTTCAGATGTTCTTGGTGGTCGACCTGACCTAGAACGTTCCTGGATAGTTCCACCATCTCGATGACGTTCAGTAGCCGGGATACAATACCAAAGTGAATGCCAAAGTGTTGTGCTGTCTGACGCAAGCTCTGTCCACTATTACGCATTCCAACGAGCTTCACTTAATGTCCGTCTAGGCACTGTAAAAATGTAAAGATGACGTCGAAAAGGGCCAGGAGATGAACACTAAATCGTTATGGAAAACAAGGTTTTTAAGCGTGCTCGACTACCGTATGACAAACTGGTTTGCTATTTAAAGATTTACCTGAGGAGTTAATTAAAGTAATTTTCCCGTTCTCGAATGATGGCTTTAGTACATAAATAACACAAAGTTAATATTCATTCAGATTTTTGAAATTAGAAAAAAAACTGTAGGTGTATACATAGAATATAATGGCTTAAAGTCTAAATGTCCATTTTATGATAGTCGTAACCTTTGCTATTTTAGAAATGTAACCATCCTCACAAGTCAGGTTTTCTGTGTCCACGTGTGTCCACGAAATGTGGACACAGAAACCCTGACTTGTGAGGATGAAATGTAACTAATAATAACATTCAATTTACATGTCCATTTATAAGTTCTCGCTCCATGATGGATTTAATTCAGTCAATTTACAGATTCATGATAATCCTTTAAATCCATTAAACAGTATTTAAATTCACTGCTTGATTGATTACACAGTTATTTCCATCAGGAACATATAAATCAAGTTAGTTATACTAGTCCCAGTTTCCATTCACTATTAAGTACTCTATAGACAGTTAATTAAATCCCATTAGTAGTCTGTAGTGTTAGAGTGTTACGGTGTGCTCCCGGAATGCCAACATTTAAAAATAAAATAATTAAGTATTGTTGTTTTCGTGTTACTACTTTATAATGAAAAAAACTGGATTAACAAGTTCATCAGAATAAAACGTAATTATATTATCACAAACAGGTAGCCACCCAGATCATTGAAAAAATAATAGTCTTTGAACATTTTTTTAAAATTTTCTTGTGTACATTTACGGCTGACATCACTGTTACGGGTATTTTTCATATTACCAATTTCGAGGCATAAATTATTATTATTATTATTATTATTATTATTATTATTGTTGTTGTTGTTGTTGTTCCTGCACACAGAAGATTAAAAGTACAGATAATGACAAAAAAATCTATAGAAATGAAATATACATTGATGTATACACAGTCAACCGTGATAGTCTCAAATAATTGCTCTGAAATTGAACTTACAATAGTGTTCAGAAAACTCATTTGACATTCACGGAGCCAGTGCTCTGATATAGCAATAACATCAATTTCATAAACACTGATATATTCAAGAACGAATGGTTTTGAAAGATCATATCCTAGTACAATTCTAACAAGCTTTATTTAGAGACGTAGCCATTTAACATTTAGAAGGTCAAAATTAAGTCATGTATAGCTTCCAATCCCTTACGAATATTCTAGAAATCGGGACTTCGCAGAACCTGCTCATCTTGAGCATCAACATTTAGTTGAGCTGAGGCTGTTTCGTCGGTGTTTATCCAAATAGAACTGTGTTTTATTGTAGAAATAGTCTAGTGAAATATCACCGATCCTCGGCAAGACGATGTTAACCATATCACATCATGTTTGAGTCGTGATACTGGGATACTGAGGTACACGTCTCGTCCTAGATCACCAGATATGAGATTTTCACAACGAATTCAAAGGCTGTCCTGACCACGATCGAGTCGGCATACAAACCTTTCTATATTCAAAAGTCTTCGCCTTTAGAACACACGTGAAGTATAGCTTGGTATTGTTGATACAGCCGAAGCTTCATATTATGCAGTATTAAATGAAGGACATTTGATAATCCGCTCTGCTATTAAGTTGAAGTCTACTCTTAAAACGTATTTTAATTATTTTTTTTGGAAAACAGGAACTGGAGTTACAACTTATTGTTTACATCCCGGAATGGTGCGACCAGATGTATGCAGTATTAAATGAAGGACATTTGATAATCCGCTCTGCTATTAAGTTGAAGTCTACTCTTAAAATGTATTTTAATTATTTTTTTTTGGAAAACAGGAACTGGAGTTACAACTTATTGTTTACATCCCGGAATAGTGCGAACAGATGTTGGTAGATACATGATGCAGCAGATCCCATACATAAAACCAATCATCTTTCTGTTTAAGCACTTGCCTTTATTTAAAGACGCAGAGCATGGGGCGCAGACGGTCATTTATTGCGCTGTGGATATGTCTTTGGAAAATGAAACAGGCAAATATTACAGGTAGATTGTTACAATATAAAATTCAACGAAACCTATCCGGGACAACAGGTAGATACTTTAAATTTCCATGTCAAACCATTTTCTTGTTAAGCGATGATTCCGAAGAAATAATCGCAGCGCTTATTCAAACAACTTATATAGGTGTTTTTTATGTCGTGGTTCTACTTGCTGAATCATTTCATGTGTTTACATTGTCATCCAATTTTGTGGATCTCTTTATATTTTGAGGTTAGTAGTTCGAAAGTTATTGTGGATAAATTTATATGTTTTCTGCAGTTTGGTATCTGTTTCAGAGAATGCAGAATGGAACCCGTCGTAGCACAAGCTCTAGACGATAGTATTGCTAAAAAATTATGGGAAGTATCAGAACAAATGGTCGGTCGTAATGGCAACTGAAACAGACTGGCTGTCAAGCTCCTTTATGTTGTACCACATAATGTTGACATCATTAGTACGGGAAAACTAGAGTTGCTTTTGTTTTTGTTAGCCCAGTAACTAAACAGTATGGGACGATTAGACCATGTAAACGGTTAAAAGTTAACTCTTTTTGACGACGTTATCCCGCCGAAGTAATGGTATCCGAATGACAAGAACTGTTTAGAAAGCGTTCCTCAAATTTAATAGACAACATACTGCTTTGATTGATTTCTTTCGACTTCTATTATTTCTGATGTTCAATGTAGGCACACTTTAAAATAAATTTTGCCTATCCCTCAACGGCTGGAGATATTTACAGAAAGTATCGTTTAAAGTAACAATTGATGCTTTACAATGGCAACAGTAAAATACAAATGTTGATGCTGACCAGAGTTGCAACAATATCGTTACTTGAAATCTGACCAGAAGCACTTACGGGATTGTGTGCGAGCTATTTAAGCTCGAGCAAGACAACAACTTTATGGTGTAAACTTGTCATGGGCAGGTTAAACATTAAAATGATTTCTTGTTGAAATGAATATGTATTTACACTTGGTCATAAGTTAGGGACCACAACGATTTTAGCGGATGTGATTTTTTTAAACCAATATTATTATCAAAATAAAACCATCCATGGTACATTTCACGTTTCGTTTAAAATAGTCGACTATTTTTTTTTTAAAGTTTATGATTTTACTATTTAGAATGTATAGAAAAGACCAATAAGATGTGGTTTGTAAAAATATGCCATTAAACTGCAAAATCATAACTAAAAAAGTTTCAGTTTGAACCGCTGGTAATGTTACATACAAAGAGTTGACAGGTTGAGGGTTATCAAGATGTGAGAAGAAATCATTTTTAAACATTTATTCACAAGAGTCCGTATCGTCTGTATCCACCACACTTCCGGTGCTATTCTTGAACTCGTCTCCTCATACTCTGGACAAGTCTCTGAAATCTACGTTGAGGGAATTGTCGCCACTCCTGAATTAAAGTATCACGCAATTCTTGAATCTTCTGACATGGAGGGTCACGTTCATTCACTTTTCAGCCAGTCCCAAACATGCGCTATCGGATTCATATCCGGAGACTGGTAATGTCACAATTGCCTCACTTGCAAAATAATCTTTGACGATGCGTGCTCTATGAGGTCTTGCGTTGTCGTTCATGAACACGGGTATGTTTCCAACTGGATGCGCATCAAAATGGGGCACAATACTGGGGTCCAGAATCTGTCTCTGTATTTTAAAGCAGTTCGTGTGCCATCTAATGGATACAAGTCTAACTTAGTCATATGAGAAGCAGCATCAAACTATCACTCCGCCACCACCAAAAGCTGTAGTTCCCAGAACATGTGCAGGATCAAAGTTGTGTTGCGTTGAAGCCCTACCCGCATCCCACCAGCAACTGGTTTCAGAAGAAACGGACCAATTAATTTTTTTCCAAGAGCGAATATTCCACCCGATATGGTCACGCGCCCACTGCAGCCGGGCATCCTTATGTCTTTGTGTGCTTGTCGCTTTATTGGTCTTCCACAGTTTAGCCTTCTGTTTGCTGTCCGTCTACCGATTCTAACATGGACATTCAATCGACTACGCAACCTGTTTGCAGTAGTAAAAGGTTGTTGTCTAGCAAGTCTTCGAAGTAGTCTATCTCTCTCTGTTGTATTCTTCGTTCGCCCTTATCTTGGCATTTCCCCATCAATACAAGTTTCATTATATCGTCTCATTAGCCTACTAATGACAGAATGGTTAACATTGAACCTATCTGAAACCTGCCGCTGTGTCATTCCAGCCCTTATCATACCAACTGCTTTGCCATCTCCCTTCTTCTGCTAGTTTTCGACGTACCATGTTGAAATGATTTCAAAACGGGATAAATTTTACATGTTATGCACATGCACATGATGAAATGAAAAAAGCCGCCAAACTTGGGTTTTCAAAAGCTGAGGGTAGTTTTTAAAATCTTTATTGTTATTGTATCGTGAATCGAGCGATTTAAAAATTTTAACAATAGATACTACAAACCTAGCTTTTGTTGATAACATATGTACAAAGAACCAGAAACAATTTTTTTATATTTATTTGAATTAAAACCTGGTGGTCTATAACTTTTGGCCAAGTGTATAGTTACTTTACTGTTACAAAATATTGCAACTCGTGTAATAACCGCAAATTAATTTCAGTCATGGGATATGTATGAAATGTTACTGTTGAGATATAGAAAGACTGCAAAAAGTTTTTTTAAACAGCTTTCTTTACATAACACTTGTTCAATCTTTAGTTTTGATATTTATATTTGACACTTCCTCATACATGTATCACTGAACAACTGAAGTAGGCTCTTTGTATAATTTTACACTAGTGATTTCTTGAAGATTTTCAAAAGCAATTATTTGGTCTATAAATTATGAATTATGTTACTACATGCAATTCCTTTCTTCTGCCAACAACGAGCCATGACAGAATTACAAAACTTAATCTATGATCAACTGAAGTAATAAAACTTGGCATGAACATGAAAATTGAGCAGTCTTATAACACTCCAACCAGTGATGGTATTGAAGAACTTTATTTTTTTTCACAGGATACAGCTGAAAACATAGCTCTTGACAAAGACAATTATTTTCCATAGGATTTATGCATTACTAGTAATATTTCTTCCATGTGATCTTGAGATATTAAGCTTTTAGTACATTTCACAATAGTTAAAGCTTAAACCTTCTACAGTGACCATCTCTTCAATAATGAACTGGTGTATGGGACTTCAAACTGTATTTGCCTTTAAAGTGTGTTTCTTAAAAACAGTATTGTCAACAAACTTACATACTACAGTAATGGAGCAGGTTTGACATGCCATAAACCTGGTTTAACCCACCATTTCTTTTGAAATGCCTGTACCAAATCAGAACGATTACTATAGTTCCTATATTTTTGGTTTTGGAGTTTGCATGTTTCTAACATTTTGATTTGTGGTCGTTTTTGACAGTTTCCTCTGTATTTGTTATTTTGTTACTACCTTTATTTATATGACGTTTATTTATACGAGCGAGGTTTCCCTTTTTTCTAGTTTAGTAGAAAATTGTGAAAATAAAACAAATCAAATAAATGATGACTCTTATGAAGCACATTGTTTCTCTATAATTGTATTCAAGTTTATATTTTGATCTTTTGTCCTTGTGTAATGAACATGTATTACTTCGGTATACATGTATTACAACTTCGGTACATGTATTACAACTTCGGTACATGTATTACAACTTCGGTATACATGTATTACAACTTCGGTACATGTATTACAACTTCGGTTACATGTATTAGAACTTCTGTATACATGTATTAGAACTTCGGTATACATGTATTAGAACTTCGGTAAATGTATTACAACTTCGATACATGTATAACAACTTCAGTACATGTATTACAACTTCGATACATGTATTACAACTTCAGTTACATGTATTAAAGCTTCGGTACTTGTATTATAACTTTGGTTACATGTATTAAAGCTTCGGTACTTGTATTATAACTTCTGTTACATGTATTAAAACTTCGGTACTTGTATTATAACTTCGGTTACATGTATTAAAGCTTCGGTACTTGTATTATAACTTCGGTTACATGTATTAAAGCTTCGGTACTTGTATTATAACTTCAGTTACATGTATTAAAACTTCGGTACTTGTATTATAACTTTGGTTACATGTATTAAAGCTTCGGTACTTGTATTATAACTTTGGTTACATGTATTAAAACTTCGGTACTTGTATTATAACTTCAGTTACATGTATTAAAGCTTCGGTACTTGTATTATAACTTCGGTTACATGTATTAAAGCTTCGGTACTTGTATTATAACTTCGGTTACATGTATTAAAGCTTCGGTACTTGTATTATAACTTCGGTTACATGTATTAAAGCTTCGGTACTTGTATTATAACTTCGGTTACATGTATTAAAGCTTCGGTACTTGTATTATAACTTCGGTTACATGTATTAAAGCTTCGGTACTTGTATTATAACTTTGGTTACATGTATTAAAGCTTCGGTACTTGTATTATAACTTCGGTTACATGTATTAAAGCTTCGGTACTTGTATTATAACTTCAGTTACATGTATTAAAACTTCGGTACTTGTATTATAACTTTGGTTACATGTATTAAAGCTTCGGTACTTGTATTATAACTTTGGTTACATGTATTAAAACTTCGGTACTTGTATTATAACTTCAGTTACATGTATTAAAGCTTCGGTACTTGTATTATAACTTCGGTTACATGTATTAAAGCTTCGGTACTTGTATTATAACTTCGGTTACATGTATTAAAGCTTCGGTACTTGTATTATAACTTCGGTTACATGTATTAAAGCTTCGGTACTTGTATTATAACTTCGGTTACATGTATTAAAGCTTCGGTACTTGTATTATAACTTCGGTTACATGTATTAAAGCTTCGGTACTTGTATTATAACTTTGGTTACATGTATTAAAGCTTCGGTACTTGTATTATAACTTCGGTTACATGTATTAAAGCTTCGGTACTTGTATTATAACTTTGGTTACATGTATTAAAGCTTCGGTACTTGTATTATAACTTCGGTTACATGTATTAAAGCTTCGGTATACAGAAAGCATGTTACTGTAATAATTTTTTAAAAAATAAAACAGCAGACAATATCAGTATTCATTATTTTATATTTTATGGGGTTACTAAGTAACAAGTCTATTTTTATACAAATTTGATTCTTATCTACAGGCAAACAAAACAAGGGAGACAACAATCACAACACATTCTACCAATCTCTCCATTAGGTCAAAAATTTGTGTTCTGGGTTTCCTTCTTTAGAAAAATAAGGTAGGTCAGCGGTCGCGCTAGGTTAGAAAAATTGTGCGTGTAAAAAACGCACTGACACTTTTTTATTGCGTGCCAGTTATGAAAATTTGCGTGAAATGCATTATGTATATAGTTTGGCTTAAATGGCTATTAGCTTGTGTTTTAGGTAATTGTAGAGTGCATTTATCCACAAACAATGACGATCTCACCGTTTTAAAGCATTTGCGTTATTAGAAATCAATATTTAAAGATAAACTTTCGAAAAGATCGATCATTCATTTTTTGTAAAAACTATTCTAGTGTCAAGGTCTTGAAACAGAATAAATGGATTTGATTGGTCGATCCTTGGTTATTTAGAGGGGCCAGCTCAAAGTAATTTACGATTACTGAAAGCTTGGCAAATCAGCAAGTTTGAAATCATTTTAATTAAATATGTGAGAAAATACATGATTTTATTGGTTTTGATTTTATTTGAATGACAATTGTGTTTTTTATCGACGATTATCAAGAAATTCACTGTTTTTCGATTTTTTAGCCGGTGGTTCATTGCTTTGAGATGATCCCTCTGATTCGATTGTTCTATTTATATCCGAATTAGATGTAGTATTTTTGGATGCACTGTTTTTCAAAAAGTCTTTAAGTGACCTTTGGGATGACTTTGATGCCATGTTTTCTGAAAGTCTTTGACCGGAAATTACGTAAAACAATTAAAAAAATTTTAAACGGGTATGAAATGATTTATTTCCGTACAATGTGGGGAAAATAGGTACCAAAATTGCGTTCACACATTAAAATAATTTGCGTGCCGATAACGCATGGGTCATGAAATTTTGCGTGGGCACCAAAATTTTTGCGTGAAAAACGCAAATATTCGCGTTAACGCGACCGCTGGTAGGTATGATTTTTTCAGTTGTGAAATGTTTATTTGAACCACTGTCATGTTTGTCATGATTTGCTATCAAAAGAGCCAATAAAAATCTATAGTCAGCAATTTTAGGCATGTTAGGCATTAAAACGTAAGTAGGGAAACCCAAAAACATAGGGTATTTTTTATATTGACTTTTCACATTGGAAAAATACCTGTATAGCTACGGATAAAATACTTTGGAAAAAAAATGCATACTAGTGTAATGGCTTTAAAGGAATTATGTAGTTTATAATCAAGTAATTATGATATAGGGATTGGAAATAGCAAGCCAGTTTTTATCAAAAACAACTTTTCTGGACTGAAACACATTTCAATGTGTCACAGTTATAATCATTAGTATGAAAGTGTTGTCAAAGAAAGGAATGCAGTCACAGGAAAGATATAGCAAAAATGTCAGCTTAAATAAAGAAGATAAATTTAATATTGTACATTACTTAAAATGTTACTTATCACATTCAGCTGTAAAAGATAAAATGTAAAATAACTTATTTGTGGTTTCAATTTACAAATATTAAAATTTAAGAATGATGAATGCCAACAAATTTGGTGTTGCCCATTCTTACCCAATAAATCTAAACCACTGATCGCAACAATTATTTCTTTTAAAAACAAACACTTTCTTTTATTAATTTAAACTGACTCACGCTAATCCAAAACTTTCTATCAAAGCATTTTGTTTTCAACTATGTTTATCATTAAAAATTGTACTATAGTTGTAACGTTAAAATCATTTTAAGTAAAAGTAGAATTCTCAAAGCAAAGAGTTTATTATTAGACATTGAAAACGCTTAGAATTTGTATGGCTATTAATAATTACTTTAATAAGGGACTGCAAATCTTAAATTTTCTTCAAAATACAAGAGTGTTTTTTTATTTCAACAATTTGTAAAAAAAACTTAATTTTGTTAAACTGTCCACTTTATTACTGAAAAAAAAGTGGACAAAAGGACTATTTATGGGGTTGAACCAACAACGAACCCACATTATATAGTATAACAATTCTAAATTTTTTTACTTTCAATCCATACAAATATTTTAAAACTGATCACAGGTTTAAATATTTCGTTATATACCAGCAAGATAGAAAGTTTGAAAGCTTTAGCACATTATATGCATAAAATGTGTAAAATTTAACCAATAAATATATTATTATATATGTAACACAAGTTATTTTAAATGCATGTCATTTGCATTTTCATCTTTATGCTTGATCTTTGAAGATTTAACTGTTCTTGAACAACTGATTCTCACTAATACAAACTACCATTTAATACAAACTATCATAGAAACAATAAAGCTCATAATGGTTCATTCACAAATATTTCATGCATGCTCTCCAATAAGACAAAAATTTACAATTGCAACAAAATTAACAAGTGTGTTATGAAATGCACTTTCATTCACAGTTTATATATATTTACCTTATAACAAAATTTGTTCTTGGTATTCATAATCTTTTTCTTAAACATGTGAGCACAAGCAAACAATGAACGAAGTTTAAATCCTTCTGTTTTTTTTATAATTGAATTACAAGGCCCCTGCTTTTCTCAAACCACTAACCCACATCGTTTTACGTACATGTACTATTTATTTCCTCCCAACTAAATTTATTTAACATAACTAACATTGTAATTAGATCAAACGAAAGTGTTGATTATCTTAAAGTTTTATAGCAAGGCCAGTGAGAACCAGACATTCAGTCCATATGTAGAGGATTTAACATGGCATTTGTTATACTTTGCTAAGAAAAACAATCATTCATGACTATATATGTAATGAAAGAAGAAATGCTAGCAAAATGGTGATGCAGTTGGGTCCATCTGCTTAAAGAATCGCTTTGTACTAATGTTTTCTTCTTGTGGAGGAATAAATGCTGGTAATTCTGGTACAGAGAGGGATTCACTTTCATTTTTAACACGAGGATCACTCTTCCTTTGATCTTGTTTACCTGATGTTTTAGGATTGTTAACAGGTGGTCTATTGTAACTATTATATCCTCCTGAATTGTCTCTTTGTTCGCTTTCAGCATCTAGCGGAGAACTATATTCCATACTGCCCTTCCTTTGGCCTCCGTATCGTCTTTGAGTAGATTCACTTGAAGGCTTTATTTTCACTTTAAATCTAGGATCATTACGATAGTCTATTTTTGTTTTTGATACATCACTTGCTTGGGATGATGAACTTTCAGAATCTGATCCTCCACTCGCTTGTCTCGATAACTGATCGTCACCTTGTTCATGAACAAAATTTTCAATTGATTTTGATCTAGGGTCTCTCACTGAATTTTGTTTCACACTATTTGTATCTGACTTTTGTCCAGTAAGTGAATCGGTGGGATACTGTAAACTAGCTAATATATCAGAAGGTGAGGGACTAGCTATTTCATCAGTAAGACTAATTGGTAACAGTCTAGGGTCACTAGGTTTTGGAACATTCAGGATCATATTTGGACCAGTTCCTCCTCCACCGCTATCATGACTTAACTGTCGAGAAAGTCTAGGATCATTTGATCTTTGAACAGAAGTGCCACTAGCCCTTGGGTCTACTGAACGAACAGGAAGATTATGAACACCACTCGGCGGGTTTGATGCTCCACGCGTTCGTGGATCACTAGCTCGACTTGAAGCATTTTCAGAAATAGTTCTCTGTAATCTTGGATCTAATGGCTTAACTTCTGTAGCACTAGATTCCCCAGACTTTTTTAACCTAGGATCTTTAGGTCCATCTGACAAAGCACTAGGTTTAGATCTTGGATCTATAGGTTTACTGTCTAACAACTGACTACTTTCTTGTGGATTCTTATTTTCCTTTTTCATATTTAAGTTGTCTAAAAACTTTTTGATCCTAGGATCATTTTTGAACTGTGGATCAAGTAAATTAATCCCTTCTGGTGGTTCTGTTCTTCTAGAGCTATCTACTGTCACTCGAATACACCTCCATTCAGCATCACCCGGTCGAGAATTAATTATTGCTGGTTCACTGTTCCATTTGCTAATCGGTGGGACAGTTAATCCACTTGTAAAAGTTCTTGGGTCTGCTGGATGAGGAAAACTCATGTGACCACCTGGAACTTCATTACCAAGTGGCATAGCACGTTGGTCGGTTGTACGCTGTCTTGGATCCCTAACTGGTGAAGGATTTGGTAGATTACTAAAAAAATTTTTAGATAATAAGTTTTGATGAATTAAAATTTTTTAATACCAAGCTGTAACATAACAGACTTCAGAATAAACAAAAATACAAAACAAACAATTCTTGAAGTTGATACAGGATTTAACAATAATTTAAAACACATTTTTAGATAAAAGTTGTACATAATCATTCATGATCACTGAGGCCAGTAGGTTAACTGAATTTTTTTAGTTTTGGTTTTAAGCTACCTTCTTGAATATGACATCTTTAACATGTCCAGTTTTTATTGGCTAGAAAGTGAGAATCCCTACCTTTAGCAGGAAACCTGCAAATAAGATTCAATAAGATTTGAATCTGCAGATCTTAATTCAGAAGTTTTTATGAAAGATGTCATTGATCATGTAATTCACATACAAATGTAAAGTCTTTTGTTGCTACAAACAGCAGTAGAAAATACATTAGACTTTCCATAAACATCATTACAACTCTATTGTTTGAGTCTTAAAGATGTCATATTTATTGAGTATTGCTATAAGGTTTTACTCTGGAATTTTCCAGTTAGACCATAATATCCAGTTTTTATTCCAAGTAAAAACTAGAGTACCAGATAAATTTTTTTCTCTTTAGTCTCGATAACCTGCAGTCGAGTTTACAAAAAGTCATAAGTGTAAAATCCATCAAAGTCAGCACTTACAATGTATTATACACTAAGGACTTTTTGTGAAAAGCACTGCTAATGACTATGGAATGAAATCACAATACTTACCCTGACTGGTTTTTTATAGCATTGATCATCTGCATTACGTTAATAGACGATCCTGAACTAGTAGTCTCTACTGGCTGTGTACTACCCTGTAAAAGCAAAGAATTATTCTAAAATGCATCAGATAACTTTTACCTAAGCACTCTTCCATTATAACATTGAAAGTACCATCAGAAAGCACACTATAGATAATTCAACTATCCATTGTTACAGTTAAAGTCCTATTTTTAGGCAACTACACATTTGTTTTGCGTGAATTTGAGCGAGTTTAAGGGTGGGAACATAACGCATGAAGATAAACACATGTTCAAGCATACAAATTTTCCGATACTTGACAGAACAAACCCATCAATACCAACTATATGCACTATTACATTAAAAAGAACATTGCAGAGTGGATGTTTATAAATAACAGGACAACAAAGAAACCTAGTCATGATCTTATGAGCAGTGGAACCAGTTCCTGGGTTCAACTGTCAGAGTGGTTCAGTGCAAATACAGGTGATGGCTAGCAACCATTCCATATAATTTATCATGAGCTTTTGACAAGTAATAATCCACAACATATGTCCAGAAAAAAATTCATCCTTACTGATATTTGATGGTAAACATACCTCTGTTTTTGCCAAATTTTTTAAAACATCTGTAAGTTTAGGTGCACCTCCTTCATCTTCATCACTAGAATACCAGTTGTCATCATCAACTGAAAAAAACATTAAGCACAAATAAATACCACCCTACTGATCAGAAAATGTATCCGTGCTTAAGTGCATAGAATAAAAATTTTGTGGTATTTTGCAGTTTAACTTTTTTGCTGGCATTAAAAAATGACATTCAATTTCAAGGCTCACCACACTGGGCAAAGTGGGTGATTTTAATGCCTTTCTGGGAACTTAAGTTGCCCTATGATGCCTCAAAAGAGACGTTCAAGTTGCCTCATTTGTTTGACATTCTCCATAAAGTAGCACAGATTTGATTTTAATTATCCTCTTTGATAAATATAGCTGCATTTCAAAGAATAAAGATAGCTAGTCATTGAGGACATCATGATAAATTCTGTAGATGGGTATACCATGAAGCAGTTTGGTCTCGGCGCAGCTTTGTGCAAGTGAGTGTGCCTAACTGAAAAATTTTTTTTGTTAAATGTAATGAAATTTCATAAATATATTCTGTGGAAACTTTTGCCCAGATAAACATGGCATGTTCATAACAAACTGTTAGAAACATTATGATGTATACAATTCCTGTATGTATGATGTTTATGTGTCCATATCGGCACACAAAAAACAATTATTAAAAATTTATCCTATACTAAATGCCACACCCCCTTGGAAAAAAAAATGTTTTTTTTTAAAATATTATTCCATATTTTAATTTTTTATGAATAGACAACAATCGAATGTTCCTCATGTACACTTCCATTCTAATTTAGGTCACATATACTATGGAAAATTGCCCTATCAAAATGAACTAATCGCTCACCTGGAATCCAAATGACTTCAACTATATTTAAATTTTTGAAATTAACAGTTTCAGTCTAGTTGTTATACCTTTTAAGTTACTGAGCAAAATATAAACATTTCTTCAAAAATTTAAGTTAAATACAATAACTTCTTTAAGGTGCCATCAGACAATTTCTGAAAATTAAATGGTTTGTAGGCATTGTCCTTTAGGGTATTTTAGAAATTTACAGTTTTACTCTACTGGTAGGTGTGTTATAGACTAATTTATAATTCAAAAACTGTTTATTTGTCCAAATTCATAATGAAAGGGCAATAACTCCTATAAAGAGTCATCTTGCAATTTTGGACTAAGCAATCATTTGTAGGGCTTCTATTGCTGATCATTTGTGCAATTTACAGTTTCAATCTAGCTGCTATAGTTTTCAAGTTTCAAAAATGGAAAATTTCATAACAAAATTGTCATTTAAGGGCAATAACCCCTATAAGGAGTCATCTGACAATTTCAGACCAATTAAGTGAATTGTAGGGCTTTTAATGCTGATCATTTTTGCAATTTATAATTTCACTCTAGCTGTTATGGTTTTTAAGTTACAGGACAAAAACAGAAAATTCCATAAAAAATTGCAATTTAATGGCAATAACTCCTATAAGGAGTCATCTGACAATTTCAGACTTATATTATAATCATGCTGCCTTCGAACGAGGGTGTTGGGGTAGATTATCACATGAAGAAAAAATTATCACCCGAGACGGAGTCGAGGGTGATAATTTTTTTCTTCATGTGATAATCTACCCTAACACCCGAGTTCCAAGGCAGTATGATTTTTATTATACTGAATGCCTATTATCTGATGAAGAAATGGAAACTACCACATAGATACTGTACTGAAATATTTTTATTGGAAAATGCTTGTTGCTCTGCTAGTTGTTTTTCCAATTAATAATTGCCCATTATCCTGTATTTGTTGTGTGTTTACAAGGAAAGACACACGACCTGTAAGTAAATTTCAGCTGATGCGGCTGATCATTGTCCAGCTTGGTAATTTTCTTTCTGATAATATTTTGTATATCACTTGTAAAATTCGGCTGGAGCGGGTGATAATTTTCCAGTTCGGCAATCTCCGGTCTAAGCGGGTGTTAATTTTTTTTATATCACCCGTTGGTATGAAATCACGAGGAATTAACATCCGTTGCTATAATGGGCGGGGCTAAAACGGGAATCAGTAGAAATTAACACATGGTTACTGTCCAATAAAAAGACAGCATTTTTGCATGAAGTATAATAAAGTAATTTGTAGGGCTTGTATTGCTGATCATTTTTGCTATTAACAGTTTCACTCTAGCTGTTACAGTTTTTAAGTTACAGGACAAAAACGGAAAATTTCATAAAAAATTGTCATTTATGGACAATAACTTATTTAAGGAGTTGTCTGACAATTTCAGACCAATCAAGTGAATTGTATGGCCTTTATTGCTGATCATTTGTGCAATTTACAGTTTCAATCTAGCTGCTATAGTTTTCAAGTTACAGGACAAAAACGGAAAATTTCATAAAAAATTGCCATTTAAGGGCAATAACTCCTATAAGGAGTCATCTGACAATTTCAGACTAGGGCTTGTATTGCGGATCATTTTAGCTATTTACAGTTTTACTGTAGCTGTTATAGTTTTAAAGCTACAGGACAAAAACGGAAAATTTCATAAAAAATTGCCATATAAGGGCAATAACTCATATAATATTTCAGACCAATCAAGTGAATTGTAGGGCTTTTATTGCTGATCATTTTTGCTGTTTACAGTTTCACTTTACCTCGTATAGTTTTCAGGTTATATTGTAAATACCAAAAATTTTGTCAAAAATCGTCAGTTAAGGGCAATAACTCCTAAAAGAAGCCAATACACAACTTCACACTGATAGCAACTATTGTAGACCTTAATGTGCTGATCAATTTGAAGTAACAGCTTTCTCTATAGCTATTATAATTTTTGAGATAATGATCAAAAACCTGTGTTGACCCCCATGTTCTATTTTTAGTAACAGCAGCCATATTCGTCTGTTGATCAACACCCTGGGAACAAACTTGAAACTAGGAACCCTAAGGATGATTGTGGCCAAGTTTGAAAAAAATTGGCCCAGTGGTTTCAGAGGAGAAGATTTTTGAAAAAGTTTACGACGGACGAGGGACGCCAAGTGATGGCAAAAGCTCACATGGTGAGCTAAAAAATGGGTCAAAGACAGAAATGGCGGGATTTCGTAAATTAACTAAGTCGGTTACCAGGAAGTAGGTGAGTGACAGACCTGAAATCGAATCCCACGTTATGGGAGGCCATGCTGATGCTGCATACCAAATTTCAAGAGAATATGATTAGTAGTTGCTGAGAAAACTGTTACGAAATTTTTTCCCCTGCTCGACCGCCCGCCAAACATTCACCATACTATAACCCAGATTTTAACTCAGTGAAATCCGGCAAAAAAAACCCGCACATTTCTAAACGCTGAAATATTTTTGATTTCAAAAAGTAAACTTCTTTATCTACAAAAGGATCATAAGCTGAACCATATGCAGTAAGCAAGGGGGGGGGGGGGGTATTATAAAGAAATATTGAATACCTTTACTTTTAGGTTTGTCATCAGAACTAAAACTTTCGATCCTTTCTCGTTTAATGGGGACATTGGCCTTTTCTTCTTCTCCTTCAGACTGGCCACCATGTTGCTGTAACCTCATCATCAACTCCCTTTGTTTGGGGGGTAGTTGACTTAGGGAACCAAGATCTAATCCCATCATAGCCAGTTTTTTCTCATTCTCATCCATTTCTTCCCTTTTAATTTTAATATCACTTTTGGAATCTAAAAAAGTTATCTTACATTAATAATACATGTACAGGATTTATTTAAATAATATTTACAAGTTAAAAATACTCATTTTTAATTTTGCTTCAATAGTATCTAAGGACTATTACATATACAATATATATGTTAATTATGTCTGTTTACAATATTCCATTAAAATTTACATCAATTAACTTTTGAAAATTTTCTGTTTTTCTGTTCTGAATCTATTACTAAATGTGTAGGATTCGCTACTTAATGAGGTATAATTGTGTGGTTTTTAACTTACTTTCATTGTTAATATCAGATGGTTCTAATTTGTTTCGAGGCTCTTCATCATCCCTTGGACTATAAGCTTCCTCCTGACTTCCTAAAGATGTACCACTGAAATCTGGTCTATAGTCTTGATTGTCAATTCCCTGGCCTTTAGGACTCAATATTCCCATTACTTGTCTTGGGTCTTGCATGGGTGGTATTGACATGGCTTGGCTTACTTGTGGGACTATCTGTGGATTAACATGTCGAAGAAGCGCACCAACAATTGCCAATGCTGGGTTAAGATTTGGATTGTTCATTCTTGGTGGACCACCCATGGACCCTTGTTGGGGTCCCATCATACCTCCTTGGTTCATCATTGGTGGTCCTTGTCCCATTGACATTGGTGGACCTTGTTGCATTGGTCCTCCCATTGGTCCACCAATTGGACCTTGCTGTACTGGTCCAGCCATAGGACCCATGGAATTTGGAGGCCCACCCATCTGCATTGGGCCATGTCCCATTGAATTTGCAATGTTCATAGGCCCTTGTGGTCCTCCCATTGGGGGACCCTGTGGTCCACCCATAGGGCCCATCTGACCAGGTCCTGCCATAACAGGGCCTTGAGGACCCATTTGTCTAGGTGGCATATTCATAAGGCCTTGTGGTCCCATAGGCCCTCCTGGTAGTGGCCCTCTCATTCCTCCTTGCATGGTGTCATTGTAAAATCCCATTGGTCTAAACAACAAAATATTTATCTAATGTATTTTTATTCAAAACTTATACAATATTTCATTTTGTTATATGAAGTAGGAAATATATTTTGATACAATGTTGTCTATTTTTTTTAAAGATTCATCAAGCTTTAATTTCCTAGCATAATTATGCAAGTTTTTTTTTGTCCATAATTGCAGAGCACCCCCTCCATTGCTCCGGCCATGGTTTAAGCCAAATGACTTTATCATACATTTCAGATCCATTATGAAATAATCAATACATACGTATTAATTTTGAAGGCAATCCTATTCTAAAGAAATAAAATGAACAAACTGTTTTATAAAGACAAACTAATGATTCTTAACAGCTCTTTAAAACATTTTTCTCACCTTTGTTGTTGTCCTTGATTTGGACCCTGCATCCTCTGTTGTGGAGAATTATTCATAGGAACACCCTGCAGCAGTGGTTTTTGAGGACTTTGACCTGGTGGGAAAGTCTTGATATCAAATAATGATGGGATCTTCTTTATCCTGTCCATCTGTTCTTTCAAATGTCTGGGTGGAGAGCCTAAAGAAGGGTATATAAACACTATATATAATCTTAAACTCTTAAACAATCATTAGGAGTAAATCATCAGTACACCTGACTACATTCGCCACAAGTAAGTATTCTATGTTTTGATTGGATGGCTTGCAATCACATTAGGTACTAAACTTCCCAGGAATAATCCATAATAAGTTTGGTTTAAATTGGCTTAGGTATATCAGAGGTCTTTTTACCTTCATTTTATCAAAATATTATAAAAATAAAGGATGCATATTGAGCTAAATAAAGCAAAACATATCCATTTTTCTGCACAAACCTTGAAAAAAAGCACAGAAGTTATACTATTACTCTTGCTTAAGACTACAGTTCAAATTAGAGGTAGATGAACAGGGGGAACGAAACATGTCTAGTCGAATACACGATCCGTTTCATTCAGTGAGTGCTTGAAAAATCTGGTTGCTTACAGACGCTATTGAACCTTGAATCCGATTCAAAACCAATTTTGATGATCGAGACAGATTTTTTTCTGGATTTTACAGCAGCCTGACCATGACAGTTGAAGTTGCTAATTGGCGACTTTTTATTGATTTTTTGTAGACAATACGCAATTGAGGTCACCCAAGCGACTATTTCAATAGACTCAATTGAGTGCAGAGTTTGATCAAAATTGACCCTATAGTTAAATTAAGTTCAAAATAGTTCATGGACATTTTAGTTATGGGTGAAAACTGATAGCAACAGCTTCTGTAAGATAATAAAATGGTCATGTTTAATAGTATATTATCTGAATCAACAGTGTGCATGTTCTGTCATATGTAAACAAAAATAGGGCATTTAATGGGACATTAAATGATACCCTGCCATGTTGCATTTTTTTTAATTTTCATGAACACATTTTACTAAATTACAGTCAGCCTACAGGAACAGCTAAGCATGATAACAGTTCATCTCGGAGGACATTTTTTACCTTGACCCTGAACCTATAATAATTATTTCAAATTGGAACAACTTGAAAACTAAAAATGGGATTGTGCTGAAAATTCAACCCAATCTTCATTCTTTAGTACTTAACAGCTGTGCAAAGTTTTTTAAAAATCTGTTAACATGTTTTTAAGTTATCATCTGGAAACCAGAGGCACGGACAGACGCACGGACTGACATTCATATCCATAAGGAGGTTATCACATATTGTGTCAGGGTATAAACAGGATGAAACTTACCTAAAACACCTGGTCTTTGTCTGCTCCCCTGAAACTCCTCATCCTCTCTGTGGTCATGTCGTTCAAGAGAGTTCATCTAAAAGACCCCCAAAAAAAAATTGTTCAGCTAAAGCTTTTACAGTTAACTGAAAAGTGGTACTACACATATAAACTTTAATAGGTTGTTTCTATGTTAAAAATTTACTAAACTTATGAGAAAAATCACTATGATTAAAAGTTTAACAAAGTTGGCAAGCATACAACTTCTATGTATATTACTTTTATCTGCTGCTATAATCATTTATATATCAATTTTTTTAAATTGTAATTTGAAATTTATTAGACAGTTTAATTAAGGCAGAAAATATGTTAATTACACACCCTTTCAACAATGGGAGCTGTGTCTTCTGATGGTTCATCATGGGAAAATTTACAGTTGTCACCTTGGAAACATTCTTGTCCAGTATGGTAAAACTTGCATGGATATTCACGTAAAGGTCAGGTTAAGGTATATAATTAACAGAACTGTCATTCCAACATGCTTCATTTTCAAGGGACACATTCAATTAGAAATACACCACATTATAAAATTTAAAACTTTTAAAAACAATAACTATATGGATGCAGGGCTAAATAACAATAAACAGATGTGGAAATAGTACCAACAAAACTTCATTTTAAAAGGACAACTGCAATGTAAACTTGAACAGACCATGAAGATATAACATAGATGAAGGTTTGAAAATAACAAACGGTAAATATGACCATGGTAACTTCTGGCACTGTCAAGTTTTTTTCTGGTGCCGTTTTTGTTATATAATTAAATACATGCGATAATTTTTATCCCAGTCAACACAATAAAAAAGCAATTAAATGATAGATTGTTAAAAAATTTGATCAGTGGAGATCAATGATTTGAACATTACTGTTAAATAAGGAACAATAAAAATATTTAGCTATGACTGTAGTAGACTTGTAGTAAATAATTTGAGATTTATTAATTATAAGAATTTCAAAATCATTTACTAAATACTTGATACAAACTTATTTTGAAACATTAAGCTTTTTATTGCGTGTGATTTTTGACAATTGCCTAACATCATTCACAGTCTTCACGAAAGTTGCAATGACCTGCCGGATATTCTGTCCAGGCAATCCAAGTCCACCTGCCTGACCGAACACAATTGTGCCAGACAGAAATTTTCAATAAAACAATACTCATATGAAAAATATTTAATTATTAGATATAGATAAAAGATTTTTATCAAAATCTCAATATATTTAAATTTGAGTTTGATGTTAGGCAAAATTATAAGAAAGTCACTGTTTCATTTCGGGTTTTCAATCAAATCCATTATTATCAATTAAAATTGTTAACCTTGAACACAGTAAAAAATATTGATTAAAACATAAGCAAGTGTTAAGAATAGATGTATTCAACCAATGTAATTATGTTAATGTTTCTGAGTAGAATAATAATAATGTTAATCTCGACTATTTTCAATATATTTTTTTTTAATTCAAAAACTCAGTTTGAAAATTAGAACAGCATTCTTTATCTTCATTTCATTTGTAGATCAAAATTTGATTCAGGTCCTGATTTTGTATGACACCGGTTTATATATTAGAAAAGATACCTTATCCAATCAAAATGAGCGATTATAATTAAAGGGAAATAACCATGGAATACCTGTGTCAAGAAAAATTAACACTAATTTTGTGGTGCCTTTCGATAAAGTTATGTAAATTAAGAAGACAAAAAGGTCAACTGATTGTCAGTCGCAAAACAAACAATCATCAGACTGCGTCTCATTAAATTTATTTGGTCAGACACAATTAAATAGACTGCCGATCCAATGGCAATTTGACCGAATGGTCTGGTGGAGCGTCATATTTTGCGAAGACTGCATCAACAATATGAACATTGCAGCTATTCTTGTGGCAAGTGCATCACATATAAAATTTTGTGGGTTTTATAATAAATTATTCACTTCATGTACATAAGAACTATTTGTGACTCCATTAGGGAAACAAAGACACAGTATTCATTTAAAAGTGACTACTTTCAAGGATATTGTGCATGAAAATGCAGTCGTCTCCCTTTGAACAGGATCCACCAAGGTAGTATTTACACAATTCTGGCTTTTTCTGAGCAAGTTCATGATTAAATGGACATTCTGAACCCTGCAATAAATGTGATATACAATTAATATAAAAAAAAAAGAAGAATAAATCTGAACTAAATGTTGATGAATGTTTACCATACAGATACATCATTCCTGTTGTTAAAGTCTAAATGACAAAAACAATATTTTTTGGTTGGTGTTATTGGTCGATGTAAAACTTTATTGTCTAAACAGAACTGGAAAAATATATATATAAATCTTTAGCATTGCAGTATTACTATCAAATTCCTTGACACATGTAGAATGTTTAGACTGGACTTGCCACCAACAGAAATTTTTGGCTGCACAATTTAACTTGAATCTGTGAAATTCATAGTTTTGTATGTATTAATGAGTGTTAAGTATTCAAGAGACACCTACTGATGTTAACCATTGAAATAATTAAACCTAAAAATTTGTTTACAGTATTGATTTTTTTATCTCCTTATTTATTTGCTTATTGGATTACCTTGTGACATTTTCCTTCCTTGTAAAATCTACAAACAGGTCTTTCATCCATTGGAGTCTCTAACAAAGGTTTTTTCTTGGGAGGCTGCTCAGAGTGCTGTCTATCAAATTTCCTTTTGTTGTAATTTTTCTGTTTTTGTTTTTTTCCACCTTCCCTCTTTTTGTATAAGTTCTTTAAAATATAAAATAATAGACCTTTTCAGTCAGACAATTTATTAGATCAAAGAAATTAAATTAAATTTGTAATATGGCAACAATGATTACTTTCAATTTTTTTCTAACAATAACATCATTTTGTTTCAAAAGTTGCATTTTTAATGTTTTACAACCTGCCTTTAGTCCGCAGCATTATGAGCATCAATTGTATTCATTTTTTCTTCCTTTCTTTTACAATAGAGTTGTCTCTCTTTTATTGGAGCAATTACTTTTATTATTAAGTATTTATTACCTCCCCTTCATCAACTGCAACATTTGCATCTATGTATTCATCTCCTTGCATCAGACTCATCATACTATTCTTCTTTTGTTTTTTCTGTTTCCTTTTTTCTTTATAATCTTCATAACCTTCTTCTTGATATCTACAATATCAAATTCACATCACAATGTAACCCGATTACTTGTCATGGACATAATAACGTTTTTGCTACATACCCAACATTTAGGATAGTCTGGTCACCAACATTTAAGTTATCTGTATTTTTTCAGTCGAAATTATTAGTAGATAATAAAGAAAACTAATAAAACATAAGATAAACTGATAATTTTAGACTTCAATCATCTAGTCAAAATACATACTCCTCTTGTGAATCTTCATCATAAGATGGACTGTCATAAGGTCCAGGAGGACTGTCATATGGTCCAGGTGGACTGTCATATGGACTATCATAGGGACCAGCTGGACTTTGGTATCTTTGCTTTTTTCTGTCTCTCTTTCCATGATGATTACTTTCCTGTCTTCTGGTACCCTTTTGTGACTGCTTTTTATTTCCACCTAACCAGGCTTGTTGCATTTCATCATCATTAACTTTATCATGGTCAACATAATCTGGTCTTCTCTTTCTTTTCTGAAATTAGTTCAATAGTTATAATGTATAAAAGATTATCAAAAGTAAGTTGCACACATTAAAATAACAAGATCATTTTTTTAAAATTATTTTTTCGAAGTTAATTATAATTTACATAGGTTTACTGTTTGTTTGTTTTGTTTGTTTGAATGATGTTTAACACCACTTTCAGCAATTTTTCAGATATTTCATGGCGTCCAGTTTTTATTGTGGGAGGAAGTTGGAGTACCCGGAGAGAACCCTTGACCTTTTGTCGAGTACACACTGCCCGCAGTCAGTGCGACTAAAACCCGCAACCTCAGTGTTGACAGACCATGTGATCAATAGTAGACGAACTACCTTAACCACTCAGCCACCGAGGCCCCTTACATAGGTTTACAAACCTTATGATGATCATCCCTAGATTTTCTTCTTTTGTCCCTTCCATGATCTCTATGTTTTCTTCTCCTTTCCTTCTTTTTTAAACCCTCCTCTTCCTCAAAATTTTCTTCTTCCCCTATTTCTCCACCACTTTCTTCATTGCACTCAAAACTGGCATCTGTTTTCTCTGCATAAATTTTAAAAGAATTATTTAAAAGGTCCAACACCACTTACACTTTCTATAAATAATATCACATGTTTTAGTTCTAATAAACAATTATGTATGTTTAATTCTCTACACCTCTAACATTACTTTATCACCCACTGTCAAAATAAAGCCCAACAAGTTTGTTTGTTTGATGGTGTTTAATGCCACTTTCAGCAATTTTTCAGCTTTATCATGGCGTCCAGTTTTTATTGGGGGAGGAAGCCGGAGTACCAGGAGAAAACCCCCGACCTGCGTTAGGAAAATTGGCAATCCTTGTCAATTAAGATTGGAGTCGAGTACACCCTGCCTGCAGTGGGAATCAAACCCGCAATCTCAGTGTTGACAGACCACGTGATCAATAGTAGACGAACTACCTTGACCACTCGGCCACCGAGGCCCCCAGCCCAACAAGTAAATCTTATCAGATGCAACTGATACTTGATGGACTACTAATATTTTTCCTGTTTTTCTTGTATTTAAATTTGTCTACATTCAATTTAAATTCCTCAAGGCTGTTTTAACTACCTAAGAAACAATTATAAAACAGTATGTACAATTTAACATTTTTACCACTAATTTCTCTTTCCACTTTTCTAGGTTCTGAATTATTTTCTTGTTTTCTTGATCCCGTCTCATCAGCTTCCTCTATTTCACCATCTTCTAAAATTTCTCCATCTTCTGCTTCTATTTTACGCAATTTTTCTTTCAATTTTCTCTGTTTGGATTTGAGGTAATGATCTTCATCATCATGTTTTTTACTTGATTTTCTGAAGGATTCAGCACCATTATCATCTGAAAGTTCATCTGACCTTCTGCGATGATCTGTTGAATCACCACTTGTCCTATGACCTTTTGAACTATAATCCTCTTCCTCCTGTCCTCTACCTCTTTCATCTGAATATCTCCTTGGAGATCGATGATGAGAACTAACTTCTTTGGAGTTTCCTGAAGAATGTCTTTCTTTCCATCTTTTCTTAGGAGATTTCAAATCTTTAGGTTCTTCTGGTATATCATCATATATTTCTTCATCATCTTTTTCATAGTCTTCATTATTATTTTCACCAAAATAATTCTCTTCCTGATCCATTTTACAACAACCTGAACATTGGGAACATCAAATAGATTGGCCTGAAATCAATAGAACATGAAATTACTATTTTAAATACTTAACATTTATCAAATAAAAAAATGTTGACATTTAATTTAACTAATGTCAGTAGCTATACATGTAGCTCTCATCTCAAAGGTATATTTGAATCAAGATATATGTCCAGAAATACTATTACTGTCTGTTTTATGCATATAAAGTGTGAATGTATATAGTTTATTTTAGGTATTATAAATAACCAAGTATATGTTAAAGACAATTCCCACAGGTCTATACATTAGAATTTTATAGTTTTAATGAAAATCAACAATGTGGGTCTTATTTATTCCACAAGTATGCAATGAAAATATATACAAGTTGTATAATACTATAATACTTCCCTAGGATAATGTAAAAAGCACTTAAAAAAGAAAGTAAAATGAAGACTTTGTTTGTCCCTGAAATAAAGACTTCTTCCACATTCACCATATTAAAATTTTATATCTATCAAATCCTCACAATTATTTTGCAATTTTATTTAATAAGACTATTCAGCTGGTCTGAGGAATGTGTGAATTTATATTTTTACCAGCTAGAGTTTCAAAAAACTTGTTGAAAGTGTCAGATATAAATACATAAACTTTTTACTGCATGTACGATTCAAATGACATGCATGTAAATAAATATATGTGTTTGTTTGAATGGTATTTTATGCCACTTTCAGCAATATTATGGCATCCAGTTTTTATTGTGGAATAAAATACTTAGTTTATTTTAAAATAATTTATCAGATCTTTTTCATAGTGACCATTAGACGATATGCATCATTCAGGATTTTAATATGGTACAAGATAAATCTATCGAGTTGTGAACTTGTGTGCAGTAAAATCTTGCCAACTTCCAAGTCAAAATTATCTATCAGTACTTGAGAACAGACCACTTTTAAATAGACAACCAAGATTATATTGCAAAGCAGTTTGTATTACCAGTATCAAACCTTTATAAATACATACTGGGGTGTTGCAAGAAAATGGGACATAGCCTAGGAAACTGAATGTACAGTATAAGTACAAATGGAATTGTTTGATCTTGGACTGATTTCAGATGAAATATTTCAATACTTAATAATACACAGACATTTCAGGTCTTTGTCGTGTGGTGACTTGCATTAAAGCAACAAGAGCATTGTTAACTATTTTCTGGAATTTTATTGTTTGTAATAATCAAGCCAATGCTTCTTATTTTGGATTTGGGGAATTGGGTTTCTCGCTTTTTTGTTTCGTTTTATTTTATTGTTTCTCCTTTCATTCATTGATAATCTTCAGTCTAAATCCCGCTGTTGTCCTGCTATTTTTAGCACCATGATGTCACAGGTGCCCGTTGTTTACCTTGACAACAAATCATAACAATGGCGCTTAATGGTCACGTGATCGTGTCACCTACCAGGATTCCGGAAGTGTTTTAAGAAAATTGCAATACTCGCTTGAACAGATTCGTTTTAAATCTTGAGCCATCCGCCCCTCCAGAATACAAAATCACTTTAAAAGACTTTTTGTTGATTATAATAAACACATTTACATGCACCCTAACAAAAAAATTATCTCTCCTTAACTGTCACGCTGACATAAACTAAAGCAAGAAAAGTGCCACGTCACAAAAGTTGGGGACAAGGTTTCACAACATTTAAACAAGTCAAGTGAAAGCTACACAAATAATTAACATGAATAAAAGTTGTTAGAATTCAGAAATTTACTGTCGGCTTGAAGTTATTTTCCTTCTTTTTTTTGTTACAACACAAAAATTTAATTCCAAGATGGCTCAGCTAATTTGCATAATTTATGCATAGTTTCTCTACAATACCTTGCTCAGTGCGAGTTCATTTTCCTTTGTTCTAAGCTATTTTTCTAAACGTTAAGTTTAGAATTTTATAAATATTTCGTTGTTTTGATGCATTATCCGATTATTTCCTTCGTCTGTCCAGGTTGATCTTGTACATGTGGCCAAACCACCTTTTATATTTTTGTGCAGGAGAAAAGGCCACAGGAGATAGACTTTTGATACTAAATATTACGTGTTATTGGGAAAGATACCGTTTGAAATCTATAAACACTGAAGTCTTTCGGCAAGTGCATTAAACAAGACGGTTTTTGTTTGAAAAACAGGTCCGAATATCTCCAAACTTTGAATGTATTTCCATAGTAGTTTGATCACTACGTTTCCTTACATCGACCAAAATGGCGACGTAATAACCTTGCGGGCGAATCACGTGATCTCATTCATAATCGAACAGCTTTGTGCTACAGTAATCAGCTCACATACAACATGTATGTCATGTCAAGGACAATTTATCGGCATTATGACTAACACATGTGGAATGCTTAATCAATATAGAATGGCGGTGTTTATTTATTTGTGAAAAGAGGCAGTAAATAATATTTCTATATGAGAATTATTCAGAAATTAAAGAAAAGCTTAAAGATAAAATATTGTGATAAAATTACAATATAGAATGTCTACATCGTAATCTTACAAAAACATTTCTTTATCGTTATTTAGATTTATTTTCCTACTTTTTCTGAAAAGAATATATAAAATATTCTTGAAGCAATAACTGATTGAAATAACATTACACGGTGAAGTTGAACAATGAACAACTTTACGATATCATGGTGTAAAATTTTATAATTGATTGTTTATTTTCTGAAAGCTTATCGAACTATTTCAGTCAACCCGGGGGGGGGGGGGTAAGCAAAGAAGCAATTGCGAGCACAGTGGAAGACTCATTGAGTGGAGACAGAAAATGGAGCCGGTTGCTATAATGCACATACAATAACACGTATACTCATTTTCGAAATCTAATCAAATCTACAAATTAAGAAGCAGCATTCTTCAAGCGCGTTAAATATTATGACTCTCTGCATTGCCCTGATATTAAATATTAGGGGTCGAGGTGGCCAAGTGGTTAAGGTAGTTCGTAGACTGTTTATCACGTGTCTGTCAACACTGAGGTTGCGTGTTCGAGTCTCACTGCGGGAAGGGTGTACTCGACTCCAATCTTAATCAACAAGGATTGCCAGTTTTCCTACCGAAGGTCGGGGGTTCTTTCCAGCCCCCCCCCCCCCACAATAAAAACTGGACGCCATGATATAGCTGAGAAATTTCTGAAAGTGGCGTTAAATATCATTCAAACAAACAAACAAGTCTTACGCCCTTACACGCTTGGCAACAGATGTAGCATTTCAGTGTTTTGATAAAGCGCCATCATGTGACATTATATGCATTAAGAGTTACAACTGGAATTTGAGTGTCTAAAGGGGAGGTATTTTTATTAAAAATAAATAAACAATAGAAGTTTATCACAGTCCAAATAGCCATTAACTTATTTCAATTTAAGAGGCTCTTAATGGTATTTTTCTGCAATTCGCCTTGTTGAGTGACTGCATATATTCACAGACAATAACCTTATTATTATTTTTAAAATTTTCTTTAGTCCTTTTTGCACGTTTCAGACTCACTACAAACGTACGAAATACAGACAGTGGTTGTTATCTGGTTTGCCGAGTTCTCGAGTTTGTCCCACTAAAATAATTATTGCTTTGAGGTGTAAAATATACGACCACCCTATTATAAGGTTACAAAAATAAAATTCTTTGCAGATCTTTCTCTTATGTTCATTTTATGATGCACTAATTAGTTCACTGAAAATTAACCTATCAAAATCACCATAGCCCAGCATATTGGACATATTTATATTGCCTTCAGAGCAATATGACAGTCCTTATTACCCGTGCGGACCGAAAACATTTTCACATATTTCTTTTATAACCGAGTTCTCTTCAAATCAGGTTTAACATCATTTACTTGGATTTCTTTTGAAATCAGTCAGGACCATGGCTATATGTTTGTTAGTTCCTGGTTTCTTGGACTCTAATTAGTGGATTGTGTGTGGTTTTTTTTACCTTTTTTGACACTGAGTTTCTTGGTGTTCAGTATTTTGTTATTATCTGCATTCAGCTTAAGAATATTCATCAGAAATGTAAATATATTCCTATATGTTATATTAATATGCTTATAAGCAAGATATTCCATAAAAACAACAAAAATATGTACAAGTTGTAGTTAATGGAACCGTAAAAAAAAATACGGGCGTTGCGATATGCGAACCGTATTTGATGCGCTATTATTGTACTTCCGTAATTTTTGTCAGCCGCCACACTTTACAAAAGAAAGGTAAATTTGCGTTCTGTAGCTTTTTAAAACTGCTTTTAAGCAGTTACTCTAATCCAATTTCGTATATTTGAATAGACGTTTGTATTGTTAAATAAAATTGAAACACCAGAATATTAATTATATTAAGAGAAAATTGTGTTTCAGTGAATTGTAGACCTCGTACCTCTTAAACTTTTCCTCAAGTTGATATTCTTACAACAAAAATTATGTCTGATAATTTGTACAATTAACTGTCTTCATCTCCATGTGTTAACGGTAATACTCATGAAGTATCAAGCAGTTTTTCTAGAAGGGGAGGCATCTGAATACATACCAGTAAAATTCGTGTGCCCCAACAGGTCATACTAAACGCAGAGAAGTGAAGAGGAGTAATTTAAAAAATGGTTTATTTGATTAAATAAAGGTTTTTTTATATATATATTTGTTATATTTTGCATAAATGAACATAAAGAAGACCATATCTTTACATAATTTGTCATTTAGTTGACAATTTCGATCAGTTTGAAGATGTTTACATACGATGTAATGGGCTACAGTGGAGAGAAGTACGAGAGAAACATAAATAATGGTTTATTTATCTTTAATAAATGTATCCGAAAAGTTAATTCATAAACAATATATTATGTTAAATAAGCTTTAACATGTTTAACGAACTTAGATTTATAATAACCGACTTTATTTCACCCAAATTTGTTCGATGTTAATTCAATATGGCGATTGACGAAGCTGAACAGTAAATTCCGGGTGGTTTCGGGAGTCGATCTGTGTAATGTACGGCATGACACAGTTTCTGATAAATTATGTTATATTGTTTTATATTGCATAAAATGTTTTAAAAATTGAATCAAACATACAATTATATTAAAAAAAAATGCAAAAGTAAGATTACGTTCGTATTTCCACTTCTTTTTAATCGCAGTACATTTCTTCTCATAGTCAGTAAAGAAATAAATATAAAAGAAAATAATTTTAAATTGACTAATGAAGAAATTTGAGCTTTTGAACGGTAGTCTAAACAATATGCGGAAAATTTCTTTAATCTTGTCATTTATTAAACTAACAATTTTTGTTGACGACCCTATTAAGAATAATTGATCATTGTGCGCTATTTTGTTTAATCAAGGAAAGTGGTGTTAATTGGATTGTGATATCTGAATAAAGAAGCAAGCGTGTGACAACAACAATGTAATTCAAATTAATTAACAAAGGTGTCAAACAATTACGAGCGGATCAAACGACCGTCACGTTTATATAAAACAACATGTCAAGATGTTTGAGTAGAACTAAAAACTAATTTATTTTCTCCAAATTACAGTTCAGCTTGGTCGGTTCATCATAAATATTGTGAAAATTTTTTAAAACTTCAGAAGATATTTTGGCTTTCATTGTGGTTTTATAACTATTTTATAGATATTAATTAATCACTTGATAAATTCTGCTTTCAAATTGCTTTTTACTGTAAATAATTATAGTGCTTCATTTTGTTTGTAAATATTTTGTTCCCGTAGACCCACAGCCAGACCCATCAACTATAGTTGTTGCATATCTCAAATATTCCACGTCAGCCTGTAGTTCTTCTTATCAGAAGAGGGTGACTTGGTTTAAGTGTGATCCCATTATATCAACAGCTATAGTTGAATATATTGGAGACTAACTCCCAAATGTAGTTCATGGCAATGCCAAGTATACTACCGTCCCTTACCGTAGTTTAACTTCCACACAGAAGTCTATTATCCGTGATGTGGTAAAACATGGTAAGGCTCCAAGGGAGATGAGGAGAGATGTTAACACAGCTACTCCTGATGACATAATGCGTGGGGGCTCTTCCATTATATATTTTATTCATTGTATATAATGGTTGTCCAATATGAACTGTCAATCCGGAATTTAACCGGTAATCGTGGTGTAATTATATGCACATTTGTTTACACAATGTACGAGAATGTACACCTGGTTTACTTTCTATGAAATCACTCTTTTTTTGTGGTCTTAATAACAATTTTTTCACAGAAAAGTGTTCTTTGTGATGAAATTGTTCAGAATCATACTTATTACATAATAAACATCATGTGTGATACATTATACAGTTACTTCTCTCTACTGTCGGCCATTACAACCTATGTAAACATCGTCGAACTGCTCGAAATCGTCCATTCACAGACGAATTATATAGGAATAAGGTCGCATTTTTGTCAATTTTGATAAATTTATACAAAATATAACAAATATAAATAAAATAAAATAAAATAAACCTTTATTTAATCAAATAAATCATTTTTTAATTACTTCTCTTCACTTCTCTGCATTTCTCTGCACCTCTCTGTGTTTAGTAGCACCCGCCCCAACTTGCCCAAGGCCAAGCCAATGCTCTGTCTTGGGGCAAAGTTTATTATATAGCATGAATACAAACTAGAACATGTAGACAAAGCAAAATATCTAAGGGTTACTATCTAATCTTACATGAAATGGGATAGTCACATAAATAACATCACCAACAAAGCAAATAAGTCACTTGACTTTTAAAGTAGAAACATCAACATAAATTTCATTACATTAAAAGAACAAGGATACAAGTCTCGAGTAAGATCATAACTAGAGTATGCTTGTTCTGTATGGGACGCCTTTATAAAAGAAGATATAAACAACATAGAAAACATACTTTGACGAGCTGCTAGGTACATTACAAGCTGCTATAACAACACCTCTAGTGTTAGTAACACCTTAAAAGGCATAGCCTAGCAGACCGCAGAACTGACATCAGATTTATCCTCATGTACAAAATTGCAAATGAATTAGTAGCCATCCCAAAAACAGACTAATACCACCATTAAGAAAATCCAGGAACATGCATTCACACTCCTTCCAAATTCCACAAACACGCCTTGTATTATGCCAGCAGTCATTCTTTCCCCATACTATACGAGATTGGAACAATCTTCCAAGGAGCACTGTTATGAGCGACTGTCGAGTCATTCAAAACAGCTGTTTCAGCCATCATCAAATCATACATAACCTGTATTTAGTTTTATTTCAAAATATTTAAACATTTTGAAAAATCCTTTTTAAAAATTGTGCCTAGCGCACAGTACCACTAATTGGTGGAATCTTCAATGTGTTGAAGTCAGCCAATCAAGAAACAGAAACAGTTTAATGACTATTATTGTTGAATGCACAGGATATGTAATGTTTTGATGACCATATCTCTCCATTACCAGTGTGACTTTTTATCACACGACACCACAGGTCGCATCATCAAAATACCATAATATACACTTTCTTTTAGGCCAAACAAAAAAATATGTGTGTTTCCGGTTACATAGATTATAAAATAGGTAGGTAGGGTCGATTTTCTTTTTTTTTTTTTTTTTGAGAATCGTGTTTGTTAAATAAGTAATTTAATTTTTACCTTTATCTATTATAACTTTGTAGGTGTAAAGCTTGTAAGTTTCAAGAATTTACTATAAAGGATTTAAAAGTATACACTAATACAGTCATTGAATGAGCTATCAATTTCGTTACAAGCGTTCATATGTTTACATTTCGCCGCCATGTTGGGGCGGAAGTATGAAAATAAAACTAAAACCCGGAACAATACCGGGAGTTTTCTGGTTGGAAGTAACCTCCGTTAAAAACGCAAAAAAAAAAACTTTAGGGTCGGCTTCAAAAAAATAGGTAGGGTCGGGTAACCGGAAACACACATATTTTTTTTTTGGCTTTACATTTTTATAGTTTTTGAACTTTATTTTATGTAGAAATAATGTCTTTAGTGCTTTTTGTAGCATCTTTTTTTAAAAAGCTGAATCAACATAAAGTCTGTTTCATGTATCATTGATAATAAGCCACTTATGTTCATGAAAAGGTAACCACAGAAACTTACAAAACTGCATATGTTTTAATATTTCCATCACTATTTTTTTATACCAATATACTGCATTTTTGCTATTGTTGTTAATGGACGATGAAGATGATAATATAATAAGGTTTATGTTCTTTATAATATGTAAATTGTACTGTTTGATGATTGTATACCTTGTTTTATATAATTTACCTACATGAAACTTTTATGAGGGCCCCAGGGAAGTTTAGTTAACTGTGTTACCCTCTATAAATAAAGTATTATCATTATTATTATTTGTTATTTTATAATGAATTAATATTTTATGCATTTTTATCACTTGTAATTATGTGAGAACCTACACCGATATAATGCAATTTTGTAGGTTCCTGTGGTTGTTTTTTCATGACGAAAAAACATGGTCATGAGTGGTTAATTATTAATGGTGCACAAAACAGATTAAATATTGATTTGGGTACTAAAAATGACGTTACAAAACGCATGAAAGATTATTTTTTTCATAAAATGACATAAAAAGCCCCAAAACAAAAATTGTATATTGACAGTGCTTGTGGTAGCCTGTGGTGTCTTGTGGTAAAAAGTCACAGTCCTCACACCACTCCATTACATACCGAAATATAGAAATGTAAAATCTAATTGCAATACTAAAAAATACCGATATTTATGGTAAAAAACCCTCAGAAATGATAGATATAACAACAAGTTATGATAATAAACCAATACTTATAAAATTATTCATCTGGTTTTCATCGCAGATGTCATATTTGTAACTGGAAGATGTTGGAAAATTAATGACAGTCAAATAGCAAAGGAAGAAATAAGATAACAGGAGAAAATTTGGCATGAAAATATAATGATTAACATAAGTTCTGCAGAGCTTTTGACAGGATAAATACATTTTAAGATGTTAAGAACAGTCTTAACAGCAATAAAAAAACACTTATCAGAATAAAACAATAAAGTTAATGGTTGTATGGAATACTAGTCAGATCTGCACTTTTTAGCTCATCTGACCCAAAGGGTCATGTGAGCTATTGCCATCACTTGGCGTCCGTCGTCGTCGTCGTTAACTTTTCTTCAAAAATCTTCTCCTCCAAAACCACTGAAGGGATTGCTTTGAAACTTTGCACACATCATCAGTAAAATGTCCTCTACCAAGTTTGCCCAAATCATGGCCTCAGACCAACCAACATGGCCGCCATGGCTAAAAATAGAACAAAGGGGTCAAAATACAGTTTTTTGCTTATAGTTCAAAAACTATAACAGATACAGGAAAACCGAACAGACTTTCCTTCTTCAGCATCTAAAGCTCTACAAAACACTCCATTGGGTCAAAGTTGTTTGATGACTCCTTGTAGGAGTTATTGCCCTTTAATTGTCAAAATTGATGATTTTTGCCATTTTTGCCTCAAAATCTTGAAAATTATCAGAACTAGAGAAAAAGTTAGCAGTGCTTAATTGTTCTGCTCTATGAGGGCTACAAAAATGACTAAAGGGTCAAGATTGTCTGATTAACCGTTTAAGTGTTATTCCTCTTGAACTGTTTTTTTTAATCGGTTTTAATTAATTTTTTAAAATCTTCTCCTTTGAAACAACTGAAAGTACTTCTTTGAAACTTTGTACACATCATCCGTCAAATGTCCTCAACCAAGTTTGTACCAACCATGGCTGCAGATTAACCAACATGGCCACCATGGCTAAAAATAGGACCGAAAGCAGTGATACTTGTAGGATTTTTTTATGGTGAGTCCTGGACTCATCAATTTTGAAAGTGGTGAGTCCCAAAATATTTTCATTAGTCCCACATATCGCAGATAAGTCCAGCTAAGTGCTTGCATACAACCGTTTTCTTGGATGACCGACCCATTAAATGTCTTTTCATAAAAAGATATAATATGGCTTGTAGAATGTTTATCCCATGCTATTTTAAATCATTAGTAGCTGAGTTTATAAGTCTTTTGGAGTATGATTGAACTGCACTCATTAGTTGAAACATGTTGATGTTCGCCCATTAAAGAGAGACTTAAATTTTGTCTTACCTGGATATAATATTTCTTCCAAACAACTATTACCCACCCACCCCCCTTTTTAGCACACCTGACCCGAAGTCATGTGAGCTATTGCCATCACTTGGCGTCCGTCGTCGTCCGTCGTCGTCGTCGTTAACTTTTCTTCAAAAATCTTCTCCTCCAAAACCACTGAAGGGATTGCTTTGAAACTTTGCATACATCATCAGTAAAATGCCCTCTACCAAGTTTGCCCAAATCATGGCCTCAGACCAACCAACATGGCCGCCATGGCTAAAAATAGAACAAAGGGGTCAAAATACAGTTTTTAGCTCACCTGACCCAAAGGGTCATGTGAGCTATTGTTATCACTTTGCGTCCGTCGTCGTCGTCGTCGGCGGCGTCTGTAAACTTTTTACATTTTAATCTTCTTCTCTGAAACCACTTGGCCAATTGAAACCAAACTTGGCCATAATGTTCATTGGATGGACCTTTACAAAGTTTGTGTTTTTTATTTTGATTGGTAAACCAATATGGCCACCACCTCAAGACTTAGTTTAACATAGGACCCTATGGGAAAAAAGTTAAAAAGGGCTTCTTCTCTGAAACCGTTTAACCAATCAAAACAAAACTTACTAGCAATATTGTTTGGATGGTCCTCTATAAAGTTTGTGTTTTTGATGGGAATTGGAAATTCAAAATGGCGGCCACCGCAGGACTTAGTTTAACATAGAACCCTATGGGAAAAAGTTTTAAAAGGCTTCTTCTCTGAAACCGGTTAATCAATGGAAACAAAAACTTACTAGCAATATTGTTTGGATGGTCCTCTATAAAGTTTATGTTTTTTATGGCAATTGGAAATTCAAAATGGCTGCCACCGCAGTACTTAATTTAACATAGGACCCTATGGGGAAAAGTTTGAAAGGCTTCTTTTCTGAAACCGGTCAACCAATGGAAAGAAAACTTACTAGCAATATTGTTTGGATGGTCCTCTATAAAGTTAATGTTTTTTGATCCCAATCGGAAATTCAAAATGGCCGCCACCGCAGGACTTGGTTTAACATTCGACCCTATGAGAAAAAAGTTTAAAAGGTCTTCTTTTCTGAAACCGTTTAACCAATCAAAACAAAACTTACTAGCAATACTGTTTGGATGGTCCTCTATAAAGTTTATGTTTTTTATGGCAATTGGAAATTCAAAATGGCCGCTACCGCAGGACTTAATTTAACATAGGACCCTATGGGAAAAAGTTTTTAAAGGCTTTTTCTCTGAAACCGGTTAATCAATGGAAACAAAAACTTACTAGCAATATTGTTTGGATGGTCCTCTATAAAGTTTATGTTTTTTATGGCAATTGGAAATTCAAAATGGCCGCTACCGCAGGACTTAGTTTAACATGGGACCCTATGGGAAAAAGTTTTTAAAAGGCTTTTTCTCTGAAACCGGTTAATCAATGGAAACAAAAACTTACTAGCAATATTGTTTGGATGGTCCTCTATAAAGTTTATGTTTTTTATGGCAATTGGAAATTCAAAATGGCCGCTACCGCAGGACTTAGTTTAACATGGGACCCTATGGAAAAAAGCTTTTAAAGGCTTTTTCTCTTAAACCGGTTAATCAATGGAAACAAAAACTTACTAGCAATATTGTTTGGATGGTCCTCTATAAAGTTTATGTTTTTTATGGCAATTGGAAATTCAAAATGGCGGCTACCGCAGGACTTAGTTTAACATAGGACCCTATGGGAAAAAGCTTTTAAAGGCTTCTTCTCTGAAACCGGTTAATCAATGGAAACAAAAACTTACTAGCAATATTGTTTGGATGGTCCTTTATAAAGTTTATGTTTTTTATGGCAATTGGAAATTCAAAATGGCCACCACCGCTGCAGGACTTAGTTTAACATAGGACCCAATGGCAAATTAAAAAAATCTTCTCTATACAACGGGTTAACCAATGAAACAAAGCTTTCTAGTAATATTGTTTGGATGGTCCTATTTAAAGTTTATTGAAAATTACAGGACTTACTTCAACATCAGGGAAATGCCATCTTCATTGCCTATAAAATCAGGTGAGCGATACAGGCTCTTAAGAGCCTCTGGTTTGCTTATAGTTCAAAAAGTATAACAGATACAGGAAAACCGAACACACCTTCCTTCTTCAGCATCTAAAGCTCTACAAAACACTCCATTGGGTCAAAGTTGTATGATGACTCCTTATAGGAGTTATTGCCCTTTAATTGTCAAAATTGATGATTTTTGCCATTTTTGCCTCAAAATCTTGAAAATGATTACAACTAGAGAAAAAGTTAGCATTGCTTAATTGTTCTGCTCTATGAGGGCTACAAAAATGACTTAAAGGTCAAGATTGTCTGATTAACCGTTTAAGAGTTATTCCCCTTGAACTGTTTTTTTTAATCGGTTTTAATTGATTTTTTATAATATTCTCCTCTGAAACAACTGAAAGTACTGCTTTGAAACTTTGTACACATCATCTGTCAAATTTCCTCAACCAAGTTTGCACCAACCATGGCTGCAGATTAACCAACATGGCCACCATGGCTAAAAATAGAATGGGGGGGGGGCGGTTAAATACAGTTTTTGGCTTATATTTTAAAAAATATAACAGATACAGGAAAACCGAAGAGACATGCTTTCATCTGCATCAAAAGCTCTAAGAAACACTCCATTGGGTTGAAGTTGTATGATGACTCCTTATAGGAGTTATTGCCCTTTAATTGTCAAAATTGATGATTTTTGCCATTTTTGCCTCAAAATCTTGACAATGATTAGAACTAGAGAAAAAGTTAGCATTGCTTAATTGTTCTGCTCTATGAGGGCTACAAAAATGACTTAAAGGTCAAGATTGTCTGATTAACTGTTTAAGAGTAATTCCCCTGTAACTGTTTTTTTTAATCGGTTTTAATTGATTTTTTAAAATCTTCTCCTCTGAAACAACTGAAAGTACTGCTTTGAAACTTTGTACACATCATCTGTCAAATGTCCTCAACCAAGTTTGCACCAACCATGACTGCAGATTAACCAACATGGCCACCATGGCTAAAAATAGGATGGGGGGGCGGTAAAATACAGTTTTTGGCTTATATTTAAAAAAGTGTAACAGATACAGGAAAACCGAAGAGACATGCCTTCATCTGCATCAAAAGCTCTAAGAAACACTCCATTGGGTTGAAGTTGTATGATGACTCATTATAGGAGTTATTGCCCTTTAATTGTCCAAATTGATTATTTTTGACATTTTTGCCCCAAAATCTTAAAAATTATTAGAACTAGAGAAAAAGTTAGCATTGCTTAATTGTTCTGCTCTATGAGGGCTACAAAAATGACTTTAGGGTCAAGATTGTCTGATGAACCGTTTAGGAATTATTCTCCTTGAACATTTTTTAAATCAATTTTACTTGATTTTAAAAAATCTTCTCCTCTTTAACCAATGAAAGGACTGCTTTGAAACATTGCACTCATTATCTTTAGGATGTTCTCTACCAAAATTTTGCAAATCATGACACCTGACTACCTACATAGCTACGTTGGCTTCAAATAGAAAAAATGAAAAAAGGGCGGGTGGGTGGGAGTCGATAGAGTTTTCGACTGTTGTTAAAAAAGTATAACAGGTACAGCTAATTGAAGTAAACCTCCCTTCTCCCTCTAAGCATCAAAAGCTCCTCCTTATAGGAGTTATTTCCCTTAAAAGGTCAAAATTAATGATTTTTGGAGAAGTGTTGGGCAATTCCTTATAGCAACTAAAAGCTGGATAAAAAAGGGTTGTTTGGTTTCAGGTTCAGGTGAGCGATACAGGCTCCTGGGAGCCTCTAGTTTGAATCAGCACCTGGTATAGTCAATGCGGCACCTGAATTTATATTAACTATTTTTTCTATTAAAATGATTTAAAGAAAATTGTTTATTTCATATCCTTAAAAAGGTAAGACTTCCAATTGAACCCCCCAATAAAAAATATGCAATGCATTCGACTATCACAAGATACAGTTCATACGGCTCCACTTGCCCAATTGGCAATGCATGACTGTGTCCACTGTGGGGTTCACCAGTGGCTGCCATTCAGTGCAAAATTCTTTTATTTACGTTCGAAATAATGCATACAGAAATGAAACACTGTCAAGTCATTTTTTTTATTAATTTTTAATTTTTAATTTTTTTTTATCTTTAAAATCATTACTACAACAACAAACAATAAAATTATACAACTATTAAATTAATGTGTTACTTTTTCAAAGAAATTTGAATGTTAAATGTAAATTTCAAAGAATTCCCAATCAACATTAAATAATTGGTAATTATTTTATTTTAAATGATAATTTCAAGATTACATGAATTAAAATTTGCATTTTGAACTATTTCATTTTAAGAATTAAATAATTTAACACGTGTCGAAGTTGATTCCGGGCCACATTTAAAAAAATGTTGGTTTGCCATAGCCCGAGGGGCATAAAAAAAATTGGGTCTGTAGGTAGGCTTTTTTTTTTTTTTTTGTGCTGCCATCTATAGAACACTAAAATGACCAGGTGTGCATCTTTCATGGATTGTTTTAAAAAGACACCCGAGTATAGTGTTATTGGATGATCTCGGGGCAGAGCAGATTCTAAGTCAATTAATTTTCTTTTCAGGCAATTGTTGTTGTTGTCCATGTAGAACGAATAATCGTACCCTGGCTTTTTTTGGCGAGGGTACGAATTTAGTCCCATTACTCTTAATGTGGCAGAGCAGGAGTGAATCACTCCCGGCACTTTTATGTCCAAAAGAAGTTGCATATACATGTACAATCAGACGTGGTTGATCTTGATAACTTTCGACAGTGTGACCATTTTTTTTATCGGTTTTCCGTTTAAAATCAATCATTATTGATACTTGATGATAGTTATTGCCATTTTTAATAACCGGCTGTGCGTTGCGTATTACTTGCTTCATTCCCATTTAGCCAACTTTACAAAGTTTTAGGTACTACAGGTAAAAAATAAAAGTTGGCTAGATGGGATCAAAGGCAACAAAAGAAAATTTAATAGGCTTGGCAGGTGTGTCACCTGAAACTTGGGTCAGTAAATTTTGGTATTGGATGGATTGAATTGTATTTTGTTGAGTTTTTATTGTTTATTTTCATCATAATTCTTGGTGGTAGAAGTTTGTGTTGCATTTTAAAAACTCTCTCTTTTATCCAAAGCATTTTAAAGGAACTAGCTTTATACAATTATTTTATTTCATGTATTTCATGTACCATTACAGTAGCGGATCCAGGGGGCCCTAACGCCCCCTGGATCCTTTAAAAAAAAGAGAACAGGGAGGGTAAAAAACAGCGCCAAAGGCAAAAATATAATCCCGTTCGTTCCCGCCATAAATTAATGCATTAACGGTACTACTTCGTTTATTATGATATCTCTGTTGAATACTGTACCATATACAGCTTACTGAACACTATAAAAACCTTGTGTTAAATAAATCTATTTTGATGCTTGGAAATTGAGACAATGCAGGATTTTGCACCATTTTTTCGAGAGCTTCTGGGGGCCGTAAATGCGCCTCGTGGCCCACCTTTTCCGATATCCACTTTTTATGCCCCTCTTTTTGAAAATCCTATATCCGCCTCTGCATTATGCATATTCAACTTGACATGTACTTAAACAGTAAATAAATGTCAATTATCCTAAGTTCCTAACTTAAGTAGATGCACAGCTGCATCTGTATACTGAAGTATGTCGATGTCACCCTGTTGAAGTCTCTACTTCAGACAATCAAGTCTTGAGTCAATGGTGCGATACTTCAGTTTCCTTATCTTTCGTTTACCACCTGTAGAGTACTGAATGAGTTGGATTTCATTGGCCTTGTGGAGGTGGTTGTTAAGTTTGTGGTGCCACCCCTTGAAGTGGTTGGTAGTATGTGGTACTACTGTTGTATGGTGATCCCATCTGTCTGGTGTTGTCTCTACTCAGTTAGTGGTCATGTAGTGATTAAAAATGGTGATCTTATGATCATCTGTCTGGAAGTCATCCATTAGCATGTAAACCATACATCTACCAAAGGAAGCAGATGCTCGAAATCTGACATGCTGATGCAATAATGGGTTGTGTTTGTATTCTTCTGTAAAACCAAGTTTTTGTACTTTCTATCTGAATTTGATGGTGGGTGGTTGTGGTCTCTAGGGGAAAGCATGTAACCAGATTGTTTCTTGTGTTTGCAGTTCCATGATGATTATTCAATTCAACTCTTACTTTTGCATTAGCCACTTTAGTTTGTCAATGAAAATTTCAGTCAGTCAGGTATTTATATATGTTTCATTGGCTTGTATGAGTTGAACTTTAGCTCATTGTCAAATTATTTTGAGTATCATTTATTTCATAACTATCATTTATTTATTTAAAAATTAAATTATATTTATTTGCTTTATTTGTTTCATAAAATATCAACAACCTGGCCTTGAACAAAATTTACCTATTAAGACTGAATAATTGCTAAATAAACAAGTCAACAGGTGAACAAAATAAAAGTTGAATAAATGGGAATGCCTGAATTTTAAAAAGTTGGCTAAATGGGAAGACACCTATTAATTGACATTAGTGTCTCTTTTTAATTGCGTTAACTATATGAAAAACATTGAGAAACACGAAACTGAATGCGGTGTTGCATCTTGGGTAATACATATGTAAATTACTGGATTCTTACTACGGAATGGTTGTTTGCAAATTAGCACGTTTATATTAAAATTAGGTCAAACTATCCATATACGGAAAAATGATCAACATAGCATTTTCCACGTGCATCTTCAAAGACAAAAAAGGAAATTTCTTCAGTAAAGATCGTTTCCCGTTAGTTTCGCCAGGGACAGTCTATACTAAGTCTCAATTTAGTATAGACTGTCCCTGATTTCGCTATGTCTAAAGCTTTAATAACGTACAGATGGTTTGAATTTTGTATAAAGAGACCGAAGTTAGAATTTTTCATTTGCTTTATTACGAACAATAGGACTGAATTCTGCAGTTAATCCGACAAATCACAAAAAGGATTTTAACGGCAGTAAAATTCGGCCTATCGTCCATGCTGCCGGGACCTACATCGCATGTGCGCTTTAAATAATCGCTAATACAGGCAATCAACAAGCGCTTTGATGATCGTAAACTAAATCGTAATCAGAAACGGTAACAGACCTGTAAAATATCCGGAAGTCGGAAATTTGAAAAAAAAAAAGTTACCAGCATTTTTTATGTCAATAAAAACTTTCGACTCGGGGGGTTAAAATCGGGTCGGTCGGGCTATGGCAAACAAACTATTTTTTAATTATGGCCCCGATTTGACTCTTCCAAACTTCTGAATTGACTAATACTAGGTGCCGAATAGACTTTTTTGTAGATGCCATTTTTACCAAGTGCTGATTTGACTTGCACCCATTATAAGCACAGTGACATAAAATTAGCAGGTAAAGAAATGGCAACTAGGCACAAGTCACAATTATCTATAAACCATAAAAGTCAGCTGGTTAACATATAAGTACTGTAAAGTTGGTGAACTATAAATTGATATAAAATTACCAAATTCGAACAGCTGTAGGAAATTTTCTGCAATAACAACTGGTACACAGATTGTTCATCTAAATTACATGCTGACAAACTTGAATTGATACAACAAAACATATAATATTGGTAGTACAAGTATGAATAAATCTAGATCAGTGATGTGTCACCCAGCACTTCTAGTATATGTTTTGTTATTTAATTTTTTTGTTTTTTAAGAAACTAATAAAAAATGTCAGATAGTGAGGGCAGTGTGTACTCGGACAGTAATCCTGGGAGTCCTGCCGGGAGTGGAAGTCCAGCTAGAAGTGGCAGTCCAGCTGGCAGTGGCAGTGCTCCAGGTAGTCCTGTGGGGAGTGATGTAGATAGTGAACCAGGAAGTCCAGCTGGCAGTGGTGATGAGAGTGGTGTAAGTACTATTTGATTGTTTATTTAATGTCTCTTGTTTCTTACTGTTTAGCTCAATTGTCTGTAAGTCAATTTGAACCAAAAATAAATTAATTTTATCATGCATGCTTAAATTTTATACTATAAGGATAAGTTGTTAACCTATATTCCTAGTTTTTTGTGACAAATGGATGCTTGTGCCCATGTAATACTAGTACATTATGCACAAATAAAAAAAAATTCCTTATAAACCACAAGAGGCAGTTTGAACTAATATTGCAATGGATGATCCCTGGAAAGACCTTCACATTTTTTGTATCTGATTCCTGACCATTACTAAAAACGAAAATCTTTTTATTGCCAATTCCGTTTCCAGTAAAACGCTTTCAATTTTGAATCGTTGTATATGTACATGTATCATTAAGAGAGACCGTGAAATATATTTCTAAAAAAATAAATGCATTTTGTATTTGGATATTTTCATAAATATGAAAATTAGGATTGTATTGAGAAAAAATAATTACCAAGTATCTTCATATAATTGGAAGATATGAGCATTAGAAGCTCCCTTATTTGTAAACATGTTCTCATCTTAAATATAGCTAAATATACTGCTTGCTGGATCATGGATGTTATGCAAGCACTGAATCAACCAATTAAATTAAATTGTAGTATTAAAGATAATAGTTTAATATTTATTCTAGGTTTATTTACAAAATGAAGTTTTTTGCAGATTTTGAATCTGTAGTGTCCCATGACTCTAATAAATTTATACCAGCTGGTTTTCAATTGGTCTAGAATTTTTTGTATTGTAAAGCCCACAGCAATGAAATTACTAATTTAGCCATTTTCAACCACATAATATGGTATTACATTTCATTTATTCATTGTCATAATAAAATGGATTTGAACAGCTTTTAAACCTTCGAGATCTGTTGTGACCTTTCTGTTCTCAGTAAAACTATAAAGTTGACCATTTAAGAACTTTATAAATAAATTAAAAGCTTAACTTTTCTATTTAGGGGGAATTACCTGCGAAACGAGCAAGAAAAGAGAGGAATGTGAGTGATGATGAAGATGAGGATGATTATGACTCTGAGGAAGATGAGGTATATTTATGACAAATATTAAAATCAAGTAAACTAATATTCCTGATGATTAAGTACTTTATGTTATTAGTGTATGTATATATGTAGTCCTGTAACAAGAATGTCAGTCTAATAAAGTACAGAAAAAAAAGTTAAAAAATTGTTTGATTTTTGGCACATGATGATAGGACTAATCCTTTGAATGCTTTTGATCAGGGCCCAGTGCCATAAGCATGCTCTTTGCTGAGAATTTGTTTATTATCAATTTCCCCCAATGACATCTTTCCTTTTCCCTTGTTGTCATGGTAATTGAGAAAATCCTCATGCTGAGCATGCTGGTGCTGTTGGCAGATTGTTAAATTAATGGTTGCTGCTTATTAGTTCCATACTGGCTTCACAGATGGGGACTATAGGTTTGTACTCCGTCTGTCACAATGTCAGCCAGAACCATACTCGCTTTTCAGACTTTTTTTTTAAACGTTTGCAGATATTGAGCTGATATTTATTATGTGAGGCAACCAAAATAAGTTACAGATCAAGTTTGAATATTGTTTCCAGTCACATGACTTTAGACAAAATTTTGGCCTAGGTTCCTGCCATAAGATAGGTGAAAGAAAACCTTTACATTTTAAAATTCTGTAAATCTTTATGTGTTATATGTAATGTGAAGCAGGGGGTAGAAATTCTGTGCATCTGTCTGCAAGCTCTAAAGCTGCATTTCATCTCAGATCTACATGAAAATTAAAATCTAATATTCATATTAACATCATCTTGGACAGCTCTAAAATTGGCTTGATTGATGATTTTTGTGGAAGTTATCGTCCTTAGAGTAGTACGTAAATTATATTGCAATTGTACCAATAAGTGTTTTTGTTATATGTTGAATTTGTTCAAAAATCAATTATTGCCCTGTAAATTAAATATAGAAAATTTTATTTTCTATGTCAGATATGTATGAAATTTATAATAAATATTTTTATTAACTACCGTATTTTCTGCACGATAAGTCCACACTTTTTTTCTTGGGAGTCCTATCCTCGACCTATCGTCCGAATCGACTTATCTAAGGATTAAATCAGAAAAAGTCGGATGTAGAAATTTTTTTTTTCGTGTGCTGATAATACCAGTTTTCTTTTGCAGGATTCTAAGGACACTGTATGCAATGTTACTGCATTCATTTTTGTATAAATAAACGAAATAAATTATGCATAGACATGTTTTGTTTATCTTTATTTTTCTGCGATTTTGGATGCAGGAAGTGTATTCTGCTTTATAAAGAAGAGAAACGAAACCGGAGGAACTATGTTTCGTATGTCGTTAAAATTTATAAATTGAATGAATTGGTTAATTATGCGTTCTGATTGTAGTTTAAAAACAAAAATTTGGTATAATCAGAGAAACCTTCCAACAAACAGGACGAAGAAAACCTAACGAGAACAATTAAACTTTCCCGATTGTCATGAATTTTAGTGCTCCTTTGAACGGAGGTATGATACATGCAAATAAACATCCGGAACATGGGCGTTGGTTTATATTTCTTCAAAAATGGCGGGATATATTATGATATGGTTTTCGTGTATTTATATGGGTCTTTCGTTTCGAATTAATATCGAATTGGGCAGTTAAAGGAATAAACGTTGATTATTATCTTGACTCGTTGATTGAAGCCAGGTTTAAATTTGAAAATGAGATAATTAGCTAGGGACGCTCTGTCGGTTGGGGCTATGTGGATCGATCACCTGTTCAGGTGACAGGTGTTCAGCCAGGTATGCATAATACTTTTAATTAATAAAATAATTGAATGGAAATTATTGTTTTAAGGAGATAACAACTGAAATGACATCAATCAATATGCACTTTTCTCCTTCACATACAGACGCTGACATTTTAAAGCGAAGTTTCGTACACATTTTTAAGCGAAGTTTCGTACACATTTTATAACGATCTACCTCAGGCCTCAACAAAATTTATTAAACAATTTTATTCTAAATATTAACAACTTGTCAATATATGGTTGGTGACATAGAATCTTTCTAGAGCTGGAATACTTACCAAAGTTAATGGTCACGGATACGTCGACTTATGGACCGAATTCGACTTATCTATGTTTTTTTTACCCGAATTTTACCAAAAATCGTCTATTCGACTTATCGTCCACATCGACTAAACGTGCGGAAAATACGGTATATCAGAGTGATATGGGGAATAAACAATCCAGTCATAGTTATATCAAGTCCTTCTGTCTGTCTATCTTTGAACTGTACAAATTTACTTGATTGCTGTTGCAAAGATACAATATGTGGAAACACTGTTCTGTTATCTAATTGTTTGTCTGATTTATTTTAGGATTATGAGGAAGAAGAACGTTATGCAAGCAAAAGGAAGAAGAAGAAACAAAGAGCTGGTGGCTTTATTATTGATGAAGCAGGTAAGATCATCAGGCCATTCAAAACGAATTCTGGTTTGCTGTTTTACAACTGACCTTCCAAGTTCTGACCTTCCCAAAAAGAAATACTGGGTTTTCGTTTTTTTAAATTAAACACAAATTTTATGCAAAGATATGCCTTTCTATAATGTTAGAAATTAAAATTATTGCATAGGTACATAGTCATCTCGAATTATTGATCATAAAACAGCCAGTTTTCCTTCTGCAGGTCGGGGCTTCTCTCCGGGTACTCCGGCTTCCTCCCCCAATAAAAACTGGACGCCATGAAATATCTGAAAATTGCTGAAAGTGGCGTTAAAACACCATTCAAACAAACAAAATCATTAAACAGCTAACAAACTATTTAAGGATGGCCTCAATTTCCTTCTAGTATTTTACTTTACTTGTTAACTTTGTTCAAGATTTCAAAAATAAAAACATTTCACAATATATAAAAAACCACAAAAAATAGCCTGATTTTAGTCTGTTTCACTTTTCCCATTTTCGCCCATGAGGGCGATGTGGTATAATTATTTTTTAGATGTTGATGATGAGGGTGATGTGGTATTATTTTTTAGATGTAGATGATGAGGGTGATGTGGTATTATTTTTTAGATGTAGATGATGAGGGTGATGTGGTATTATTTTTTAGATGTTGATGATGAGGGTGATGTGGTATTATTTTTTAGATGTAGATGATGAGGGTGATGTGGTATTATTTTTTAGATGTAGATGATGAGGGTGATGTGGTATTATTTTTTAGATGTTGATGATGAGGGTGATGTGGTATTATTTTTTAGATGTTGATGATGAGGGTGATGTGGTATTATTTTTTAGATGTTGATGATGAGGGTGATGAAGATGAGGAGGAATGGGAAGATGGTGTAGATCAAGCGTTGATTGACAGGAGATCAACTTATGAACCTTCAGCTCGGGAAATAGACGAAAATCGTAGATATGAACAGATGATAAGGTTCGTTAAAAATTTAAGGTTGTCATTGTGGCAGACATTACACAACCATTATAATTTTAATTTATTTAAAACAATGGTTTCAGTTTGGAACCTGTTTAAAATATGTGAATCAAAATAGTAGTGCATTAATGAAAATACCAAAAAGTCTGTATTCTATGGCAATCGTTTCAAGTCTGTATTCTATGGCAGTCCTTTCAAGTCTGTATTCTATGGCAATCATTTCAAATCTGTATTCTATGGCAATCGTTTCAAGTCTGTATTCTATGGCAATCCATTCAAGTCTGTATTCTATGGCAATCATTTCAAGTCTGTATTCTATTGCAATCCTTTCAAGTCTGTATTCTATGGCAATCATTTCAAGTCTGTATTCTATGGCAATCCTTTCAAGTCTGTATTCTATGGCAATCATTTCAAGTCTGTATTCTATGGCAATCATTTCAAGTCTATTCTATGGCAATCATTTCAAGTCTGTATTCTATGGCAATCCTTTCAAGTCTGTATTCTATGGCAATCATTTCAAGTCTGTATTCTATGGCAATCCATTCAAGTCTGTATTCTATGGCAATCATTTCAAGTCTATTCTATGGCAATCATTTCAAGTCTGTATTCTATGGCAATCCTTTCAAGTCTGTATTCTATGGCAATCATTTCAAGTCTGTATTCTATGGCAATCATTTCAAGTCTATTCTATGGCAATCATTTCAAGTCTGTATTCTATGGCAATCCTTTCAAGTCTGTATTCTATGGCAATCCTTTCAAGTCTGTATTCTATGGCAATCATTTCAAGTCTGTATTCTATGGCAATCATTTCAAGTCTGTATTCTATGACAATCATTTCAAGTCTGTATTCTATGGCAATCCATTCAAGTCTGTATTCTATGGCAATCATTTCAAGTCTGTATTCTATGGCAATCATTTCAAGTCTATTCTATGGCAATCCTTTCAAGTCTGTATTCTATGGCAATCATTTCAAGTCTATTCTATGGCAATCATTTCAAGTCTGTATTCTATGGCAATCATTTCAAGTCTGTATTCTATGGCAATCATTTCAAGTCTATTCTATGGCAATCATTTCAAGTCTGTATTCCTTGGCAATCGTTTCAAGTCTGTATTCTATGGCGATCATTTCAAGTCTATTCTATGGCAATTCATTCAAGTCTGTATTCTATGGCAATCGTTTCAAGTCTGTATTCTATGGCAATCATTTCAAGTCTGTATTCTATGGCAATCATTTCAAGTCTGTATTCTATGGCAATCCTTTATAGTCTGTATTCTATGGCAATCATTTCAAGTCTATTCTATGGCAATCATTTCAAGTCTGTATTCCTTGGCAATCGTTTCAAGTCTGTATTCTATGGCGATCATTTCAAGTCTATTCTATGGCAATCCTTTCAAGTCTGTATTCTATGGCAATCCTTTCAAGTCTGTATTCTATGGCAATCATTTCAAGTCTGTATTCTATGGCAATCATTTCAAGTCTATTCTATGGCAATCATTTCAAGTCTGTATTCTATGGCAATCCTTTCAAGTCTGTATTCTATGGCAATCATTTCAAGTCTGTATTCTATGGCAATCATTTCAAGTCTGTATTCTATGGCAATCATTTCAAGTCTGTATTCTATGGCAATCATTTCAAGTCTGTATTCTATGGCAATCCATTCAAGTCTGTATTCTATGGCAATCATTTCAAGTCTGTATTCTATTGCAATCCTTTCAAGTCTGTATTCTATGGCAATCATTTCAAGTCTATTCTATGGCAATCCTTTCAAGTCTGTATTCTATGGCAATCATTTCAAGTCTATTCTATGGCAATCATTTCAAGTCTGTATTCTATGGCAATCATTTCAAGTCTGTATTCTATGGCAATCATTTCAAGTCTATTCTATGGCAATCATTTCAAGTCTGTATTCCTTGGCAATCGTTTCAAGTCTGTATTCTATGGCAATCATTTCAAGTCTATTCTATGGCAATCCATTCAAGTCTGTATTCTATGGCAATCGTTTCAAGTCTGTATTCTATGGCAATCATTTCAAGTCTGTATTCTATGGCAATCATTTCAAGTCTGTATTCTATGGCAATCCTTTATAGTCTGTATTCTATGGCAATCATTTCAAGTCTATTCTATGGCAATCATTTCAAGTCTGTATTCCTTGGCAATCGTTTCAAGTCTGTATTCTATGGCGATCATTTCAAGTCTATTCTATGGCAATCCATTCAAGTCTGTATTCTATGGTAATCGTTTCAAGTCTGTATTCTATGGCAATCATTTCAAGTCTGTATTCTATGGCAATCATTTCAAGTCTATTCTATGGCAATCCTTTCAAGTCTGTATTCTATGGCAATCATTTCAAGTCTGTATTCTATGGCAATCATTTCAAGTCTATTCTATGGCAATAATTTCAAATCTTTTTAGATTGTATTTATATTATAGCATCTACACATACAGGGTATTAATATGTGCCGATATTGAGCTGATATTTGGTATGTGAGGCAACCAAAACAAGTTACAGATCAAGTTTGAATATTGTTCCGGTCACATGACTTTAGACAAAATTTTAACCTAGGTTCCTGCCATAAGATAGGTAAAAGAAAACCAGTTGTTTACTCTCAGGTTTGTTAGTATCTTGTACATCTATTACAGCACTCAAAGAGAAGATGAAATAGAGGAGTATTACAGACAGAAATATGGTGACGGATCAGCCAGTGCACGATATGGTGAAGGAGAAGAAATGTCAGATGAAATAACACAGCAGGGCTTGCTACCTGGTGTCAAGTTAGTTAAGACTTGTAAAATAATTTCAAAATGTTGAAGATTGTGTACCTAAGAATGTTTCCTCTATCACATTGTGACATAAGTATTCATAAACAACACAACACACAATTAAAATGTTCAATATTTAAAAGTAGTATTTAGATTCTAGATTTAGAAATCTAGATTTGGTTTACTAATAGTATTTATGAGTTTTCTGTCAGAAAATGGAATGAATCATTCATTCTATGTAACCTTTTAGGATATTTAAAATAGGTTACTGGTACTGATACACCAATAGCCATTCCTGTACATATGTTAAGCATTAATTGTCCATATTTTTCACCAAAATGACATCTAAAATTGTGAAAGTTTAAATTTGACTTCTCAGTCATATGCAATTATACATACTGTACATAATTTAAAAATAAATGTCAACAGTATTTTGGTCATCTCTATATAGGGTGGCGGTTTTATTATATTAATCATAACAGTATTTATTATCCTCTAAAACATTTTGGTTTCCTTTTTCAGAGATCCTAACTTATGGTTAGTAAAATGTAGAATTGGAGAAGAGAGAACTACAGCAATACAACTGATGAGGAAATTCATTGCTTATCAGTTTTCAGATGAGGTACTTAAATGTAATCTAATATATTAATATATATGTTTTATACAAACAAACTCTTCACCCGTCTAATGGAACCCTGAAAAAACATAGGTTTTTTGTCATTGTCTTAAACATTATAATAGCTATAGAGAAAACTGTTACCTCAAATTGATCAGTACATTAAGCTCTATAAAAGTTCCTATTAATACAAGTTGTGTTAAGACTTCCAGTAGGAGATATTGCCCTTAACTTTTTTCCCTGTTGCAACATGACAAAAGGAATTAGTAATGGTCTGCGTCTGTGACCACAGAACTCAATTTGTTCAAATTTGTAGGATTGTATGTCACAATATGAAGTTAATCATCTCAAAACAACATTTTTATTCAACAAATTTTATAGGGGTTAAGGGAATTTATCAACTTTGTGCATTCTAGGTCAAAGGAACATTTTGTGGATACTACTCTTCTGAAACCGCTTGACAGATTGCTTTGATATTTGGTATGATCAAATGTTATTAAGTGTAGGTTAGCATACTCTACTGTCATTTTGATTGGTCAAATTTTGTAGTAGTTATGGAACTGTTTCAGCAATATAATTCAATGGTAGATCTTGTGGACACATCTCCTCTGAAACCGCTTGACAGATTGCTTTGATATTTGGTAGGATTAATTTTTATTAAGTGTAGATTTGCATACTCTACTGTCATTTTGATTGGTCAAATTTTGTAGTAGTTATGGAACTGTTTCAGCAATATAATTCGATGGTAGATCTTGTGGACACATCTTCTCTGAAACCGCTTGACAGATTGCTTTGATATTTGGTAGGATTAATTGTTATAAAGTGTAGATGTGCATACTCTACTGTTATTTTGATTGGTCAAATTTTGTAGGAGTTATGAAACTGTTTCAGCAATATAATCTTGTGGATGCATCTCTTTTGAAACCGCTTTACAAATTGCTCTATTTGGTAGGATTAATTGTTGTGATGTGTAGATATGCATACTCTACCATAATTTGATTCTTTAAAATTAATAGGAGTTATAGGACTGACCATTTCTGTAATATAATACAATGGTAGATATTGTGGACACATCTCCTCTGAAACCACTTGACAGATTGCTTTGGAAGTTTGGTAGGATTGATTGTAATGATGTATAGATGTCTACCACCATTTTGATTCATCAAATTTTGTAGGACTTGTGGAACTGACCATTTCAGCAATATAATACAATGGTATATCTTGTGGGTGCATCTCTGAAACCTTTCAAAGGATTGCATTGATATTTGGTAGGATTAATTGTTGTGATGTGTAGATGTGCATACTCGACCACCATTTTTGATTTGTTTAGGAGTTATGGGACTTTGACCATTTTAGCAGTATTGAAGTTGTATCATTTAGTTGCTTAGCTCTTCCCAAATACCTGTTCAAACAGTTCTAAAATTATATGCTTTTTATTTTGTCCCCAAACTAAAAGAGTTAGATTGACATTGTAAATTGCTTAAATGATCAGCAAAACAATGCCTACAAAACACTTTGTTAGTCCAAAATTGCCTGACCACTTATAGGAGTTTTGCACGTAAGTGAGAATTTGTTATGAAATTTTCAGTTTTGCCCTGTAATCTGAAAACTAAAACAGCTAAGAGTGAAACTGTATATAGCAAAAAGGATCAGCAATATAAGTCCTACAATTTTCTCCTTGGTCTGAAATTGTAAGATGACTCCTTATACAATTTTAGTCAAATGCCTAAGAAATTAAAAACTAATACCTTGAGTAAAACTGTTAATAGCTCAAAAAAGCAGGACAAGGTCTTCACATCATTTTATTGTCTTAACATTGTCTGATGACTCCTTAGGAGTTATGTCCCTTTATCGGTAATTTGTTACAATTTCCTTTGATCTTTACTACCAATAAAATTAGTATCAACGCTCAGTAGAACAACGACTAGTGATACTAGAAATTATCAGCTGTTGGTCATTTGTCATGCGCGAACACATTGCGGAAGAATCTGCCTTACTTTTTGACCAATCGCGCATCACTGACCAAAGCTCATAAATATTAAGGAAAACAAACATCACAAAAGAAACAATACATCTATGCTGCAATTAATCAGACCTGTCCAGACACTAAGAAGTGTTACATAATATAAAACGCAACACACAATCAGTATCTAGAGAGTATCTTATTCATCTCCTGAAATAAGAATAACGAACAATGTACATACAATACCCCCCTTTTTGTATGGCAGTACGCCGAATTTCGGCGATAAACGGGTCTTGAAAGTGTATCGTTTTAACTGCGTTTAATTTGGTTGAAACACATGTTCATCATTAATAGAGAATAAATGCAAGATATTTTAACATTACACTTCGTTTTGATCGCAGAATGAAGGAAGATTGCCGAAACATCGAGTATGTGACCGTAGACGTACTATAGTTGATACTGATAGGCTATAGCCCTTTATACTATAGGCAACTGATTACTTGGTGTTACACAGGCAGAAATTTTCAGTACATATTTAGGGGGTACGAAATCAATATGGATTAATTTATCAATATCGGTAGCCCCATACAATACATGCACACGGCCAAGCCGGTCAGTGAAAGAAATCGTAATCAGAATAATTTTCTTCTTTGAAGAAACATTAATATAGTTTTCAAACATGATAACCTACCTCTAAACGTTTTCGTAAAGCTGAAAATGGTTTCAGATTGACATTTCCTCTCCATTCATTTGAAATTCCCTCCGGCTCCGTGCGTACAATCGCTTTAACAGTTTTTGAATGAATGAGGTAGGAGTGACGTCATGTCAGACCGCATTACGCATAACAATTGTACAAAAGAAGTAGTGCACAGATTCTTACCGTAAAAACGGCACTATTACAAAGCAAAATAACCTCAAATATGTCAAAAAACGAAAACAAATAAAAAAATATGTATTTAAATTGAGAAATTACCGATAAAAAAATTATTAGTATTTTTTTTCGCTCGACAAGGATTATCAGGTCCATATCAGATTCGCTCTACGAGCTCATCTGATATGGACCTGATAATCCTTGTCGCGCGAAAAAAAATACTAATAATTAATATTTATTGACAAATAATTGTTGAAATTTGAAGTTTTTGCCCATATCATCTTAGAGTAAAACTGTAAATTGCAAAAACAAGAGCTACAATTCATTCAATTGTCCAAAATAGGTAAAATTGTAAGAAAACTCTTGATATGAGTTATTGGCATTTATTGACAAATTCTGACAAAATAATCTGTTTTTGTGTTATAATTTAAAGTCTTATACCAGTGGAGTAAAACTGTAAATTACTTAACCTGAGGTTCAAGGCATACAAATCATTTAATTTTTCAGAATCTGTCTGATTACACCCTATAGGAGATATTGCCCATTATGAATTTTTAAAGAATTGTTAGTATTTCCCCAGTAATTTAAACGCTTTAACAGCTAGACTGACACTTTAAATTGCAAAATTTTAAGGAATGTCATTTATGTTCCCCATGAGCGATTCTGGGAGCCTCTAGTTAATAAACTATGTGTGTAGTGCATCAGTGCACTATCAATATCCACTGGGAGCCGCTAGTTAATAAACTGTGTGTGTAGTGCATCAGTGCCCTATCAATATCCACTGGGAGCCTCTAGTTAATAAACTGTGTGTGTAGTGCATCAGTGCCCTATCAATATCCACTGGGAGCCTCTAGTTAATAAACTGTGTGTGTAGTGCATCAGTGCCCTATCAATATCCACTGGGAGCCTCTAGTTAATAAACTGTGTGTGTAGTGCATCAGTGCCCTATCAATATCCACTGGGAGCCTCTTGTTAATAAACTGTGTGTGTAGTGCATCAGTGCCCTATCAATATCCACTGGGAGCCTCTGGTTAATAAACTGTGTGTAGTGCATCAGTGCACTATCAATATCCACTGGGAGCCTCTAGATAATAAACTGTGTGTGTAGTGCATCAGTGCACTATCAATATCCACTGGGAGCCTCTAGTTAATAAACTGTGTGTGTAGTGCATCAGTGCACTATCAATATCCACTGGAAGCCTCTAGTTAATGAACTGTGTGTGTAGTGCATCAGTGCACTATCAATATCCACAATACCAATTAATTTTTGTATGTTGTTGTATTACCATTAAACTCAAAATATGTCCGGTACTGAGAACTTTATAATTTGTATTTTATAGCCCCTTCAAATCAAGTCTGTAATATCCAAAGAGAGTCTGAAAGGCTACATCTACATTGAATCATACAAACAGACTCATGTTAAACAAGCCATAGAAGGAATTGGAAATCTTAGAATGGGAATCTGGTCTCAACAGGTAAGTCTATGGTAAACAGGTTAATTAATTGTGTCAGCTTTATTTCCGAGAGTGGTGTTACCAAGCACTGATTCAGATTAGTTTTTAGAAGGGGGAGGGGGGGTGGCTTTTTAGGATATTTTAACCAGTTTTGATAGTAATACTTTATTAAGTTTTTATACCCCGCCACATGTTGTCCCCTCGGTATGGAGTGTCCTTATGTCCATCTGTCCCTGCCTTGGTGGTTTCCAGATTATAACTGGAAAGCATGTCATCATGCTTTGTATAGCTCTTGGGTACTATAAAATGAAGGTCAAGGTGAATTTTTTATAACAAACCCTTTTGTAGATTTTTAGTTGTGCCAATTTAAAATTATTTTTATAGGTCCAAGGTGAAGGTTAAAATTGTCTTCTGAGATGGAGTGTTATCATCCTCAGGTGTTCTTGTAGGCTGATTTTTAATTCAGTAGAATGTTTTCATGATTAGTAAAAAAAATGTAATGTGGCGGGTATCATAAAATGTCTCATTAAATGCCCTATTTTTCTGTCGTATTGTACAATCAATGAAAATTTTTTTTTAATTCAAATTCAGCATATTTCTTTTGAGGAGGTGGGGGTTGGGGGGTTGGGGGCCTTGTGTCAGGTCATTGATCTGCCATTGGTAACTATCAATCCTGTTTAACCAGTTCATTGAGTTATAGAGGGAAATCAAAATCCAGAGTTTTTCCAGTTCAGGTCACATTATTTTGATGTTATTAAAACATAATGTAGCAAACTCAAACACTCTAATAGGGGTAGGTGTTTTCTTCTGAGTGTGCTTATAAAACAAATTTGATATGTTGTTATGTAATATGTAAGCTTATTACATGGTTATTATAACCTCTTTTCTGACTAAATATAAACGAAATGTTTTAATCTATTTTATATAGATGGTACCAATCAAAGAAATGACAGATGTCATGAAGATTGTCAAGGAAACAGCAGCATTAAAACCAAGATCATGGGTTAGATTAAAGAGAGGTGTATTTAAGGATGATTTGGCCCAGGTAAAGTTTGTTTATAAACACTATACATATGGTATACATATGTATTTTTATGCCCCCGCGACGACATGTCGGAGGGCATTAAGTTTTACTCATGTCCGTCCGTCCGTCCGTACGTACGTACGTACGTACGAACAAATTTCCGTCAAGCTTTTCTCAGAAACCATACATGAGAACAATTTTAAATTTGGCAGAGTGGTTCAGTATCACAAGTTGTACGTCCTAAGCGAATTTCAGACCTGTCGGACAACTACTTCCTGTTTGGGACTTCATTTGTACGTAAATACGTCCGTCTGTATGTACAAATTTCCGTCAAGCTTTTCTCAGAAACCGCACATTAGAACAATTTGAAATTTGGCAGTGTGGTTCAGTATCACAAGTTGTACGTCCTAAGCGACTTTCAGACCTGTCGCACAACTACTTCCTGTTTGCGATTGGGCCGATATGAAAATGTGTTAACATGAGTATGAAAATTTTCGTCAAGCTTTTCTCAGAAACCGTACATCAGAACAATTTGAAATTTGACAGGGTGGTTCAGTATCACAAGTTGTACGTCCTAAGCGACTTTCAGACCTGTCGGACAACTACTTCCTGTTTGCGACTGGGGCGATATGAAAATGTGTTAACATGAGTATGAAAATTTCCGTCAAGCTTTTCTCAGAAACCGTACATCAGAACAATTTGAAATTTGGCAGGGTGGTTCAGTATCACAATTTGTACGTCCTAAGCGACTTTCAGACCTGTCGGACAACTACTTCCTGTTTGCGACTCGGCCGATATGAAAATGTGTTAACATGAGTATGAAAATTTCCGTCAAGCTTTTCTCAGAAACCGTACATCAGCACAATTTGAAATTTGGCAGGGTGGTTCAGTATCACAAGTTGTACGTCCTAAGCGACTTTCAGACCTGTCGGACAACTACTTCCTGTTTGCGACTGGGCCGATATGAAAATGTGTTAACATGAGTATGAAAATTTCCGTCAAGCTTTTCTCAGAAACCGTACATCAGAACAATTTGAAATTTGGCAGGGTGGTTCAGTATCACAAGTTGTACGTCCTAAGCGACTTTCAGACCTGTCGGACAACTACTTCCTGTTTGCGACTGGGCCGATATGAAAATGTGTTAACATGAGTATGAAAATTTCCGTCAAGCTTTTCTCAGAAACCGTACATGAGAACAATTTTAAATTTGGCAGAGTGGTTCAGTATCACAAGTTGTACGTCCTAAGCGAATTTCAGACCTGTCGGACAACTACTTCCTGTTTGGGACTTCATTTAGCGGGGGCATCCGTGTCCCATGGACACACTCTTCAATTTTTTGTTATATTGACAAGGGATAGCGTGGCCCCTAAATAAACAATTTGCTACAGGTCTGTTTCAATCAATTCATAACAAGGGATATCGTGACCCCTAAATAAACAATTTGCTACAGGTCTGTTTCAATCAATTCATAACAAGGGATAGCGTGGCCCCTAAATAAACAATTTGCTACAGGTCTGTTTCAATCAATTAATAAAACTTATTCTAATTTATAACCAAGTGTTGGTGTTATATACACTTATGTATGATTTCTTCTATATTTATGCTCAAACCTCCCCCCTTCTTCATGACAGAAATGCATGGGAAAAGGCCACTAAAAGGTGCCTCATTTCTTGCCAGCAGAACTTTCAAGACTGTTAAAATGAACATTGTTTTGTGTTACGGACATTTTTTAAACTTCTCAAGAGTCTCCAGTTATTAATACATGTACAAAGTGTCTTCCATTTATGTCTTTGATGAAATGTACCTTTTTAGCTCACCTGACCCAAAGGGTCATGTGAGCTATTGTTATCACTTTGGGTCCGTCGGCGTCGTCGTCGTCGGCGGCGTCGTCGTCGTCGTCGGCGTCTGTAAACTTTTTACATTTTAATCTTCTTCTCTGAAACCACTTAGCCAATTGAAACCAAACTTGGCCATAATGTTCATTGGATGGACCTTTACAAAGTTTGTGTTTTTTATTTTGATTGGTAAACCAATATGGCCGCCACCTCAAGACTTAGTTTAACATAGGACCCTATGGGAAAAAAGTTAAAAAGAGCTTCTTCTCTGAAACCGTTTAACCAATCAAAACAAAACTTACTAGCAATATTGTTTAGATGGTCCTCTATAAAGTTTGTGTTTTAGATGGGAATTGGAAATTCAAAATGGCCGCCACTGCAGGACTTAGTTTAACATAGAACCCTATGGGAAAAAGTTTTAAAAGGCTTCTTCTCTGAAACCGGTTAATCAATGGAAACAAAAACTTACTAGCAATATTGTTTGGATGGTCCTCTATAAAGTTTGTGTTTTTTATGGCAATTGGAAATTCAAAATGGCTGCCACCGCAGGACTTAATTTAACATAGGACTCTATGGGAAAAAGTTTGAAAGGCTTCTTTTCTGAAACCGGCCAACCAATGGAAACAAAACTTACTAGCAATATTGTTTGGATGGTCCTCTATAAAGTTAGTGTTTTTTATCCCAATCTGATATTCAAAATGGCCGCCACCGCAGGACTTAGTTTAACATTGGACCCTATGGGAAAAAGGTTAAAAAGGGCTTCTTCTCTGAAACCGGTTAACCAATCAAAACAAAACTTACTAGCAATATTGTTTGGATGGTCCTTTATAAAGATTATGATTTGTATGCCAACTGGAAATTCAAAATGGCCGCTACCGCAGGACTTAGTTTAACATAGGACCCTATGGGAAAAAGTTTTAAAAGGCTTCTTCTCTGAAACCGGTTAATCAATGGAAACAAAAACTTACTAGCAATATTGTTTGGATGGTCCTCTATAAAGTTTATGTTTTTTATGGCAATTGGAAATTCAAAATGGCCGCTACCGCTGGACTTAGTTTAACATACGACCCTATGGGAAAAAGTTTGAAAGGCTTCTTTTCTGAAACCGGCCAACCAATGGAAACAAAACTTACTAGCAATATTGTTTGGATGGTCCTCTATAAAGTTAATGTTTTTTATCCCAATCTGATATTCAAAATGGCCGCCACCGCAGGACTTAGTTTAACATAGTACCCTATGGGCAAATAAAAAAAATCTTCTCTATACAACTGGTTAACCAATGAAACAAAGCTTTCTAGTAATATTGTTTGGATGGTCCTATTTAAAGTTTATTGAAAATTACAGGACTTACTTTAACATCAGGGAAATGCCATCTTCATTGCCTATAAAATCAGGTGAGCGATACAGGCTCTTAAGAGCCTCTGGTTATTCAATAGTTATGTCCTTTTCATATACTTTTATCTTTCGCAAATTATAATAATAATAATAAAGAGATATTTTTATGTATTATGTGACTTGTTTCAGGTTGATTTTGTTGAGCCTGCACAAAATTACGTACATCTAAAGCTGATACCAAGAATTGACTACTCCAAACCAAGAGGATTCAACAAAAATAAGGAAAGTGTGAGTACAATCAGATGACAAGCTTTACTTATTTTGAAGTTACAGAACATGGTTGTAGTTCAAACTTCTTTTCTTTTTTTCTTATTGAGTGTTTTATATAATCAACTTTTATAAGTTTCTTACAATTATAATTTTGTAAAGAATTGATGTTATGAATAAATGAAGGTTTAATAAATATATAATTTTCAGCAAGCAGAAAAAAGGAAGAAGAAGAGAAGGCCTGCTCAGAAGCTGTTTGATCCTGATGCTGTGAGGTAATGTTTGTAATGGAGTCAGTAAAGACAACATCAAAACAGGTCAGGTCTACTCTTAACTGGTTTTCAGCCCTCGTTGATGGCATAATAAATTGCTCTGATCCTTCCCTAATAAGTGGCTAATTATTGATGCTGAAACAACAATTAAAGTTTGTTGACATAAATAATTGATTTGGTTGGGTTAATTACATAGAATATTGTCCCCATCACAAACATATTTGAATTTGACTTGTATTGATCTAAAATTTTAATTGTAACTTAGGAAAATAGCTAGTTTTTGTCTCGCCTGCAACGAAAGTCGCTGGAGGTGAGACATATGTATGGGAATCTGGCGGCGGCCGTGGCGTAAACACTTGACATCTTGCTTCATATATTTGTAAGCCCAAGCCCTAGGTCCATCAAATTTGGTACAGAGGAAGCTTATGATGAGTACTTGCCAATCAGTCACCTGTCACCTGACCTTGACCTCAATTTCACGGTCCAGTGACTACGTTAAAGTTTTTGGGTTACAGCAGTTCCTCTGTAACTACGCATAGTAGGATGACAATATTTGGTGTATAGGTTGCTGATGACTAGTACATGACTGTCTGGTAGGTGTCACCTGACCTTGACCTCAATTTCACGGACCAGCGACTATGTTAAAGTTTTTGTGTTACTGCAGTTCCTCTGTAACTACGCATGGTAGGATGAGAATATTTGGTATATAAGTTGCTGATGACTAGTACATGACTGTCTGGTAGGTGTCACCTGACCTTGACCTCAATTTCACGGTTCAGTGACTACGTTAAAGTTTTTGTAGTAGGACAGTTCCTCTGTAACTATGCATAGTATGGTGACAATATTTGGTATACAGGCCGCTGCTCATAATTAATGCTATTTACGTAATGCTTATGACGAAATTTATTTTCGTTACTGATGCAGAATTCAGGCGAGACGTTTTTCTGTGTCCACACTTGTACTTAGATTTATGTAAAATCTACATACATTGTATACACATACAAAAAGAAAACCAAGAATATTTTTTTCAAAGCTGTTAAAGCAAAATATGGTTCTATTTTAGGGCTATTGGAGGAGAGATTGGTAATGATGGAGACTTTTTGGTGTTTGAGAATAACAGATATAGCAGGAAAGGATTTCTCTTTAAAAACTTTGTCATGTCTGCCATTGTAAGTATCCATTGGTTGTGGTGCAAAACAGTAATAATTTAGAGTTCCTTCTTAAGATTAATGATGATAAACATCAGGAGATAGCTTATTTCAGACAAAAACAATGGATGCTGATATGGAACAATTGTGACCCAAATATTTTGTTACCAAATCTGTTCTGAAGCTTTTCTTCATGAAAGACCAGATATTTTTAATGACCAGATATTTTCTAAATACAAAGTATATACATGTAAAACACATTGTAATACATTGCGTACATTTTGTACTTCTTGTGTACCCTGGATGTTTTGTGATATCATTTTCAACATTGGATTTTTCTGTTTTGGCTATCATTAGTACACATGACAACCATAACAGAGACTTTTATTATCATCATGACAAAAGTAGACATACTTAAACTAATTAGGACATTTTAACACCTTTGACTTCAAGAGTAAAACACAACTATTTTAACATATTGTTACTTTCAATCCAGGATGATTCAAATGTTTCTTGTTTTAATAATTTTCTTGGTAGATATTGGTAAGAAAGAGTTTTTAAGACGGATTCACATTTTTTTAAAATATGGAAAAAAAAATTTTAAGAGCCAAGTATAGATGGTTCTCCAGGGTGAAGAAGCTTAGTTAGCTTTGTAGATCTTTGGTTGGTTTATTGTTTACAAAACTTGTGCAATTTTTTTTTCACAGATAGCAGAAGGTGTAAAACCAACACTGGCAGAATTAGAGAAATTTGAAGACCAGCCTGATGGTGTTGATGTTGAATGTATCCTTAGTCTTTAAATGGCCTGAAATTTTGTGTTTGGATCAAGACGAAATGTTTGTCACATTACTATACAGACATGGGCAAACATGAAATACAACCTTTTCAGATCACTCTTGATCATGGATAAATTTCTGCCCATAAAAAATTAAAATGACATTTAGAAAAACATGACATAAAATTAATTAATTTTTGGCACCATATACATCTGGGAATTATAAAGCAACTAATTGACCAAACACAAGATAGTAAGTACAGTTATAAACAATATGAATTTATCAGATTGTTCTTGCATGCTCTAAAAATTTATGAGACCAGCTATTTTTGGATAAAATAGAATAAATTACTTTTATGAAGGTTATACCTTTGTTTCAGTATCATACAACGTACTCGGAACATGTTTATATTTCACAAGTAAAGTTGCCCAACTAGGGTGACATAATGGCCAGCATAAACCTACTTCTTTCTTCATTTTATCGATTTTTAAAATAAAAAATGAAGAAAATATCAACTGTCCCGATAATTCTTTTCTTTATAATCAAATTCATTAATTTTACTATATTCAAAATTTTATATTTATTTCATTATTTACCTTGTTCAATTTGTTATCTGATTCTATTTATGATACTACAGTTGAACCTAGTTGTCTTGAACTTGTTTGACTCGAAGTTTGGATAACTCAATATATTTTTCTTACGATCTTACAGACTTCGACAAGGTTTTACTGTTTTTATTATCGCCGCCCAGGAGGGCGGCAATGATATATTTGTATTCACTTTCGTTGCTAACGATGGATAAAGGAGAAAATATTTCTAAGTACACTTAGTTACCATAAATGAACAGAAATTCACTACAAGAATGTCAATCATTTAACTTGAGTGAAAAAACACGATGATAGCTAAGTTTCGACTGCAAAAATGCTTGGGTAATATCAAAGTTTCATGTAATAATAAATTTTGTTGGTATTCTATTTACGGAAGTTAATAATAGAGGGAGACCATTTTTATCCTGGTGCTGTATAATTCGGTGATAGTTCTATCGAAGAGCGTAGGTTTGAAAAATCGGAAACCAGAATAAAAGGCAATTTTGTTTAGACAATTCCAGAGTATGCCGCATTTGTAAGATTCAATATATAAATGTTGTGTCAATAATTTAATTGAACAACTTAAATATTAGTTTTAATTCAAGTATATTTGTGATTTAATATATGACAAAAGATTACATGTGGGCAAATTTAGAAATCGGCAATTCAAATTAGCCACAACAGCAGGACTGTACATAAAACCTTAAGGTGTAAAAAGTTAAAATGCCTTCTGTTTAGAAATTGCAAGTCTTTCTAAACGAATGTTCATTAGATAGTCCTTAGAAATTGTGTGTTTTTAGTTCGATTGAAAATCTGAGATGTCTGCTACACAAGCTTTTATTTTATATAAAAACAACTTGACTGTGATTATTTATTCTTCTGGTCCTCTACACGTACAATTTTTTAATCCAATCTAAAAATTGAAATTATTTTCTCTAATTGCCATATTGTCGAGATGATATGTATTTTGCATTTAAGCAAATGCAAACAGATAGAAAAACACATATTCAAGGTTCGAAACATTTGATTATACATAATACAGCCTCTAAGAAAAACACTATTGGGTCTAAAGTATATGCTGTTAATGTATAATTTGAACAAAATATTAACTTAAAGCTTTGACACATTACAATATAATTGCAAAGAACATAAAAATAACCTCTGTAACGTAGGTATAAACATGCTTTAAAATGCATCCTGTAAATTTTTTTTCAAATCATTTTGACAAACGCGTGCAGAATGCAGAACAAATCGGCGGCGAACTGATGCTTTGCATCAAAGGTTTTCTTGTATAAGATTTCATATAATTGTCAGATTATTCAGTGTTCAAATAATTTTCCCTCATGTATCCAATTTCTCAGTCAGTCATTATGAACCTTAACTTATCAAAGTGGTACAGGAAAAGCCTGCAGGGGAGGTTACCCATAATTTCATTCCAGGGGATGTGGTAGAAGTTTGTGAAGGGGAGTTAATCCATCTCCAGGGTAAAGTCATCAGTATTGATGGTAACAAGGTAACAATGTTACCAAAACATGAAGATCTGAAGGATCCACTAGAGTTCCAGGCCAGTGAACTCAGGAAACATTTTAAAATGGGTGACCATGTTAAAGTTATATCGGGAAAATTTGAAGGAGACACAGGGTTGATTGTCAGGGTGGAAGACAATATGGTAGTCCTGTTTTCTGATCTGACAATGCATGAGGTAAGACTTTTACTACTTAAGCTTGAGAATATTATTCTTTACAATTTTTTGATTAATTGAGTTTTTATTTAGTTCAATTGAGGTTTCAAGCGTTTATTATGGTCACTTATATTTTTCTGGAATTAGAATAGTTAATAAATTAACCTTTAAATAATCTTTACATATGTTACAAGGTTTTTTCTGTCTATCTGTGGGATATTTTTACATATCAGGTGGACAGAGGCCTATTAAAGCTGGAGAAATTCCCTTAAAGGTCAAGATCACAGTAAAAAAATGTTGAAATTTGTACCAAAAAATATCCTGGACAATAACTCAGAAAGTTTGCATTTGATTTCAGTTAAACCATAGGATATTTTTTCATGTTAGGTGGATCAGAAGCCTATTGATTTTGGGAGAATTCTGTCAAATTTGAAGGTCATATTTGCCAAAATATTTCAGAAATTTTTACAATCCGGACAATAAATAAAAAAGTGTGCATTGGATTTGAATTAAACTTAAGAATATTATTACATATCAGATTGGTAAGAAGCCTATTGGTGCTGGAAGAATTCCATCAAAGGTCGAGGTCACCAGTCAACAAAAAGCATTAGAAATGTATAAAAAAAATATTTTTTTTTAAAATTTAAGCGGTGGTATCAGTGATCGCTAGATCAACTTTTTTAGTTGATTTATTTTATGATTGATATGTTATGTTTTGTAATACTTCTTTGATCAGCTTTTCCAGACTCCAGCCTTAAATGACAAGGTTTGCCATTTTTTCCTGTCAAAGTTTGGGGTTCTCACCAGGAACACCAGCTTCCTCTAACAATAAAAACTGGATATGTCTGATTTAGCATATGGCTGAAAGTGGTGTTACCTTACTATAAATCAAATATCTTATGTGACTGTAAAGTTATAAATAAATGACAATTCTTTTTTAAATAGCTGAAGGTATTACCCAAAGATTTGCAACTTTGTGCTGACATGGCAACTGGAGTGGACTCCCTTGGACAGTTTCAGTTTGGGGATTTAGTCATGCTTGAGTAAGTTCATTGATATGATTATTGCACACATTAAAAATTTTAGTTGTTGAAACAATGAAGACAATATATATTCAGTTGTAAGACTATGGCACCTATTTACCGACATCCCTTTGCAAAAAAAAAAGTACTGGTACAATGAATATAATGAATTTAATAAATAATTTCATTCTTTAATATGCAGAAAATATTAATTAGATTAATTGTGCTTAATTTGTTAGTACACAAATAAAGACAGAAAGCAGAGTAGTTAATGTTAACATGGGGATCCAGTGATACTTGTAGGATTTTTTATGGTGAGTCCTGGACTCATGACTTTTGAAAGTGGTGAGTCCCACAAAATTTTCATGAGTCCCAAATATCGCAGATGAGTCCAGCTAAGTGCTTGCATACAACGGTTTTCTTTGATGACCGACCCATTAAATGTCTTTTTATAAAAAGATATAATATGGCTTGCAGAATGTTTATCCAATGCTATTTTATATTAGTAGTAGCTGAGTTTGGAAGTCTTTTGGAGTATGATTGATGTGCATTCATTACTTGAAACATGCTGATGTTTGCCCATTAAAGAGAGACTTTTGTCTTACCTTGATACAGATGCTGACATTGATATTTCTTCCAAACAACTCGTTACTCATCCACCCTCCCCCCTCCCCCCCTTTTTCAGATTAGAGTCTTTACCAGATTATCTTATTGATATATACAAAAATTAAAAGTTTATAAGATAACTAATTAATGTTCATGTTGAAGATATCTTTGTACCTGTCAAGAATTCTTACTTTAAAAAAAACTTAATGAGTGCAACTGCAATGCAAGGTTCCGAACGTGTATTAAAATTTGAAACGAGTGTATTTTCAACACTTAATTTTAACCATAAAGAGTGTCCATCAACACTGCACGTTTATTGTTTAATAAACATCTAAATTAAAGCATATTTGCCACCCCAGTGATTGCTACCTGCTGAGAATCGGACGACAGGTAAATATCGATCGCCATTTGTAAGGGTACGTTAACACGAATCGGAGACGGAATTGACATGACAGAAATTCATACGCGTCTGACAACTGACACGGACGCGTACTGGGATGTTGAAAAGGCGACTCCAGGAATGAAAAGACTTGTACAATATGCATCTAGACGCGTTGCTAGGATTGATAAGTTAGACAAAGTTTCTTAAAAAGCAAAAAAGCAATTAATATAATTTATTTAGTTGGTTATACATATTTTTATACCCCCCGCAAACTAGTTTTGGGGGTATATAGGAATCACCCTGTCTGTCTATCCGTCTGTCCACATCCCTTGTAAGCGCTTCTCCTCCTTAACCGCTTGACAGATGTTGATGAAACTTTACTTTGAAGGAAGAACATCGTATGTAGATGTGCATGAAGAATTTTCGTCCCTGTCGGATATTATTCAGGGGAGATAATTGGACTTGAAGCGAGGCGGGGGTATCCCTTTGTGAGCTTGCTCACAGTCCACACTTGTTTAATTTAGTTTTTAATAAACTGCTCACTGGCCATTAAGAAATCATTCAATAACCAACATTTTCTATTTCAATTTTTTGTACAATTGTATTGTAGTCAACAAACTGTTGGATGTATAGTAAGATTGGAGAAGGAAAACTTCCAAGTATTGAACATGCACAACAAGGTAAAAATAAGTCTAGTTTTAATGAGATGTATAGTATGATTGGAGAAGGAAAACTTCCAAGTATTGAACATGCACAACAAGGTAAAAATAAGTCTAGTTTAATGAGATGTATAGTAAGGTTGGAGAATGAAAACTTCCAAGTATTGAACATGCACAACAAGGTAAAAATAAGTCTAGTTTAATGAGATGTATAGTAAGGTTGGAGAATGAAAACTTCCAAGTATTGAACATGCACAACAAGGTAAAAATAAGTCTAGTTTTAATGAGGTGTAGGTTATAAATGTGCACTTAATAAAAAAGGCATTACAACTTATAAAGCTACCTTTGTGAGGTTTATATAAAAGTGCTATTGCCATTATAGTCAATGTCCACCTCAGTAAACTTTTACATTTCAATCTTCTTCCCTTGGTCTCAGTCTGCACAATTGTAGAGTGCTCTCTACAGAGTTGTATGTTTTTATCTGATTTAAAATTCAAAAATCAAAATGGTTTCAATGGCAGGACATCTAAACCTATGTGAATATTTTTTTTACAAAGGTTTCTTCTGTGAACTGATCAGGAAAAACCTTATTTTATGACAATGTTAACTGCATTGTCCTCTACAGTGTATATATTTTTTCACTTGGATTGAAATTTTAACAATGCCATTTTAGAGGATTAGATACACAGCTGATTGAATTGATTAATTGATTGGATGTTTGCTTTACGTCCAGCAAGCAGTATTTCAGCTATATTCAGGAAGGTATCTTATTGAAGCCATACTGTGTATAAATGTTGATTTGATGGTCCCCAATAAAGTTTGTTTTTTAGTCTAAAATCAAAATGGACACTACCTCAGAATGTACTATAAGATGGGCTCTTTGTTCCAATTCCTTTTTCAATGTCTATGTAAATCAAATGAGCAATAATGGTTCTTGAGAGCTGTAGTTGGGAATCTACAATTTTTTTAACTGACTTGCATAACTACCTTTAATGTGGTCAGTATGATCATCGACATTAACATTTACCAGCAACATGTCACAAGTGATCAGTGATATTAAGAGTTTGCAAGTTTCCACTCTAGTCAAACTACTAGTCAATGCTACGATTTCACAAAATCTTTTATGCTTTGATTAGTAACCACTGGTAGTTTGTCGGTATGTAATTATGCATGTACTAATATAATTATTGTGTGTAACAAATATAATTTTGCATACTGCATTTGATTCATCTTAATTGCATAACCAATATGTCACAAAAAAATGACCAAAAAAAACAAAAATGCAATAAAAATAAACACTTCCTCTATGTACTTATCAAGTTTACACTTTAGTTTTTGAATGAAAAGCTGTGTTTACCATTAAAAGATTCAGGTGACTCTTTTCTATTATCTTCATGTTTGTAAAATCAATTAATACATAGAGGAAGCTTGTACAAACATGTTTTGATAATTCTAATGCAAGACTGTTATAACCTTGTCTGGATAATTTTATGCAATGAACAGGAATTTCTTAATATTTTAAATGCAATTGATAGAAATTTTTAACATGGAGAGTATAGAAAATGGTTTGGTGTTATAAAGCCTTATGCAATTAAGAGAAATATACAATTAAAAGTTATGTAATCAGGTGGAATGGACTATGTTTAACATAAAACAAATTTGGTTAAAAAATTACAGACAGGATAAGTTTTATCAGCTTTTGGATGCTGTACTAAACAGGATAATCAATTTGGCTTCGTGAATGTATAAAATATAATAACTCCTGCTGAAACACATCGAGATTCAACAAGTTTAACCAGCTTTTGGACTCTATACTAAACAGGACAATCAATTGGGCATTGTGAATATTAAAAATATAATCACTCCTGTTGAAACTCCTCCAGATTCAACAAGTTCAGCACACTTCTTAAATCTGATGTATTTTGTTGCACTTGTGGTCTTATTTTCAATATTCTCTCTGCACAATTTATTATCTTATAAGTAATTTGTAGGTTGTGAATGTAAAACCAGCTGCCATAACACGTAAAAAAGATACAAAGAATGCTGTTGCCTTGGATTCAGAGAACAACAATGTCCAGGTCAAAGACATCGTCAAAGTTATCGATGGACCCCATTCGGTATATTTATTTGTATTTCTGTATGTATGAATCGCTTTACTTGCAAACAAACAGGTAAAAAGTATGGTTGGAAATAGTTCCAATTATCAAAATATTTATTGTCCAGATATACACTGGAAATATATTGCTTTAAATAATATTGTAGTTACATATATGCTTCTTGATGACCTGGAATTACCCTAACTAAGCATGACATTGTTTTGTAAAATATTTATTTTACTTTACCAATATTAGTGTAATTTATTTGATATATCTAATTGTTTCTCATCTTTCAAATCAGACGTCCTGAAGATAGCTAAAATATTGCTTGCTGGATGTTAAACAACATCACCGGGTTTCTGCAAAAATTAATTTCATTTACATTGATGAACTCACTTGTAGTAAAAGCTTATGGTTGCATTAAATTATGTTCTGTGTAATGATTACACACTTTTTTGGAGAAGCAAGATGAGATAACTAAACCATTTTGTTTTTTCTTTACACCATTTTGTTTTTTCTTCAGGGTAGGTCAGGAGAAATAAAGCACTTGTACAGGAGCTTTGCTTTCCTTATGTCCAGAATGATGACCGATAATGGTGGTTATTTTGTCTGTAGAACCAGACATTTGGTTTTAGCTGGTGGTGCAAAGGTATGATTTTAATTGCAAAGTCTATGTAATAAATAGGATGTGATTTTGAATATACAGTAGTGTTAGAAGAGATAATATTTTGTGGTATTAACAGTGATTTTTGCAAGATGTTTATTCTTGTACATTGTGTTATGGATAAATGGTTTAAGTGTTAAGGTATCAGGACGTCAATTGACTACGATCATAGCTGGTGTCCCATATATCCAATGATTGTTATAGAGCAGACGTTGGTAATGTTCAGCAAACGTTGGAAATAATATTTGAGTAACAAACTGTTTTTACTCAACACTGTTAGTGACTTAAAGTAAATCAATATATTTAATTTGTATCATTAATTAGCAATATATTGATTAAATAAAGCTGTATTTCTTAGTCAAAAATTAAATTAAACGGTAACTTCAATTATTGGTCGGATACCTTAATATTAGTAATATTTTTGGCATCTGTGATAATGCCTTGTTTGTTGGTTGGGTTGGACTTCGTCGTGTAGACATAAATACTTATCAAGTTTAGTTATACAACATTTGTAATTTCCAACTTATGCCTCAAAATTAAGTGCAAAGAAGGTTTTTTAATGGTAAACAAGCATAAACTAATATATATACATTAAACTTGCATCAAATTGAAGCTGTAGAAAAATAATATACATTCAATGTTTACAAGAATTACATGGAAAAAAAATTTAATACAAAAATGTGTTTTGAGAAGATGAGAGTTGTTATGCTGTATTATGTGTAGCTGTCTTGATTACAGGTATTATGTGTATTGCTGGTTTTACATACACAGGTGAATAATTTGCATTTCTTATTTAAACATCATAGATAACTTGTGCATACTGTTATTGAAATATACAACTGATCAGAAATGAATCTGTTATGGAACTTATACATTGAAATAATAACAGTGTTTATTTGTTTGCAGCAAAACACTTCTGGACTGAGTGTAACAGGATTTTCTCCCATGTCTCCACGCCTGGCTAGTCCTGCCCACCCGGCCAGTGGTGGTGGAGGTGTGGCAGGTGGTGGTGGTGGTGGGGGTGGAGGTGGTAGAGGTAGAGGTGGCCTCAGCAAGAGGGACAAAGAATTGATTGGACAGACAGTGAGAATTATTCAGGGACCATTTAAAGGTATAGTTTCACATTTTGGGCCTTAGTGGCCGAGTGGTTAAAGTAGTTAGTCTCCTATTGATCACATGCCTGTCAACACTTGAGATTGTTGGTTTAAGTCTCTCTAAGGGCAAATTGACTTCAGTCTTAGTTGATAAGGATTGCCAGTTTTCCAACTCTAGGTCTAGAGTTTTCACATTCTTTTTCCCACAATAAAAACATTTGACTTGTTAATTTATTGTCATGGAAGAGTGTGTAGAATTCAGTGGGTTTAATGGTACTATAAATTCTAATAATAGATGAAGTAAATTTATTGTTAATGGACACCATTAAAGGAGCATTATTTTTATGTAAGCTTTTTGGGGCTGTTCCACAAATTCTATGCTTTAACCCCAAAAGGGATGTTTTATTAAACCCCACCACCCACAGAAATAAATTAGTTCACATTACATACATTTATTCAAAATTTGCACATATTACCATATCAGCAACATAGTAATTAATAAATGTGTACAGTGACATATTGAGAACAGCAGTCAACAAAACTTGTCAGTTACAAAACCCAAACGGTACGCTAGAGTAATGTTAAAAATATGTTTGAATACACTTTATACTGGTTTAAAGTGTGCTTTAAAAAAATTCTCATATATTGAGCAATATTTAATACATTGTTCTTTAAAGGGAGATTTTCAAACTCTGCTATTAATTATACCCCCGCTCGACAGAGTCGGGGGTATATAGTGGTCCTCATGTCCGTCCGTCCGTCCATCCGTCCGTCGGTCCACATTTGGTTTCCGGATGATAATTCAAAAAGTTTACATCCGATTTGAATGAAACTTTGGGATATTGTTATATATCAGGTTGGTAAGAAGCCTATCGATTTTGAGGGAAATCCGTCAAATTTCAAGGTCACAGTCCACGAATAACGTTAGAAATTTTGACAAAAAAGTTGTTTCCGGACAATAACTCAAAAAGTTTACATCCGATTTGAATGAAACTTTGGGATATTGTCATATATCAGGTTGGTAAGAAGCCTATCGATTTTGGGGGAAATCCGTCAAATTTCAAGGTCACAGTCCACGAAAAACGTTAAAAATTTTAACATAAAAGTTGTTTCCGGACAATAACTCAAAAAGTTTACATCCGATTTGAATGAAACTTTGGGATATTGTTATATATCAGGTTGGTAAGAAGCCTATCGATTTTGGGGGAAATCCGTCAAATTTCAAGGTCACAGTCCACGAAAAACGTTAGAAATTTTAACAAAAAAGTTGTTTCCGGACAATAACTCAAAAAGTTTACATCAGATTTGAATGAAACTTTGGGATATTGTCATATATCAAGTTGGTAAGAAGCATATCGATTTGGGGGGAAATCCGTCAAATTTCAAGGTCACAGTCCACGAAAAACGTTAGAAATTTTAACATAAAAGTTGTTTCCGGACAATAACTCTAAAAGTTTGCATCCGATTTGAATGAAACTTTGGCATATTGTTATATATCAGGTTGGTAAAAAGCCTTTTGATTTTGGGGGAAATCCATCAAATTTTAAGGTCGCAGTCCACGAAAAACTTAAGAAATTTTCACAAAAGCGGGGGTATCAGCGATCGCTAGATTGACTTTGTCTAGTTTTTTATGCAGGTGCCATTTTTTTGCAGGTTATATTGGTATTGTAAAGGATGCCACAGAATCTACAGCCAGAGTAGAACTACATTCAAGCTGTAAAACAATATCTGTAGACAAAAACAGATTGACATCTCTCACGTATGTATATTATCTGTGGATAAGAACAGATTGACATCTCTCACGTATGTATATTATCTGTAGACAAAAACAGATTGACATCTCTCACGTATGTATATTATCTGTAGACAAAAACAGATTGACATCTCTCACGTATGTATATTATCTGTGGATAAGAACAGATTGACATCTCTCACATACATGTATTATCTGTGGATAAGAACAGATTGACATCTCTCACATATGTGTATTATCTGTGGATAAGAACAGATCGACATCTCTCACGTACTGTGAATTCCTTTTTATTCGTGGGGTACCTATTTTCATGGTTTTCGTGGGTAGGCTGATCCACGAATTTAAGAATCCAACGAAATATATACTTCTTTTGTATTGTTATAATGGATGTGAGCTACGTTTTACAATGTGGACCGATGCTCTATGTCATTGAAGTGTGTTTTTAATAGGTTGCAAGCTGTGGGAACAGCTAATCTTGGATTAATTTACCAGATAAATACCTTGGATATCAAAGTCAATCATTAAAAATTTCTCAGATAAGTTTTTGTCATGTTTATTTGGTGAAATTCAAATGATTTCATACGTTTTTGTGCAAGTCAGTTATACTTCTGGTTTATTCAAATGTTTTTGTAAAGTGTTCATTTTATGTGTACAGAAGTCTTATAATGTATCTTGTACGTTCACTTGTTCTTTTCTAATAAAAAAAAATAGAATAAATTTTATACTAGTAAAAAATTAATCAATCTATTTTTTCTATCATATTTATAATCATGTCCTGTCAAAACCTGACTGAAGCCATAAAAACTTCACTACCGTTATATAAACACCTGTAGGGTAGTTTCAAACAAAATTAATCCCTTCGATCACCATAAATCAATTAAAAGTCTAACCAGGTGTTTTTTAAAAGGTGTTAAGATCATAAAATTAACCAAATCAAATAAGGATTGATAAATATTGAAATTAAAAAAACAGTTTATTTCCGTTGGAATGGTTTAAAACTTAAAGATGAAAAGATACTAAAAATGAGACCTACCTTTACAGCTTAATAAAGTAAAATAATCACAGCTCGTTAACACATTAATTAATGATAATTACATAATTATAAAGGAATTTTCTGGCATATGTTTATTTAAGTAAACAGCAAATATATCTTGATCATCTTTATTAGGTTGTGAAAATCTATATCTTTATTAAATGAACACTTCATGTGCCGACTCTAAACAAGTACAGCAAAATACCACAAAGAAATTTTTCTTCCAAATTACAAATCCACGAATTTACGAATCCACGAACTTGCAATTTTTGGTAAAACCACGAAAATTGATACCCAAGAATTTAAGTACTTTCACAGTATGTATATTATCACATATAGTTTTCTGAGCAAAATCAAGAGTGTCCTAACTGCACAGAATAGATTTAATTGGATATTTAATTTTAAGAAAGTTGATTGGAAGAAAATATATGTACTGACGTTTGCCACTACATCAGTGGTTTCAATATAGAACAAATGACAGTATATTGGTTACCATCCAATTCTTAACAAAGTCAAAATTACTGACAATTTGAATGCAGCTTCTGTAATTGGGAAGAGAAAACATTAGTTCATATCTTTTGGGACTGTGAATTGGTTCAAACTTTATTTTCAGGAAGTTAATACTTGGCTTATTAGTATATTTTCTATAAAAAAAATAAAAAACATTTACTTTTTGGTAACACTGATAAAATGGTAAAAGGCAATGCATATAATATTATCTTATTGTAATTAAACAGTATGCAACAAGATGTCTTAAAAAAAAATTCTTTGAGTCTTGTAAATTCCATGCTATAAGACACATATGAGTTAGAAAAGATAGCTGAAATAAAAAAAAACAGTGCTTGGATGACTTCCACTTAATATGGAGTGAGTTTGAAGATCTTTTCTCACTCATTTAATTTATTAGATGTTCACTAGTGTTGATTCATGCTTCATCATTTATGAATCACTTATGAACTACAACAATTTCAGCAATCTTACTGATACCCCAACCTACTCCTAAACCTGTTTACTTCTAAACAGATATATCATGTCTGGGAGGGGTATTTGTGAAAAATACCAGTCGAGAGATGAAATATTTCCAGAGCCGTTAGGCGAGGGAAATTTGATTCTCGAGACTGGTATTTTTCACAAATACCCCTCCTAGACATGATTCATCTGTTTAATTACACCGAATATCATGATTTCAAAGAGCGGTGAATACTAGACCACTTGCGTGCTGTTTGTTGACTCTGTATTTTCGGAACGTTTCTGGTTTTCAAAATCGATTACTCATGTTACGTTTACTTTGAGGTAAAAGTCAAAACTTCCGAATGAATATTTCCAGCATAATAATATGCGAGGGTTATTTTTTAGCAAATACCACGGCACAGAGGGTAATTTTTTGCTGAATACCCCGGTGATGACGAAATCGATGCAAAATGAGGAAATTTGCGAAAAATACACTGTCTATTGACCAATCAAAAGCCAGCATTTTTGTCTCGCCTGCGACGAAAGTCGCTGGAGGCGAGACATATGTATGGGAATCCGGCGGCGGCGGCGTAAACACTTGACATCTTGCTTCATATCTTTGTAAGCCCAAGCCCTAGGTCCATCATATTTGGTCCAGAGGTAGCTTATGATGAGTACTTGCCAGTCAGTCACCTGACCTTGACCTCAATTTCACGGTCCAGTGACTACGTTAAAGTTTTTGGGTTACGACAGTTCCTCTGTAACTACGCATGGTAGGATGACAATATTTGGTGTATAGGTTGCTGATGACTAGTACATGACTGTCTGGTAGGTGTCACCTGACCTTGACCTCAATTTCACGGTCCAGCGACTACGTTAAAGTTTTTGGGTTACGACAGTTCCTCTGTAACTACGCATAGTAGGATGACAATATTTGGTGTATAGGTTGCTGATGACTAGTACATGACTGTCTGGTAGGTGTCACCTGACCTTGACCTCAATTTCACGGTCCAGCGACTACGTTAAAGTTTTTGGGTTACGACAGTTCCTCTGTAACTACGCATGGTAGGATGACAATATTTGGTGTATAGGTTGCTGATGACTAGTACATGACTGTCTGGTAAGTGTCACCTGACCTTGACCTCAATTTCACCGTCCAGCGACTACGTTAAAGTTTTTGGGTTACGACAGTTCCCTGTAACTACACATGGTAGGATGACAATATTTGGTGTATAGGTTGCTGATGAATAGTACATGACTGTCTGACCTTGACCTCAATTTCACGGTCCAGCGACTACGTTAAAGTTTTTGGGTTACGGCTGTTTCCCTGTAACTATGCAGGATATGGTGACAATATTTTGTATACAGGCTGCTGCTGATATTTAATGCTATTTACGTAATGCTTATGACGAAATTTATTTTCGTTACTGATGTGGAATGCAGGCGAGACGTTTTTCTGTGTCCACACTTGTTATATGAGGTGTAATTATAACTATTATAAGATTGTCATTCTGTGATATCAGTTAATATATCACTTTGAAAGAGTTAAGCAAAAACTCAACTTTTAAGACTTTGATACTCAATCTTGGATGTATACAAATTCACTAAAACCTGACTTATATCCTTCTTCTTATATATTGTCTTTTTACATTAAATTGTTGTGTTTTATATGTTACATATAGCTATCGGTACATGTTACTCGAAATGGAACAAAAAATCAAACAATTTTCTGTTATTTTATAATTTTTTTTATTTACAGAGGTGGAAAACCAAGTGGTGGCGCCACATCAACCTACGGCAGAACACCAGTTTATGGAGGTCAGACTCCAATGTATGGATCTCGTACACCTATGTATGGTTCACAGACGCCACTTCATGATGGTTCTCGAACTCCTCATTATGGTAGTATGACACCATCTCATGAACCAGGAAGTCGCACTCCAGGTCAAAGTGCATGGGATCCATCCAACCCTAACACACCTGCCAGGTAGGCATCATATGTTTGTTATCTGTGGAAATAATATCTCCCACAAAAAAAGAAAAATTTTAGCTAAAACCAAAAACACAAAGTACTATTAAAACCAAGTGTGATTAACAAGTCTTTTTCATACATGTGATATTTCTCTCAGCCCAATGTGTGAGACTGGACTAAATTTTGTGTGAGATTTGATGATTTTGTGTGAGATTTTTAGTCGACCCTGATTTTGCGTTATTATTAGCGTTTTCATTCTTTGATTTTGTTTGTTGTTTTGTTGTATCATCTTATTTTTTAACCATGTTGATGATACTTCTTTGTTGTTCTGGGTGGAGCCTGTATAGGATATGTTTGTCCCCTCTTGGACTGTACCTGACACTCATGAAATGAATAAAAGTTGAAGTATTTCTGCAAGTTTTAGCTCTTTGAAAGTTGTAAAACTGGAATTTTGTAATATTTATTACCATAAAAATTATAGTCAGCATTATGTACACAAATGTTCCCATTTAGCTGACCTTACAAATCTATCCTGAGTTAAAAGTAGAAAATGTTGTACAAAACAAACTTTGAAAATATTATTTCTGTCTTTGAACTAATTCTTAATTCATCAATTAACTTGTATTTACCCCTAAAAAACATTGACACCTTAATTCAAATTAATTTTGACCATATTCCTTAATTTAGTAACACCCAAAATAATCAATAGTGTAATTTCGATAATCTCGGGATTTATCTTTTACTCTATGAAAAATCTATTGTAAACAAATATGGCTGCTTACGAAATAGCAAGAAACTTCGTGCAGACAAAATATCAATTTTCGTTTACTTTAGATTATTTGTTTTGCGTGAGATCGTTGTCTCACGCCGTGAGAGCGTGGGAACCTTCAGAATTGCGTGAGTTTTTGTCTCACGCCGTGAGATATCACATGTATGGTCTTTTTACTAAGAACTATGCATTTACATAAAACAGAGCTCCTAAAGACCTGCTGGCTCTGTGCAGGAAATGAACCATATAAGGTTGTTTTCATCATTCTACATTAACAGTAATAAAATAATATTGTGGTTTAATACAAGTTCAGACCCTCACTTACAAATATAACCCCATACTTATAGATATAACCAATGTAACAAACAATCCTGTATGGTTCAAGTTCAGAATTAATCTTTTTTGACAGAGTGAATGACTTTGATTACAACTTTGAATCTCCATCACCTGGAAATTATGACACTCCAAATCCTGCCACCCCTGGTTACCCAGCAGACACACCCAGCCCTATTGGAGGACCATTCACACCACAGACTCCTGGAACCAGTTATTCTCCCTATGGTGGTCAGTCATCAGCATCCCCAGGGAGCTATCATTGTAAGTCTATGGCTTGTATGAAGTGAACACTACTATGATATTGATATAAGGTATTTTTAGCTGGTAACCTGTTTCCACGACCCGCAATTCACATTGCTACATAAGTATTCAGTTGTTTCGAAATTTCAGCAGACAATTTTGTCATAAAAAACATGCTATAAATAGTCAATAGTCAATAAGATTTTGTGGGCAGGGCCTAATTTAGATAAATAATGTAGCTCCTTTTTTTTATCTTTGCGGAGCTACAAAGGATCCCATTAGGTGTAATGGAACAGCACAGGAGTGAATCACACCAGGTGGGTTTATAAATGCATATTATCAGCTATTAAAATTTTTCCCTGGTTTGCTACATGCTTTTTTTATGTCTCTGCTGTTTAACTGATATTTCTACAGCACCTGATTCACTAGTTTTAACTCTTTATTCATAATCATGGTATTGTTTTCAAAATTTGAATTCCAAAAGTTCATAATTTCTTAATTGATTTGGTAAAAAAATATCATTCCTTGTCATTTTATTTGTATTCATTGCACTATCCCAGATACCATTTTTACCGATTCAATTCTGAAATTCTACACTCTGCAATTTCAATTTTGTCAACAATGCCATGATTACAAAAAGTGTTAAAATAATTTAATAAGGCACTGTAGAAAGGTCAGCTTACTGCAGAGAAAGGAAAAAAAAATTATTAAATCCAAGACAGCAGTTTAACAGTGGACAATATGTGTAAATCCCAAGGTTGTTTTTTGCTTCTTTAGTTATTAAGGCGCTTGCTTCGTAACCCTGCCATTTCAGACTTGTGATTTTTTCCCTATTTTTCCAGACTTGGAACTTAGTCATTATTTAGAACATTTTAGAAGACTGTACCTATTTTTTTGTGTAGTCAACTCTTCACACAGTTTTCAACCCAGATCTCTAAAACTTCAAAGAAAGATTGCACATGTATTGAAGTTGTGCACCTGCTATTATGGAATTGTTTTAAGATTTTTTTTGTTATTTTTCAAAACATTGGCCGAAGACAGTACCTATTTTGTGTAATCAACTCCTCCTATATTTTTTTAGCTCACCTGACCCGAAGGGTCATGTGAGCTATTGCCGTCACTTGGCGTCCGTCGTCGGTCCGTTCAACTTTTCAAAAATCTTCTTCTCTGAAACCACTTGACAGAATGCAACCAAACTTGATATGGTTGTTGCTTAGCATTTCCTTTACCGAACTATCATTTGGATTTTTGATTCGTAAAAAAACATGGTTGCCATGGCTAAAAATAGAACAGGGGGTCAAAATACAGTTTTTGGCTTATAGTTCAAAAAGTATTACAGGTACAGGAAAACTGAAGAGACCTTCCTTCTTCAGCATCAAAAGCTCTACAAAACACTCCGTTGGGTCAAGGTTTTATGACAACTCCTTGTAGGAGTTATTGCCCTTTAATTGTCGAAATTGATTATTTTTGCCATTTTTGCCTCAAAATCTTGAAAATTATTAGAACTAGAGAAAAAGTTAGCATTGTTTTATTGTTCTGCTCTATGAGAGCTACAAAAATGGCTTTAGGGTCAAGATTGTCTGATAAACCGCTGAAGAGTTATTCCCCTTGAACTGTTTTTTTTAAGTTTTAAAAATCTTCTCCTATGAAACCCCTGAGAGTACTGCTTTGAAACTTTGTACACATTATCCGTCAAATGTCTTCAACCAAGTTTGCACTTGGGGGGGGGGGGGGGCGAAATACAGTTTTTGGCTTATAGTTCGAAAAGTATGACAGATACAGGCAAACTGAAGAGACATGCCTTCATCAGCATCGAAAGCTCTACAAAACACTCCATTGTGTCGAAGTTGTATGATGACTCCTTGTATAAGTTATGGCCCTTTATTTGTCAAAATTGATTATTTTTGCCATTTTTGCCACAAAAACTTGAAAATTATTACAACTAGAGAAAAAGTTAGCATTGCTTAATTGTTCTGCTCTATGAGGGCTACAAAAATGACTTTAGGGTCAAGATTGTCTTATTAAGTCTCCTAGAACATTTTTTTAATGAAGTTTAATTGATTTTAAAAAATCTTCTTCTCTAACCAATGAAAGGACTTCAACCCATTCAAGGACTGCTTTGAAACATTGCACACATCATCTTTAGGACGTCATCTACCAAAATTGTGCAAATCATGACACCTGACTACCTACATAGCTACGTTGGCTTAAAATAGAAAATGGGGGGGGGGGGGGCGGAGTTGAGAGTTTTCGACTGATAGTTAAAAAAGTATAACAGGTACAGCAAATTTGAAGTGAACCTCCCTTCTCCCTTAGCATCAAAAGCTCCTTATAGGAATTATTTCCCTTAAAAGGTCAAAATTAATGACTTTTGCAGAAGTGTTGGGCAATTCCTTATAGCAAAGAAAAGCTGGATAAAAAAGGGTTGTTTGGTTTCAGGTTCAGGTGAGTGATACAGGCTCCTGGGAGCCTCTAGTTTACAGAAAACCAAAACCTTCCAACAAATTGTAAACCGTTCTCTATTTATTATTTATTAAGGCACTTTCTTTGCAACCCAGCCATTTCAGACTTTTGTAATTTTTATTTTGTTGCAATGCACTGTTTTCAGACTTCATACACAAACTAGCATTCCCATATTTCTGAAGCATATTTCTGAATGTTAAATCTTTGCTTTGGCAAAAATGTTTTGTAACTACCCTTTAAGATGGTGTTGGTGAAGATCAGGATTTATCATCAGTAGTTTGTTTACACCATCCTACTTATCTTTCTGTTTTGTTAGACATTTGTAAAGTGCCATACTAGTTCAAGAAGGAAACGAAGAGTGACAAAGGATGTAAACTCTCATTATTGGTGATTTCAGGGTATATTACATGTACACTCGTGACCAGAACGGTAGAGATTCACAATGGACTGTCTCTGGTATAATGAAGATAAATTGTCAAATATTTCGCAGGATTTTATTTTTGCAGATCATTGATGACTAAAAAGTGTAATTAGACACTTGCGAAAAAAAGAATTATACTTTATTTGTGTTTCGAAATACTCGGTTAAATGTCTCTCCTTGTCTCTGGTATTTTGCCCTCTTTTTAAAGTTTGTTCTGTACCAAATATCCTTGACCTTACCAAATTGTTTGGATTTATTGGTATACCTTTGTAGTCTATTCCTCAAACTGTCCACCATGGATAAAAAGTGAGTATGCTTTCAAAACTTGTTCAATTTCTTGTTAGTGTTCATAGTTACAAATTGGTGGTATCTTTGAAATGAGTTTTATGTTCAGTTTTCTTTTTAATTACTGTATTTCATTATGTTATTGTTTAAAACATTTGGTAAGTTTATGTAGAAGGTTAATTCATTCAGTTCCCTTTGAGTGTTATTTCTATTGACTGTTCTAGTTTCAATTTCATTAATCAAAATTCATTTTTAATGACAGACTGTAAATTGCATATTAATTTAAAAAAACATGGCACTGAATGTCAGAATTTTCTAATTTTATAAACATAATGTAAATAAATAATTACACTAAGAAAAATTCTTGAGTTCTTTTCTGATTCTAGTGATTTTGGTTCTTGCCAATATAAATTGTGGATTTAATACATATTCCTTATACTTTGTTTGTTTGTGTCATTTCAGCTCCTAGTCCTGCTGGAGGAGGCTTTGGAGGAAGTTCACCCAGTCCATTAGGTTACCAGACTTCTCCATCCCCTGGCTTTAATGCTGGAACCCCTTCACCTATGGGGTATAGTCCTATGACTCCAGGGGCTCCCTATACACCACAGACACCTGGTATGTTTATGGATCATGCTATGTCAGACTGGCATACAACAGAGATAGAAGTGAGGATAAAAGAAACACATGATGATACAAATCTGATATTCCAGAAAGGTCAAATAAGGAGTGTATCTGTAAGTTGTATCTCCTCTAAGTTTGCCAGTCACACTGAGGGCAGGGTGTACTCAACTTAATTGACAGATTGCCAGTTTTCCTACTGAAGGTCATGGGTTTTCTCCAGCTTCCTTCCCCATTATAAACTGGATGTCACGATATACCTGGCAATAAAAAACATTCAAACAAACAACAAACAAAATCTCTTAATATGCCACCAGGAGGACAGAATTTATCTTGATGGGACAAACTGGACACCACATCAATAACAAGATGCCCTTCATTAATTGGAATAGGCATGTCCATCATATTATTAATATATATACATGTACTTGTTTTTTTAATGCTGATTGTGAACCTCTGGACACCAACCTTAATTGTAACAAAAATGCCGAAGGTTAGTTCTCACACATCCTCACAAGTCAGTGTTTCTGTGTCCACATGTGTCCACGAAACCCTGACAAACTTAGCTTAGAAATTCACGGGCTAGAAGATTTTCATATGAGGTCAAACCTTCAAAATATAAACTAATGAAATTGCTTGAAAGAAGCCAGTGTTTGGCAGTAGTCATTCTTACTCATTGTTGAGTGGGAAGAAAATATAACCCAACTAATAAATAACGCGGTTATAAAAAACTATTAACACTACTGTACAAAATACACTGATTTTCACATGGTCTATGCAACACATCGGTTTGGTTTATTTACAATCGACATCGGGATATCCCCTAACCAAGTCGTGAATGAAAGCAAGCATTGGATTGGCTACATTAAGGTATGATGTAGCCAATCAAAATAGTGACTTCTAGCCCGGAATTTCCTAGCTAGGTTTGCCAGGGTTTCGTGGACACATGTGGACACAGAAACCCTGACTTGTGAGGATGGTTCTCACATTGTACTCTAGCTTCATCTTTCAATAAAAGGAGAAAATTTAGTGAAGGTGGTGTAAAACAGTTACGACAGTTTAGTATATGCTTGTGAAAATGTTCCTTTCCTGTACTTGGTTTATACTTTTATGTACCAAACGTTGATAGTTTAGAAAAATTGACAGTATTTATGGATTGTAGGGAGGAATGTGTTCAGTGTATGTACCAGAACAGGATAAAACTATTAACATCGCCTCGGAACATCTAGAACCAGTACCACCTGAAAAAGGAGATAAGGTAAACACTGGCTTCGAGACAAAGTTCTTAACTATATACATGTGTGTAATGTATAATGTACAATTCCCACAGAAGAACTAGGGTGAATGGGACTTAATTATGCATTCTGATACTCTTTTGGCACCTTATTTCTCCTTTAAAATGATACTTTTTTGTGGGTTATAAAAAACAACCTTAAGTTGTAACTCTTGTAGTTATTTTCTCATTATTTTTTAAGTTATACTGATTTAACTATAAACATTCCTTGATTTAGACAAAATCCAAATAGGTTATTATCAATCTCTTCATTACTAACTTTTTTTTTACTTTCAGAAATTCTCTATATCTTTTTGAAATGATATTTCCAAATCTTTGATGATGACGTTTTTTATTTCATTTAATTTAAACAACCAGTTACGAACCGAATAAATTTAGATTAAGTAGATAGTCTTTTTACATCCTGATTGGTTATGGTAAACTGTTTACATATAGAATTTCACATAATTGTCTCCCAATTCTTTTTCACTGGATATTATTTTTTGCACTGAATTGACCGACACCTACAGTAACCATGGACCCCTGGCTACTTTTGAAGCAATTGGAGAATATGTGGTACTAAATTCTCTTCAAGTTAACAAACAATAAATATATGGAAAAAGGGAAGGAGCAATGATAGGAAAAAGGAAATATAATTGGAAAGGAACAAGGAATTTTGCCTTTTTACTACTACAATGTGCTTATTTTTTAAAAATCTACAACAGGGATTGGTTATCTTGCAAGGAGCATTGCACTCTTCAAACGTTACCCAAAAGAGTCTCCAGCCTGGCTTTTGTTGGTATTACTACCTCCTAATGAGAGGCATCCAGCATCCATCAACTCAAGATCTCCAAGCTGGCTGAGCAGATTTTTGGGTTGACAGTTTTTATTGACTATTTCATGTATAGATTGTTGAGACCATTTCTAGTAATAAAAGTTTTTTTATAAATTATGTCTATTTACCATTTCAGGCAAAGGTTATTATGGGAGATGAGAGGGAATTAGTTGGACAGTTACTCAGTATTGATAGTGGTGAAGGAGTGTTAAAAACAGATGACCATCAGATCAAAATGTTACCACTACGCTACTTGTGTAAAGTTGCTCATTGACATATTATGATTTCACATAAAAAGGATTTGTTGTAAGGTGTTTATATTTGGAGATAAGATTTAATGAAAGCCTTCATTTGTTCATAATAACTTGATGTCCAGGACAGACAGAACAAGTCGTATTACATATTACATTGAAACATCGATTTGTTGTAGACCATACATAAATACTAAGTAATTTCACCTATAACAACTAATTAGAGCACATTGATGATAAATAGTGAGGTATTCCTCAATTTAGCTCTTGTTTATTTAAAAGGAAGATTGTACATGTACGTGTCCATTACTCTCATTTAAATCTTAGATAATGTGCATTTATCACAGCTTTTGTAATATTGTTGTCTAAATTATTGGTAATGGTTGAAAACCAAAATCTTGGCTTTATGGAAATGGACTAGTTGTATCTGTACACAGCATTACACATAATAAACAAGTACTGATGTTCTTATTACATAATTAAAACATCTGAAGTCATCTTTTCAGCTTTTTGTAAAATATCTATGTTGATTTAAAACTTGGAATATTAATGTTACCTTTTTTCACCAGTAAAATGTTACAAGAAATTGTAAAAAAGTGTAATTATTATGGTACCTAATTGTAGTTTTAATTGGACATCACATAGAAATAAAAAGTTGTTATAACTATTAATTGTTGTTTCATTAAAAGCAAGCAGACTTATCTTAATGTACAGTGGGCTCAAGCCTTACTGCCAACAGGATGTGCTGAGTCATGATGCAATAGATTCAGCAAAAATACTTAAAAATTTAGTTCTTTCTTCGGACCCATGATGGAAAACCTACATGTAGCAATGTTCTGATTTATTGTCCTTTCTAAACATCATTACATGATCATCTTTATAGATGATATTAACAGAACAAATTTGAGTAGCATCCTTGAAAGATGAAGGTAGCCTTAATTCTATTATCAACAGACAAGGAGACACATTTTTACTTAAAATAGGAACAATTGAAGACAAATGCTATGCTATGTATTTGAAACCATGCCTACTATTCTATATAAAGTGAAGTCGACCTGTACTGTCCATCTTGTGTCATTTTATTGGAACAACACGTTTCTTTGCCTAAAATTATTTAAAATGAAGGGACAGCATGGAATCTGAGTTGTGTTCAATTGGGTTAAATTACTCAGTGTGTCAGAAACAAGGAATTCTTAAGCTCCATATAAGTCTTGTTGTGTTGTCATTATTGAATGCTGATTTGGTATAAATGTAACCATTATATGGTATGGTTATACCAGTACATGTGTATCTTTGGAATCATGCAGACCCATTATATGGTATGGTTATACCAGTACATGTGTATCTTTGGAATCATGCAGACCCATTATATGGTATGGTTATACCAGTACATGTGTATCTTTGGAATCATGCAGACCCATTATATGGTATGGTTATACCAGTACATGTGTATCTTTGGAATCATGCAGACCCATTATATGGTATGGTTATACCAGTACATGTGTATCTTTGGAATCATGCAGACCCATTATATGGTATGGTTATACCAGTACATGTGTATCTTTGGAATCATGCAGACCCATTAGATGGTATGGTTATACCAGTACATGTGTATCTTTGGAATCATGCAGACCCATTAGATGGTATGGTTATACCAGTACATGTGTATCTTCGGAATCATGCAGACCCATTAGATGGTATGGTTATACCAGTACATGTGTATCTTTGGAATCATGCAGACCCATTAGATGGTATGGTTATACCAGTACATGTGTATCTTTGGAATCATGCAGACCCATTATATGGTATGGTTATACCAGTACATGTGTATCTTTGGAATCATGCAGACCCATTAGATGGTATGGTTATACCAGTACATGTGTATCTTTGGAATCATGCAGACCCATTATATGGTATGGTTATACCAGTACATGTGTATCTTTGGAATCATGCAGACCCATTAGATGGTATGGTTATACCAGTACATGTGTATCTTTGGAATCATGCAGACCCATTAGATGGTATGGTTATACCAGTACATGTGTATCTTTGGAATCATGCAGACCCATTATATGGTATGGTTATACCAGTACATGTGTATCTTTGGAATCATGCAGACTCATATGGTATGGTTATACCAGTACATGTGTATCTTTGGAATCATGCAGACTCATTATATGGTATGGTTATACCAGTACATGTGTATCTTTGGAATCATGCAGACCCATTATATGGTATGGTTATACCAGTACATGTGTATCTTTGGAATCATGCAGACCCATTATATGGTATGGTTATACCAGTACATGTGTATCTTTGGAATCATGCAGACTCATTATATGGTATGGTTATACCAGTACATGTGTATCTTTGGAATCATGCAGACCCATTATATGGTATGGTTATACCAGTACATGTGTATCTTTGGAATCATGCAGACCCATTATATGGTATGGTTATACCAGTACATGTGTATCTTTGGAATCATGCAGACCCATTAGATGGTATGGTTATACCAGTACATGTGTATCTTTGGAATCATGCAGACCCATTAGATGGTATGGTTATACCAGTACATGTGTATCTTTGGAATCATGCAGACCCATTATATGGTATGGTTATACCAGTACATGTGTATCTTTGGAATCATGCAGACCCATTAGATGGTATGGTTATACCAGTACATGTGTATCTTTGGAATCATGCAGACCCATTAGATGGTATGGTTATACCAGTACATGTGTATCTTTGGAATCATGCAGACCCATTAGATGGTATGGTTATACCAGTACATGTGTATCTTTGGAATCATGCAGACCCATTATATGGTATGGTTATACCAGTACATGTGTATCTTTGGAATCATGCAGACCCATTAGATGGTATGGTTATACCAGTACATGTGTATCTTCGGAATCATGCAGACCCATTAGATGGTATGGTTATACCAGTACATGTGTATCTTTGGAATCATGCAGACCCATTATATGGTATGGTTATACCAGTACATGTGTATCTTTGGAATCATGCAGACCCATTAGATGGTATGGTTATACCAGTACATGTGTATCTTTGGAATCATGCAGACCCATTAGATGGTATGGTTATACCAGTACATGTGTATCTTTGGAATCATGCAGACCCATTATATGGTATGGTTATACCAGTACATGTGTATCTTTGGAATCATGCAGACCCATTATATGGTATGGTTATACCAGTACATGTGTATCTTTGGAATCATGCAGACCCATTATATGGTATGGTTATACCAGTACATGTGTATCTTTGGAATCATGCAGACCCATTAGATGGTATGGTTATACCAGTACATGTGTATCTTTGGAATCATGCAGACCCATTAGATGGTATGGTTATACCAGTACATGTGTATCTTTGGAATCATGCAGACCCATTATTATATTGATTGTGAAAAAAATACTCTTGTTTATTAAATCATTATGAATGTGGTATATAGATATAATTTGTGTCATCTTTCACGACAACGCCTAATGTTGTTTACTTGGGAACTTAAATGATCACCATACAGCCTGCGATGCTAAACTTAGCATAGTACAAAATTATCACCTTTCTGTCTGACTTTTTGGCATGGTTATAATACAGTAAAGTAGGGTATGGAAATTTAAGTACCCATTTCATGTCATCAACAGTTTTGAAACATCATCCTTGAAATTTCACGAAGACTTCACATTTTTTAAGTTTTGCCCCTGATTTTATGAAATTATTGGATTTTTAGCAGACTTGGGGGAACCTTGCCTTTTTTTCGAATTTACCAGATGGAACCAATTTGTGTAATCTACAGTTTTTAATGTAGATCCCTGAACTTCAAAGAACAATTGTAAAAAATCATACCATTGTGGAATAGGTTAAATTATTATATAGATAAAGATGAAATATCGAATTTTCCGAGTGACAGAAATCACGGTAAATCACATGTTAAAATTATCGTTTATTTTCACTCTCTGGTTTTCTCCCGCAAAAATAGGATAATCAATTGGGCATCGTGCTAAAAAGCTAAAAAGCTCAAATAATTGTTCAGTTATAGACCGGAACCTGCTAGAACAATATCCTATAACATGTCATTTAGCGTGACAATATCCTTATTTGTTATTTCAGAACGAAATATTGGTTAGCTGGCGTCCTCATCCAGATAAGGGCGGCCATGTTGCAGTTGGTTTTGTACTATACAGATATTCATCCCCAGTTAATAAAATTTAGGATTAAGCATTAAAATTTTACGAAAACAATTTTGATCTATATAATAAATGGGATAATCAGTGAATATCCAAAATATGATCACTCGTGCCGCATGAAGCATCAGATTAAACTCGCTGAAATAAAGTCATTTTTTTCAAGAAATTCTACAGCAGACAGTAACTTTCACCTCCTTTTACAGTTTTTAACACAAACATCGAACTTTATTTCAACATTGTAAACCATTTCTTATTAATAAAGGCTCATGGTTCGCAACCCAGCCATTTCAGGTTTTTGTGTTTTTGCCATCAAATATGAGCAACAATATTCCACGGACACATTTGAAACTTTTACATGTCTGGTAGTTGAGTTGAAATGTTGGCCGTTTAATATATATACATACAGGGAGATAGTCAGGTATTGAAAACATATGATTTATCAGTACAGTGATTTCTCCATGTACATCAAGGGAGATAATAATTCCATAAGAGTTGGGTATTTAATACATATGATTATCAGTTCAGTGATTTCTCCATGTACATCAAGGGAGATAATAATTCCAGCAAGTCAGGTATTGAATACATGTTTTATCTCCATGTACATCAAGGGAGATAATAATTCCAACAAGTCAGGTATTGGATACATATGTTTTATCAGTATAATGATTTCTCCATGTACAAAAAGGGAGAAAATAATTCCAACAAGTCAGGTGTTGGATACATATGTTTTATCAGTACAACGATTTCTCCATGTACATTAAGGGAGATAAGAACAGTCAGGTATTGGATACATATGTTATCAGTACAATGATTTCTCCATGTACATAAAGGGAGATAAGAACAAGTCGGGTGTTGGATACATATGTTTATCAGTACAATGATTTCTCCATGTACATAAAGGGAGATAAGAACAAGTCAGGTATTGGATACATATGTTATCAGTACAATGATTTCTCCATGTACATTAAGGGAGATAAGAACAAGTCAGGTGTTGGATACATATGTTTATCAGTACAATGATTTCTTCATGTACATAAAGGGAGATAACAACAAGTCAGGTATTGGATACATACGTTATCAGTACAATGATTTCTCCATGTACATTAAGGGAGATAAGAACAAGTCAGGTATTGGATACATATGTTATCAGTACAATGATTTCTCCATGTACATAAAGGGAGATAGGAACAAGTCAGGTGTTGGATACATATGTTTATCAATACAATGATTTCTCCATGTACATAAAGGGAGATAAGAACAAGTCAGGTATTGGATACATATGTTATCAGTACAATGATTTCTCCATGTACATAAAGGGAGATAAGAACAAGTCAGGTATTGGATACATATGTTTATCAATACAATGATTTATCCATGTACATAAAGGGAGATAGGAACAAGTCAGGTGTTGGATACATATGTTTATCAATACAATGATTTCTCCATGTACATAAAGGGAGATAAGAACTAGAGTAAAAAAACCTCATTGATACCCCCCGCTTCACAATTACTTTGAAAATTCAGGCGTTCTTAATTATGAAATTGAAACTTTATCTAGTTAAACGTGAAGGCGAAGTTGCAGATAAAACATGTAACCCTCCCCAATCCCTCAAAAGAATGGCATCCCCTATGTCAATGACAAAGTCCATGTTTTTCTAAGGGAAACCTCCAATAATATTCTGATCAAAATGTTTATTATCCAGTGCACAATGGCAATATGTGACTGTGTAAGTTTCAACAAATTCCATTCAGTGGTGTAGGAGGAGTTGCAAATAAAAATGGGTATCCCCTTATGTCCATGGCAAAGTCCATGCTTTTCTATGGAAAACCCTAAATATCATTCCGATCAAAATGTTAAATATCTCCTGCACAATGGCACTATGTGACATGGATTCTGTGTAAGTTTCATCAAATTCCATTCAGTGGTGTAGGAGGAGTTGCACATAAGAGATGGGTATCCCTTATGTCCATGACAAAGTCCATGTTTTTCTATGGGAAACCCCAAATATCATTCCAATCGAAATGTTTAATATCTAGTGCACAATGGCAATATGTGACAACATTCTGTGTAAGTTTCATCAAATTCCATTTAGTGGTGTTGGAGGAGTCGCACAAAAGAAATGGGTATCCCCTTATGTCAATGACAGTCCATGTTTTTCTATGGGAAACCCCAAATATCATTCCGATCAAAATAATAAATATCTCCTGCACAATGGCACTATGTGACAAGGATTCTGCGTAAGTTTCAACAAATTCCATTCAGTGGTGTAGGAGGAGTTGCACATAAGAGATGAGGACCCCCTTAGGTCAATGACAATGTCCATGTTTTTCTATGGGAAACCCTAAATATCATATCGATCAAAATGTTTAATATCTCCTGCACTCTGTGTAAGTTTCATTAAATTCCATTCAGTGGTGTAGGAGGAGTTGCACATAAGAGATAGGGACCCCCTTAGGTCAATGACAAAGTCCATGTTTTTCTATGGGAAACCCCAAATATCATTCCGATCAAAATGTTAAATATCTCCTGCACAATGCCACTATGTGACAAAGATTCTGTGTAAATTCCATTCAGTGGTGTAGGAGGAGTTGCAAATAAGAGAAAGTGTAACAGACGGACAGACGGACGGACACCATGAACACTATATACACCCCGCTTTTCAAGCGGGGGGTATAACAAGTCAGGTATTGGATACATATGTTATCAGTACAATGATTTCTTCATGTGCATAAAGGGAGATAAGAACAAGTCAGGTATTGGATACATATGTTATCAGTACAATGATTTCTCCATGTACATAGAATGAGATAAGAACAAGTCAGGTATTGGATACATATGTTTATCAGTACAATGATTTCTCCATGTACATAAAGGGAGATAAGAACAAGTCAGGTGTTGGATACATATGTTATCAGTACAATGATTTCTCCATGTACATCAAGGGAGATAAGAACAAGTCAGGTATTGGATACATACGTTATCAGTACAATGATTTCTCCATGTACATAAAGGGAGATAAGAACAAGTCAGGTATTGGATACATATGTTTATCAGTACAATGATTTATCCATGTACATAAAGGGAGATAGGAACAAGTCAGGTGTTGGATACATATGTTATCAGTACAATGATTTCTCCATGTACATAAAGGGAGATAAGAACAAGTCAGGTATTGGATACATATGTTATCAGTACAATGATTTCTCCATGTACATTAAGGGAGATAAGAACAAGTCAGGTGTTGGATACATACGTTATCAGTACAATGATTTCTCCATGTACATAAAGGGAGATAAGAACAAGTCAGGTATTGGATACATATGTTTATCAGTACACTGATTTCTCCATGTACATAAAGGGAGATAAGAACAAGTCAGGTATTGGATACATATGTTTATCAGTACAATGATTTATCCATGTACATCAAGGGAGATAAGAAACAAGTCGGGTATTGGATACATATGTTTATCAGTACAATGATTTCTCCATGTACATAAAGGGAGATAAGAACAAGTCAGATGTTGGATACATATGTTATCAGTACAATGATTTCTCCATGTACATAAAGGGAGATAAGAAACAAGTCAGGTATTGGATACATATGTTTATCAGCACAATGATTTCTCCATGTACATAAAGGGAGATAAGAACAAGTCAGGTGTTGAATACATATGTTTATCAGTACAATGATTTCTCCATGTACATAAAGGGAGATAAGAAACAAGTCAGGTATTGGATACATATGTTATCAGTACAATGATTTCTCCATGTACATAGAGGGAGATAAGAACAAGTCGGGTGTTGGATACACATGTTTATCAGTACAATGATTTCTCCAGAGAATGACATAACAACTATGATGTTACATAACAATGGGAAATTACTATAATAAAAAATTAGATTCTACCAAAAATACAACTACCATAACAACTGGCTTCTCATAGCAACAAATTATTCATATTTAACAATATAACTATATGTCCTGACAAAAGACAATTCCCTGATAAAGTCCTGTCGCTATTGACTTTGATTAGTATCCTCAACCACTTTTGTTATAGTAAATTTGTTATTAATGATCAATTTTTACCTATACTAATATATAGAAAACGATTGTGATTATATACTACCTATATAGTCTGACCATCCTTAGAAAAGCCAAAACAGTGAGATATGGCTGTAATTAGATTAATGAAATCTACCATATTCTGTCTAAATTTCATTAAAATTGGGGATTTTTTTGCCAGTTTTGTATTTTGGCAGGTTAAAAATATATATTTTTTCAAATGGTTTTTTTTTCGTTTTCCAATGAAAAATGAATTGGTAGAAATACTGCTTTTAACAAAGCAACTTTCTAAAAAAAATTTTTAAGATCAATACTTGCTTCATGAATAATAATGTTTAGGAAAGTAAACTGAAAATGATTAAAATTAATGACTATGTAGACGTTTATTGTGTGTATATTTCACTGAACATTTATAGCTTATACTTTTATCTGTGCTGGTCCCTTCAAGAAAAACCAATTTCCCAACAGAAGTCTTGTAAAACTGTTTTACCAGTAGATAATTTAGTATTAAAGTCGAAATTATATATTCATGACAGGGGTAAGGGGCAATTTAGTTGCAGATCTTATTTCCAGTATACATCTCAAAACTGTTTACATGGGGTTATTTTGCATGCATATACTGTAACAGCAAAATATGTAAAAATTACAATTTTACAGTAGGTCTATAGCCCAAAAGACATGGTTCAGACAGTAAGGAGACTATATTGTTAGTTTGAACTTAAGTTGAATAAGTAGCAAATATATGAACAAACATGGATATGTACGGTCAATACAATTAACTTCTGACTGATATAAACATTACAGAGGTAGTTTTTATACTATTATACACTGATTATTTATGGCAAATTTTTCAATTAATATTTAAGCCATGTAGCATAAACAGAAAAAAAAATTTTTCCAACATTTTCTATAGGCCTAATAAACAATCATTAACTATTACATTTAATTTTCAGAAAATAGTAACAGTGTAAATATATTTTAAACCCAACTGTTTTTCTTTTAGAAAAAAATAATGGAAAAGAAAAAAATTAATTAAACATGTAGCAACAAATCAATGTGATTTATATGATCGGTATTTCTGCCAATAGCATTTCATTCAATGCGATAGATGTACAGATCCTGTTGTAGACAGATATAATATGAAAAGTTAATTAACATAAAATGAAACAAATATACTCTGTATTATCAACAAATATAGATGCTGTTAAATAAACCTAATCCTATGTTAAAATCTAGATTATACAAGAAATTAACAAATAACAATTGCCCTATATAAGGAAAAAGCAAAACAATTTAACAGCATACATAAAACAATAGAACAATACAAAATCATAACTACTGATCAATTTCTGAAGAGGTAAAACAACAGATTTATGTGCTGAGATTAGAACTGGCACTCTTTTTAGTACTAAGTCGTGCGGTAAATATTCTGATTAAATACACAAAAGAACAAAACTGGCCGTTCATTTACAAATCCTGATGTGAACACAAAATTGTTTAAATCTTAAAAAACATGATTAAGTAATGAAATTGTTCAAGATAAATGTGTACTGTATAAAGAATAACAGCGGTTTCAAAGATAGAACCTCAGTACTTCTATTATTGTGTTAATTAGGTAATGTCAGGTCTTCACACTGCTATGCTATTTATAGTATCTCATCAGTATAGTGATTTTGATCAAATATCAGTAAGTAGCCTCTTGATTAAGGATGAGGACGATAAGAAGCAGATATAATGCTGTTTATTGGTATTCGTAACTATCTGGTACATGTATATTGAAATCAAAATTATGGATAATATCTCAGAGATATGATTATAAAGGATGAATGAATTATTTTTCTGTGACCTAGATAAAAAACAGCACTTGGAGATAAATATGTAAGATAGCCATACTGAATGGTATATTTCATTGATTGAAACGAAAATCTATCAGATAATGTATACAATTTTATCACTTCTTTAAAAAATTATCTTCACTACCTGAAAATTTATGACAGCTATAGAACATGGTATTTCTCATGGACTGTACAGAACAAGGTAATTCTCACAGACTGTACAGAACATGGTAATTTTCACAGACTGTATAGAACATGGTAATTCTCACGGACTGTAGAGAACATGGTAATTCTCATGGACTGTACAGAACATGGTATTTCTCAGACTGTACAGAACATGGTAATTCTCGCGCACTGTACAGAACATGGTAATTCTCGCGGACTGTACAGAACATGGTAATTCTCATGGACTGTACAGAACATGGTAATTCTCAGAGACTGTACAGAACATGGTAATTCTCATGGACTGTACAAAACTCGCGGACTGTACAGAACAAGGTAATTCTCATGGACTGTACAGAACATGGTAATTCTCAGAGACTGTACAGAACATGGTAATTCTCGCGGACAGTTTTAATGTCTTAAAATTGTAAGTAATAAACAATAAAGCTTGGACGAGTTCACTTATGGCAACTTGTACAAACATTAAAACGAGTGCTAAACTAACAAAAATATTACCTTATTCTATAAAAATCTAAGTCTTTAAAAATCTATGTCACTGCTACACATGTATTTATATACAGACAAAATATAAATTGGCTTAGTGTTACTGGCCATAAACCATTGAATGGCTTAGTGTTACTGGTCATAAACCATTGATGATATTTATTGCTAACAAGATCTAATTTGCAAAAACTGAAAGGCAATGATGTATCCCTGAATTTTTTAGCAGTCCATAAGCATTTTATAACTCGACCAAACAGAAAAACTGCAAAATATAATGAAAAATAGAGTACAACATTACTTAGTTACAATAAGTCAATTCCAATTTGAGCATTTTAAGCAGATTGGAGGATTTATACTGGTGCAATGACAACCTTAATTAATATTGAAGCTTGTGGGAACACACATATTTTCTGAGAACCACATAATAGTTTTTTTAACATTTGTAAGTAAACAGACATTTCATAAATGTTTACATATAACGAATACCAAAAGATCACTACACAGGTAAATGGAATCATTTGCTTTAAGTCTCTGTCTGATAAACTTGTTAATTTCAGTAAGTTTAGTTAAATACAAAAATATTTCTGGAAAATTCATCCACTCAAATAATTATTCTCTTTACCTTTTTTCTCTTTTTTCAGATATTTGCGAACTTGGTCTCATGTTTGTAGTAATAGTAATTCCGAACATTTTTCATATAGAAGCTTCACCTCCTTCACAAAAATACAGAATACATATGCTCACTGTAAATTGAGAAACTGAACATTGGGCAAAAATGTACCATGTATGCAGACCGATCAATGAAAAAAACAATTTGTCGTGGTTCAAGCGATACAGAAGACCACAAGTGCACAAACCAACTTTGTCACAACATTAACATTTTCTCAATCTTTGAAAATGATTAACAACAATTTTGATAATGAAGTTATATGTTCTACAAAGTGTTATAATACAGTATAATATAGGGGAACTTAACCCAACAAAAAATCTATCCTATTGTTAACAAATTGTGTCAACATTTGATATTAAATAATTGATATTGGTACATGATACATGCAGAACTTAACAATTCTCCCAATGTTAAGTGTTTTTTATCTTTCCAAATCTGTAAAAATTAAAATAGTTTACAAACACAGACCACAGGAATTATTAATATGTTGCACACTATCTTTGCAGGTACAATCATCTGAAAGTCAATGTGAAAATCTCATAAATAACCTGATTATATATTTTAATTTCAAGGCAAAACAATTGCTTTTAACTATTTCACATAAATTCCCACTTTTTTCACTGACGTCAATTCAAGAATAAAAATACATTAAAAAAAAATTTTATCAATCAATTAGCACTGATACATTATAGAATTATGTTTGCTTTCAGATCTGCTAATCTAAACAGTTAAGATTGGGTTCAAGGTCAAGTTAACAGGAAGCACTAAATCATGGCGTTCCATGGCACAAAGTCAACCTACCATAAAGGTGGTCAGCAACTAAGAAATATCTTGCATAATTTCCCAATGAACAAAAATACTTTCACTGTTGTTTTCCATCAATTTATACCCTCTAACCTCACATTCTTAAAGTTCAATAATACAAACTTAACAAACTCTTTAAGAACTGTTTCACTAGAATTAAACTATACAAAAATATAATAAACACAAGCATTAAAGATTTTGACCAGTAACTAAAGCACTATAGAAAAATAATATAAAATTCTTACATGATTGCATGAACTTTCTGACAGATATCACTAACAACCAACTAAAAGCATAACAGAGTACAAAAGGTGATGTATTGCATTTAACATTTTAAAGGGATTATCACAAATAACAATAAAAATACAAGTAAACAATGGTTTAAGAAAAAAAAATCCATATTTAATTTTTGTTATTAGTTATAAATGTTCTTAAAAATACGTAAAATGATTTTTCTCATATTTTCCAAAAAATTCAGACATGTTTTAACGGTTTGTCTGTCTAAAAAATAATGCAAACCTTTATAAAATGGTGATTCATGGTAGGAAAAAACCCACATAACTCTGAGTGTAGTTTAAGAATGGCTGCTAGATACAAAACAGCTTTCAATGTTAATTTTTTTGGCTTTGAAACTTTTTTCACTACAGGCCTCACATGTGGTATTGAAGTACAATAAATAAAACAAATAAAAGCATTTTAGAGCCAAACTTACATACGATATGAAGAAGTTGTATGCAGATGTAAAATGAAAATTTAAATGTTATAATTGATGTTCCTGCAGTTATCTCCCCCTTTTGATAGTTTTAGTACAATTTACAACTTTATTTCATACATGCCAAGAAACGCAATTTCAACAGTTATCACATGTTCTTTCGTAACCATTAAGTTATATCACCTGGCATGTCACACACTTTTCTGTCAAAATCTGTCAAATTCTCCTGATTTTGTATTGAATCAGCATTGGTCATGTGATCAGCATGCCAACTGGTTTTTGCTAACCCCCTGACCTTTGAATTTGGGGGTAACCAGGTTTTTTGAGGGTACTAATGTGTTTGTGGAATGTATTGCAAATAGACAAAGATGGATTATTTGCCTATTATTTCATACTGTGTATGCTTCCTTTTTTTGCAGCAAATGAATCAGTTAAATTTTGTCCACCACTTTTGTTGGCAATTTACAATACATTTCGTTTTTTTTGGCAACTGGATCATTCTCAGTGTTATTGTAAGCATCACAATCACTGTCCGATTTCGCTTTGTCCTCATTTTGAGTTTGCTGTGACTGTATTAGATTGTCCCTCATTTGGGCCTTTTAAAAAAAGTCATTAAAAGATCTCCGCATATTAACAGGTCACGGTTCCAACTATGTATTATTTAAAAGGACTTCTTCAATTGGTCTAAGAGGTCTGAAGCATCCAATCAAACAACCCCACACACTAAAAGTTTATTATTTTAAAACAACTAATGTGATAGGACACAGAGATTATAAGTAGCCAATCAAATTATATTTTATATTCAGACATATTTTTACTTTTATTTCAGAAGAAAACAAATATTAAACTAATCAGTTAGTGCATTTTAAAAATGTATACAGAAGAAAAGAATTTCAGTGATTAAACATTCAAAAAAAAAAAAAAATAAAGCAAAGTCAATGTACATGAAAGCTTGTTTTGACTTCTAAAATTGTACATGCAAGATTTTGATTGCACGTGAGAACGTACATCAGCACATGAATGGGCATGCTGTGTGACCAATGTAAATAACGTCCCTTTGAATACAGAGTCAAAAGTAATTTTTATTATAGTCAATTAATTTTTAACAGTAATATTAAATTTTTAAATGACATTATTCAAAAACTGGAACCTCAAAGAATGAAAGTTACATATAGTTTATGTTACTATAAAATACAAAACCATGTATAAACCTATATTAGTCTTCTGACCATGAATCACCTGATTTTTAGAAATACTTGATTTTAATAAAGGTACCTGACTCGAGATATTGAACACTGCCATCCTCTCCTGCAATAATTCAAAAAATTAATACCGGTATAAAATTTGGAATATATAAACAAAATACACCGGAAATTGCACTGGATTTGATAACAAATAAAAATGAAGACAATTAATTTGTCAAAAAATATTAATGCTAAAGCTATAATTTATTCATCTTCATGTTTTGGTATGTCATAAATCTCAGCGAACAGGGGAGGTAACTTGACTTTTTCCCAGTGAGACCTGTACCATTCTAATATTTCATTGTGTTGAATGCCAACAGTTCGTAAATGTGGAAGTTTAACTATAGTATTTCCAAATAAATTTTCTTCTGTTGAGTGATTTCTACTTATCTGAAGTTTCAAAGCTTCTAATAGTTTGTCTTGTATACTTTCCACATATTTTGGTCCTTGAAGTCCTCTTCTGTCTGAAAACACAAAATATAATAATATCACACTGAATACACACATAACCAGTTAAAACTAAAACAATAATGAAATCATCAAGCAACTGTAACACTAGACAAAGTCGATCTAGCAATAACTGATACCCCAGCTTTTGTAAAAAAATTCTTATGTTTTTCAAGGACTTCAACCTTGAAATTTGACGGATTTCCCCCAAAACCGATAGGTTGCTTGCCAACCTGATATATAACAATATCCCACAGCTTCATTAAAATTGAATGCAAACTTTTTAAGTTATTGTCCAAAAACAAAATTTTTGTAAAAGTTTCTCACGTCTTTGGTGGACTGTGACTTTGAAATTTTACAGATTTTGCCCAGAACCAGTTAAAATTAAAGCAAAATGAAATCATCAAGCAACTGTAACACTAGACAAAGTCGATCTAGCAATAACTGATACCCCAGCTTTTGTAAAAAATTCTTATGTTTTTCAGGGACTACAACTTCGAGTACAACCTTGAAATTTGACGTATTTCCCCCAAAATCGATAGGTTTCTTGCCAACCTGATATATAACAATATCCCACAGCTTCATTAAAATTGAATGCAAACTTTTTAAGTTATTGTCCAAAAACACAATTTTTGTAAAAGTTTCTCACGTCTTTGGTCGACTGTAACTTTGAAATTTACAGATTTCCTCAAAAACGATAGACTTTTTACCAACCTGATATATAACAATATCCCAAAGTTTCATTCAAATTGGATGCAAACTTTTTGAGTAATTGTCCATAAACAACTTTTTTGTAAAAATTTCTAAACTTTTTTGTGGACTGTGACCTCAAAATTTGAGGAATTTATCCCCAAAATTGATAAGCTTCCCACCAACCTGATATATAATAATATGCCAAAGTTTTATTCTGTCGAGCGGGATATAAAAACAAAAGTACAACTTTGACTTATTATCCTAAATCATTTAATAAAGAATAAACAACCAATTATGAGTTTTCACATCATCACAAACACAGGGGGCTGCACGGTTCGTCTGTTTAGGACATGTTCCGGTTGTTCTGGCACACATCGTGAATGTGTGATAATGGACATATTCCGAACAAGAAATCATTTATTCAATGATGGGTTTCTTTGGGCTTGAAAAAAAGACACTTAAAACCTTTCTTGCAATCTCTAGAATATCTATGGGAAATAAAACATCACAATTGCAAGTCCTAAAAAAACTACTGACAATCGATGCACTGATACATCTTTAATATGTTGCAAGCCATCTTATGACGTCAATGCTCTGTCTGCACTACCTCTAAAATTGGCACAGGCAGAACATGTCCAGAACACTGTCTGGAACGTTCTGGCTGTGCAGAACAGCAACTCGTGCAGCCCCAAGGAAACAGAATTTTTTAAGATGAGAATTTAAGCTGTTTTTAGTCAGTTTTGTCTTAATGATCATGGCTGTAAAAATCAGTTTGTATTTACAATTAGTCTTTTAATATAAGATAATTGCTGTCAAAAGTCATGTGTTTAAAATAATGTCTTTCTTACTTTGTACTTACCATGTGTGTTTAAGATAATGGCTGTAAAGAGGCCAATTTCTGTGTCATTTAATTTTAGCTGATGTATACTTGCAGCCAAGTCAAACATGCTATTTACAAATTCAGGCTGAAAATAAAAATACACCATAAAAGTTACATTAGAATTTTAAAAATCCAACTATTTAAAAATGAAGCTAGAGGCTCCCAGGAGCCTGTAATGCTCGCCTGAACCTGAAACCAAACAAACCTTTTTTTATCCAGCTTTTAGTTGCTATAAGGAATTGCCCAACACTTCTGCAAAAATCATTAATTTTGACCTTTTAAGGGAAATAACTCCTATAAGGAGGAGCTTTTGATGCTTAGAGGGAGAAGGGAGGTTCACTTCATATTTGCTGTACCTGTTATACTTTTTTAACTATCAGTGGAAAACTCTCTCGACTCCCACCCATCACCCCCCCCCCCTGTTTTTCATTTTTTCTATTTTAAGCAAACGTAGTTATGTAGGTAGTCAGGTGTCATGATTTGCAAAATTTTGGTAGAGGACGTCCTAAAGATGATGTGTGCAATGTTTCAAAGCAGTCCTTTCATTGGTTAAAGAGGAGAAGATTTTTTAAAATCAAGTAAAATTGATTAAAAAAATGTTCAAGGAGAATAATTCCTAAACGCTTCATCAGACAATCTTGACCCTAAAGTCATTTTTGTAGCCCTTGTAGAGCAGAACAGTTAAGCAATGCTAACCTTTTCTCTAGTTCTAAAAAGATTTTGAGGCAAAAGTGTCAAAAATAATTAATTTGGACAATTAAAGGGCAATAACTCCTATAAGGAGTCCTCATACAACTTCAACCCGATAAAGTGTTTCGTAGAGCTTTTGATGCAGATAAAGGATTCTTCCGTAAATGGCCGATTTCTGGTACAGATGACCCAGTACAGATGAGCTCACGTGCACACATCTGTACTTGCTGTGTCATCCAATCAAAAAGCCAGAAACAAGAAAGTTGTTATGAAAGCATAACAACGTTCTTCTATGACGTTCTTGTTTCTGGCGTTCTGATTGGACGTCAGAGACAATGGAGTCGAAAACAATGGAGAGTCTATTTGTTATAGCGATGTGAAAGTTGTTGGTTTACGGAAGAAATAGGTACTTTCATACGTGTTTGGGAAAGTCCGTGTGAACTTTCACTCATGATAGAAATTTTTATGTCTTTTGGCTCGTTCCGCTGCGCTCCACTCGCGAAAAGACATAAAATTTCTATCACTCGTGAAAGATCAACGGGTCTTTCCCAAAAACGTATGAAAGAACCTATTAATGTCCCATCGGTTTTCCTGTATCTGTTACACTTTTTTAAATATAAGCCAAAAACTGTATTTTACCCCCCCCCCCACCCCTTCCGTCCTATTTTTAGCCATGGTGGCCATGTTGGTTAATCTGTAGCCATGGTTGGTATAAAATTGGTTGAGGACATTTGACAGATGATGTGTACAAAGTTTCAAAGCAGTACTTTCAGTTGTTTCAGAGGAGAAGATTTTTAAAAATCAATTAAAACCGATTAAAAAAAAACAGTTCAAGGGGAATAACTCTTAAACGGTTAATCAGACAATCTTGACCTTAAGTTATTTTTGTAGCCCTCATAGAGCAGAACAATTAAGCAATGCTAACTTTTTCTCTAGTTCTAATAATTTTCAAGATTTTGAGGCAAAAATGGCAAAAATCATCAATTTTGACAATTAAAGGGCAATAACTCCTACAAGGAGTCATCATACAACTTTGACCCAGTAGAGTGTTTTGTAGAGCTTTAGATGCTGAAGAAGGAAGGTCTCTTCGGTTTTCCTGTATCTGTTACACTTTTTGAACTATAAGCAAAAAACTATTTTGACCCCTCTGTTCTATTTTTAGCCATGGCGGCCATGTTGGTTGGTCTGAGGCCATGATTTGGGAAAACTTGGTAGAGGGCATTTTACTGATGATGTATGCAAAGTTTCAAAGCAATCCCTTCAGTGGTTTTGGAGGAGAAGATTTTTGAAGAAAAGTTAACGACGACGACGACGACTGACGACGACGGACGCCAAGTGATGGCAATAGCTCACATGACCCTTCGGGTAAGGTGAGCTAAAAAGAACAAGGGTTGCAAATTGTCTTTTATCCCTGCTTCACTTTTGCTTTATTTGGTTTATTATAGAGAAGCTGTGTACATTTTTTTATATGATTGTATGTAAAGCTAGGTTCCACAGCAGTGGCCATCTTGAATTTTAAATCTGCAACAGAACTCAAAATTGTCAGAACTAGAGTAAAAAAAAAACCTGTGAGCAATGCTCACCATTGATAACCACGCTTCACAATTACTTTGAAAATTAAGGTGTTCTTAATTATGAACTTGAAACTTTATCTAGTTAAACGTGAAGGCAGAGTTGCAGATAAGACATGTAACCCTCCTCCATCCCTCAAAGAATGGCATCCCTGTGTCAATGACAAAGTCCATGTTTTTCTATGGGAAACCTCCAATAATATTCTGATCAAAATGTTTAATATCCAGTGCACAATGGCAATATGTGACCAAGATTCAAGTTTCAACAAATTCCATTCATTGGTGTAGGAGGAGTTGCAAATGGGTATCCCCTTATGTCCATGACAAAGTCCATGTTTTTCTATGGGAAACCCCAAATGTTATTCCGATCAAAATGTTTAATATCTCCTGCACAATGGCACTATGTGGAAAGGATTCTGTGTAAGTTTCATTAAATTCCATTCAGTGGTGTAGGAGGAGTTGCACATAGAGATAGGGACCCCCTTAGGTCAATGACAAAGTCCATGTTTTCTATGGGAAACCCCAAATATCATTCCTATCAAAATGTTAAATAACTCATGCACAATGGCACTATGTGACAAGGATTCTGTGTAAGTTTCATTAAATTCCATTCAGTGGTGAAGGAGGAGTTGCACATAAGAGAGGGACCCCCTTAGGTCAATGACAAAGTCCATGTTTTTCTATGGGAAACCCCAAATATAATTCTGATCAAAATGTTGCATATCTCCTACACAATGGCACTTTGTGACAAAGATTCTGTGTAAGTTTCCCTGAATTCCATTCAGTGGTGTAGGAGGAGTTGCAAATAAGAGAAAGTGTAACGGACAGACAGACAGACACCATGATCACTATATACCCCTCCCCCCTGCTTGAAAAGCAGGGGGTATAAAAACCATGTAGAAATTTAAGCAATAGCAGCCATTAAAAATCCATTCTGAACAAAAACACAACAAAAATAAAAAAACTTTCCAAGCTTCATTTCGGCACAATTTATATTAAATGTGTGGAACTCTTTCTGAGAAGAAACTAACATGACCCATAAGGATCAGTGCAACATGAAATCACAACTAAAAATACATGTCGTATTGAAAAATGAACAATCAGAAAATTTTTATTGACACTATCACTTGGGTATGTATTCCTTTGGGGTTCAATTTATTAAAAAACCCACGATTTTATTATAACGAGTGTTATACAGCGGCCTGTATACCAAATATTGTCACAATACAATGCATAGTTACAAAGTAACCCAAAACATTTACGTAGTCACTGGAGCACAAAAATTAGATCAAGGTCAGGTTTCACCTACCAGACAGTCATGTACTATTCTTCAGCAACCTATATTCCAAATATGCATAGTTACAGAAAAACTGCAGTAACCCAAAAACTTTATAGTTACAGAAAAACTGCAGTAACCCAAAAACTTTAACCTAGTCGCTGGACCCTGAAATTGAGGTCAAGGTCAGGTGGCACCTACCAGAGAGTCATGTGCTATTCATCAGCAACCTATATACCAAAAATATTGTCATCCTACCATGCATAGTTACAGAGAAACTGCCGTAACCCAAAAACAAAAACGTAGCCGCTGGACCGTGAAATTGAGGTCAAGGTCAGGTGGCACCTACCAGACAGTCATGTACTAGTCATCGGCAACCTATGTACCAAATATTGTCATCCTACCACTCTTGGTTACAGAGGAACTGCCGTAACCCAAAAACTTAAATGTAGTCGCTGGACCATGAAATTGAGGTCAAGGTCAGTTGACACCTACCAGACAGTCATGTACTAGTCATCAGAAACCTATATCTAACAAGTGTGGACACAGAAAAACGTCTCGCCTGCATTCCGCATCAGTAACGAAAATAAATTTGGTCATAAGCATTACGTAAATAGCATTAAATATCAGCAGCGGCCTGTATACAAAATAATGTCACCATACCTTGCATAGTTACAGGGGAACAGTCATAACCCAAAAACTTTAACGTAGTCGCTGGACCGTGAAATTGAGGTCAAGGTCAGGTGGAACCTACTAGAGAGCCATGTACTATTCATCAGCAACCTATATACCAAATATTGTCATCCTACCATGCGTAGTTACAGAGGAACTATCGTAACTCAAAAACTTTAACGTAGTCGCTGGACCATGAAATTGAGGTCAAGGTCAGGTGACACCTACCAGACAGTCATGTACTAGTCATCAGCAACCTATACACCAAATATTGCCATCCTACCATGCGTAGTTACAGAGGAAATGTCGTAACCCAAAAACTTTAATGTAGTCGCTGGACCGTGAAATTGAGGTGACACCTACCAGACAGTCCTGTACTAGTCATCAGCAACCTATACACCAAATATTGTCATCCTACCATGCGTAGTTACAGAGGAACTGTCGTAACCCAAAAACTTTAACGTAGTCGCTGGACCGTGAAATTGAGGTCAAGGTCAAATGACACCTACCAGACAGTCATGTACTAGTCATCAGCAACCTATACACCAAATATTGTCATCCTACCATGCGTAGTTACAGAGGAACTGTCGTAACCCAAAAACTTTAACGTAGTCGCTTGACCGTGAAATTGAGGTCAAGGTCAGGAGACAGGTGACTGACTGGCAAGTACTCATCATAAGCTACCTATGGACCAAATCTGATGGACCTATGGCTTGGGCTTACAAAGATATGAAGCAAGATGTCAAGTGTTTACGCCGCCGCCGCAGGATTCCCATACATATGTCTCGCCTCCAGCGCCTTTCGTCGCAGGCGATTCAAAAATTGTCATCCTACCACGCGTGGTTACAGAGGAACTGTCATAACCCAAAAACTTTATAGTTACAGAAAAACTGCAGTAACCCAAAAACTTTAACCTAGTCGCTGGACCCTGAAATTGAGGTCAAGGTCAGGTGGCACCTACCAGAGAGTCATGTGCTATTCATCAGCAACCTATATACCAAAAATATTGTCATTCTACCATGCATAGTTACAGAGAAACTGCCGTAACCCAAAAACAAAAACGTAGCCGCTGGACCGTGAAATTGAGGTCAAGGTCAGGTGGCACCTACCAGACAGTCATGTACTAGTCATCGGCAACCTATGTACCAAATATTGTCATCCTACCACTCTTGGTTACAGAGGAACTGCCGTAACCCAAAAACTTAAATGTAGTCGCTGGACCATGAAATTGAGGTCAAGGTCAGTTGACACCTACCAGACAGTCATGTACTAGTCATCAGAAACCTATATCTAACAAGTGTGGACACAGAAAAACGTCTCGCCTGCATTCCGCATCAGTAACGAAAATAAATTTGGTCATAAGCATTACGTAAATAGCATTAAATATCAGCAGCGGCCTGTATACAAAATAATGTCACCATACCTTGCATAGTTACAGGGGAACAGTCATAACCCAAAAACTTTAACGTAGTCGCTGGACCGTGAAATTGAGGTCAAGGTCAGGTGGAACCTACTAGAGAGCCATGTACTATTCATCAGCAACCTATATACCAAATATTGTCATCCTACCATGCGTAGTTACAGAGGAACTATCGTAACTCAAAAACTTTAACGTAGTCGCTGGACCATGAAATTGAGGTCAAGGTCAGGTGACACCTACCAGACAGTCATGTACTAGTCATCAGCAACCTATACACCAAATATTGCCATCCTACCATGCGTAGTTACAGAGGAAATGTCGTAACCCAAAAACTTTAATGTAGTCGCTGGACCGTGAAATTGAGGTGACACCTACCAGACAGTCCTGTACTAGTCATCAGCAACCTATACACCAAATATTGTCATCCTACCATGCGTAGTTACAGAGGAACTGTCGTAACCCAAAAACTTTAACGTAGTCGCTGGACCGTGAAATTGAGGTCAAGGTCAAATGACACCTACCAGACAGTCATGTACTAGTCATCAGCAACCTATACACCAAATATTGTCATCCTACCATGCGTAGTTACAGAGGAACTGTCGTAACCCAAAAACTTTAACGTAGTCGCTTGACCGTGAAATTGAGGTCAAGGTCAGGAGACAGGTGACTGACTGGCAAGTACTCATCATAAGCTACCTATGGACCAAATCTGATGGACCTATGGCTTGGGCTTACAAAGATATGAAGCAAGATGTCAAGTGTTTACGCCGCCGCCGCAGGATTCCCATACATATGTCTCGCCTCCAGCGCCTTTCGTCGCAGGCGATTCAAAAATTGTCATCCTACCACGCGTGGTTACAGAGGAACTGTCATAACCCAAAAACTTTATAGTTACAGAAAAACTGCAGTAACCCAAAAACTTTAACCTAGTCGCTGGACCCTGAAATTGAGGTCAAGGTCAGGTGGCACCTACCAGAGAGTCATGTGCTATTCATCAGCAACCTATATACCAAAAATATTGTCATCCTACCATGCATAGTTACAGAGAAACTGCCGTAACCCAAAAACAAAAACGTAGCCGCTGGACCGTGAAATTGAGGTCAAGGTCAGGTGGCACCTACCAGACAGTCATGTACTAGTCATCGGCAACCTATATACCAAATATTGTCATCCTACCACTCTTGGTTACAGAGGAACTGCCGTAACCCAAAAACTTAAATGTAGTCGCTGGACCATGAAATTGAGGTCAAGGTCAGTTGACACCTACCAGACAGTCATGTACTAGTCATCAGAAACCTATATCTAACAAGTGTGGACACAGAAAAACGTCTCGCCTGCATTCCGCATCAGTAACGAAAATAAATTTGGTCATAAGCATTACGTAAATAGCATTAAATATCAGCAGCGGCCTGTATACAAAATAATGTCACCATACCTTGCATAGTTACAGGGGAACAGTCATAACCCAAAAACTTTAACGTAGTCGCTGGACCGTGAAATTGAGGTCAAGGTCAGGTGGAACCTACTAGAGAGTCATGTACTATTCATCAGCAACCTATATACCAAATATTGTCATCCTACCATGCGTAGTTACAGAGGAACTATCGTAACTCAAAAACTTTAACGTAGTCGCTGGACCATGAAATTGAGGTCAAGGTCAGGTGACACCTACCAGACAGTCATGTACTAGTCATCAGCAACCTATACACCAAATATTGCCATCCTACCATGCGTAGTTACAGAGGAAATGTCGTAACCCAAAAACTTTAATGTAGTCGCTGGACCGTGAAATTGAGGTGACACCTACCAGACAGTCATGTACTAGTCATCAGCAACCTATACACCAAATATTGTCATCCTACCATGCGTAGTTACAGAGGAACTGTCGTAACCCAAAAACTTTAACGTAGTCGCTGGACCGTGAAATTGAGGTCAAGGTCAAATGACACCTACCAGACAGTCATGTACTAGTCATCAGCAACCTATACACCAAATATTGTCATCCTACCATGCGTAGTTACAGAGGAACTGTCGTAACCCAAAAACTTTAACGTAGTCGCTTGACCGTGAAATTGAGGTCAAGGTCAGGAGACAGGTGACTGACTGGCAAGTACTCATCATAAGCTACCTATGGACCAAATCTGATGGACCTATGGCTTGGGCTTACAAAGATATGAAGCAAGATGTCAAGTGTTTACGCCGCCGCCGCCGCCGGATTTCCATACATATGTCTCGCCTCCAGCGCCTTTCGTCGCAGGCGATTCAAAAATTGTCATCCTACCACGCGTGGTTACAGAGGAACTGTCATAACCCAAAAACTTGAACGTAGTCGCTAGAAAGTGAAATTGAGGTCAAGTTCAGGTGACACCTACCAGACAGTCATGTACTAGTCATCAGCAACCTATATACCAAATATTGTCATCCTACCACTCATGGTTACAGAGGAACTGCTGTAACCCAAAAACTTGAACGTAGTCGCTAGAAAGTGAAATTGAGGTCAAGGTCAGTTGACACCTACCAGACAGTCATGTACTAGTCATCAGCAACCTATATATAAAAATTGTCAACCTACCACACGTGGTTAAAGAGGAACAGATGTAACCCAAAAACTTGAACGTAGTCGCTATAAAGTGAAATTGAGGTCAAGTTCAGGTGACACCTACCAGACAGTCATGTACAGTAAAACCTTTTAAAACCGGCCCCTGAATAAACCGGTTCCCTGTCGATTCCGGTCGAAAATTTAGGTCCCATTTTTTCCCCTTAAAGTTCTTCGTTAATTTAACCTGTATAAACCGGACCTCGTGCATTCCGAATTACGACCCTTATATCCAGTCCCAATACACATTTCTCAATTAAAATTTACCTGTTTAAACCGAATAATTTACATGACCAGATGTTTTTATTTAATCAATTGATAGCTATCCAAACAAGGTAATTTACAGGACTCCTTGAGGGCATATTTAATTAATGAGCCAAAGCGTACAACAAAGGTGAATTGTTTTCAAAACTATTAATGTAATTTTCATATTCGCATTATTTTCAAAAGTGAATCCTATTAATGAACCGATGTTTTAAATACATGCGAATCGTTTTCAAAACCAATAATTTTAAAAGTAAAATTGGAGAGCGAAAATTTGACGTTGATGTAACCGATGATGTAACACTCCGTCGCAAATTGATCTTGTAAAGATTTAAGTCTGATAATATGCTACGACACATAGCATACATGATAAACTTTGCAAACCTCCAAAATTATCGTTACCTGTAGTTTCTTTTGCTTATGCAATCACTAACAGAGGACACTATCGTGCAAAGAAAAATGGAGAAAAGACAAGGAACCCCTGACATGTATTTTGCGGTAAACTTTTGAGTAATTATTACTCGTGTATATATTAACAAAATATCAATGAATATTATAACTTTTAATAATTATAATACATTTTATTACATTTATCTTTAAATTAACGAAGAACTTTAAGGGGAAAAAATGGGACCTAAATTTTCGACCGGAATCGACAGGGAACCGGTTTATTCAGGGGCCGGTTTTAAAAGGTTTTACTGTACCTGTTGAATATGTATTGTCGCTGTACAGAAAATGCTAGGCACATATTATATCACCTTTATCATGTTTATATGAAAGTAAAGAGTAAATGCTTTCAAAAGATGTTTCTTGCTATTATTAGTGCTGATGTGTTATATACTTCCTTAATAGCAGCAAAATTCTTTTGGTCAAATAGTAGCTAAATAGAACAAGGCCATACCGTAAACACAACAGACAGTTCATCCCTTTGAATCATACTGCCATCTTCAAATGTTAACATGCCATCAAATTTATTAAACATCCCTGCCATTCTAGTTAACCAGATTTCAAAGAATCCACCTTTAATTAACAAGAGTTGGTCATCTTGTGTAAGATCTGTAAAACCTGTAAAAAAAGTCAAATATAAGACAATAATAACAAACATCACGTAAGTACATATATATTGTATAACTGGTTATTTTGGCAGTTTTCACTCAAAATCCATGCTTTATTTTGATGTGTTTATAATTATGGTGTTTCCTATGATGTGTTAAATTTTGGCAACTTTTATGACAGAGAAAGACAAAAATCACTAAGTTGCTCTATTAAATACTGAGTATGTATACTGCGCAAGGTTATTCTATGTTTTAAATATACTTTTGACTTAAGGATATGGCCAAAACACTTTAAATTTGTTAAGTTGTATTAGATTACATAATAACTAGACATATTATACAAAACAAAATGTAGTGATGGTCCTTCTGGCAGAAAATATGTCTTTATTGACAACCATTTAAATGTTAATTCTTTGTGCCTTACAACAACCATTTAAATGTTAATTCTTTGTGCCTTATAGCAGTACATGTTACTGACAATGAAGGTGTTATTATTATGATTAATAACAGCAGCTTATTAGTAAATAATAAGTCTGACATATTTATCTTGCATCATTTGTGTGTGAATTCTGAATGTGAGAATAGAAATTTCTGTACAACTTTAGATTGTAATATTGATTGATTGATTAATGGTGTTTAACTCCCGAGCAGCAATATTTCAGCTATATTCAGGCGATAGATTGTAATAAAATACATTTATACATACTTGTATATTACTGGTATTTTAAGACATTAACTTCAGAATATTGTCTTACCGGTTCACTATTTTGATGTGTAAAATTTTGGTGCATGCTATATTTTGTTGTTAAATTTTAGCACTTTCAACAAAATCTCAAAAACAAATGTGGACACTTGCTAATGCTCACTAGTGATACCCTCGCCATCACAAAAATTTTGCCTGTATATCAACTTCTGCTTCCTATACACATGTAGTTACTGAAAAACTGCGAAAGAATAGAATTTTGTTATGGATGGCAGGACAAGGGTAAAACAGTATACCCTCTCTTCTTTGAAGTGGGGGTATAATTACTTCACGAGCAGAAACATGTAAATAACATTTTATAGAGTTATAATGTAAAATATATAAGGGCATGGTTACAGGGTAACTGACCTATTTCAGAGACTTTAACGTAGTCACTGAACCAACAAATTGAGGCTCAGACTTCCAGGATTGCAATAAATCAAATTGTTAACGTTGTTGAAACCACTAAAGACGCTAAATATTTTTAATTAATTTTTAAATATAGATAGACATATAGATAAAGACTGACAAGTTATTTCTGCATGCGCAAAACAAAAGAAAAATCGTAAAGTTCGAAGATTGAACACATTTTAATTTTGTAGTAACCAGAAAAGCAAGACATTAGTTGGTTCTATGCTTGCAATAAACAATCGATACAATATATTTTCTACGCCCTTAAAATCTGAAAAACAGTGTCACACCGTGTTACACCCGAAAGTTGGTACATCAAGGGGATTAATTTTAAGGTAGTGATAGATAACAACACTCTGAAACACTGTGATTCTCCGAGAAAATTTCGGTGATACACCGTTTAACACCGAGAAATTTCTCTTATTTGAGTGTTTGAGTGACCACACACTCTGGGCGTACTGTATAGCTTAATGTTAAGTGTTACAACTGGTCCAAACCCAGATATGTGTCTTGCCTTCAGTGACAAAAGACGCAGATGAGACAGAAAATGAGCATGTACAATTAGAAGGTAAATTTTGATAATTTCTTAGCTCTTACTTGGCACTCTTTTAGCAAATTCTACAACTCTGTTTACTGCCGGTGTGATTAGATGAGCTAGACTAGACCACATAGACAATTTCTGTGCCTCGAGCTGCTCATCTGTAAAACTGACCTGAGGGGAAGGTATTGATATACTCTGCATCTGTAATTTAACAAGAAAGTCAGTTACAGAAAATTGTGTTCTTCTGAACACCAAGGAATTTTATTCTATTTTTTACCTATATCTAATTAATTTTATTATATTTATGTAAAATTTCTTGAATAGTGTTTTTAAATGTAAAGATCCAGCACAATTACAACCTAACATGTACTAAAATTATCCCATAATATTTCTTCTCATAAGGTATATAATTATTTTACTCCAATAATTCAAAGTTATAGCAACCCAAGACATCTAAAATATCTTGTCAGCTACATCATATTAAATGTTGTGTCCATATTCTTTCAATGAATCTTCTATCTATTCTCTATTTTCGGAATACAAGAGTTACTTCCCATTTGCAAGAGTTGTCTTTCATAACAGCAGGTATCTAGTATTGAACAGATAGGGAAAAATCAAGTTTTTATTTTTTTTTAAATAATGTCTGTGGACTGACTCTTCCAGTACAACTAAAAAAAACTGCAGAATTAGTTTGCATATCATAATAAATTTTACCGGATGCTTTGCTATATGTGAATAAAAAAATATTGTAGAAAAACTACTTTTTACCCACAGTAGGTACTATAAAGTACCTGCTCTAAAGAACAGATAACTCTGCAAATGGGAGATAAATCTTGTTTACCGCAAGTAGGGAATTGACTACATGTGTTCATATTATAAAACATTTATTGACTTTGAAATATGTTGATACTGGGATTAATCAAACTCAATATATATCCAATACGGCAATAGATACTGTAATAGTATAGGAGGTTAATTAAAACTATCATTTATAAAGAGGGTTTCTTACACTAATTGCTCATTAGTCAACAGGTACATTAAATATTCACATTACTGTGTGACTTGGAAAATGTAGTACACAATGGGCAACAATGTAATATGAGCAAGATATATGAAAAATAATCTGTGACGTCAGTCCGAAATGAAAAAATACATTGTTAAGTCACTTCCAGGGAGTAAAAGATCGTTTCTTATGAATATCTGTGTATGAAAAAGTTTGTAATGTTATAAAGATGTCGATTATAATGTTATTTTGAATTTGAAAATTGCTTTCATTCTATATTTTTTCTTTTTTTAAATTGAAAAAAAAAGAAAAAATATAGAATGAAAGCAATTGGTTACACTGTAATAGCCTGGAATTTTATCTAGCATATGACTGTGTTTCAACGATGCCCCATTTATTTTCATTATAAGAGAAAAAGGTTGCACAAAATCAGCAGCATTGTATATCGCTCCATACCATCTCTTGTTATTTAATTTAATAAAACTAATAAACTGGTCAAAGGCTTGTTTATTATTTTTTTGGAAATTAAATAACTCAAGATGATATAAAGTGATATACAAGTTGTAGTGAAACCTTTAAGAGAATAAGACTTGTGTGTCATAAGTTCAGGCTTCCTACATCCAGAGTTGTATTGTTACGTTAATATCACAAATGATTCCAGACACTTAGACACTAGTATGTTTGTTTGATTAGTCCACTTTCAGCAATTTTTCAGCTATATCATGGCGTCCAGTTTTTATTGGGAGAGGAAGCCGGAGAAAACTCCTGACGTGCAGTAGGAAAACTGGCAATCCTTGTCAATTAAGATTGGAGTAGAATACACCCTGCCCACAGTGAGACTCGAACCCGCAACATCAGTGACGACAGACCATGTGATCAATAGTAGACGAACTACCTTAACCACTCGAGCCTCCAGGCCCCCCACACTAATATGACTATGATCATATCAGTCTTGCTTTGTGATTGCACAGAAGTGACAAATATCAATTTGAATGCAAGGTTTGATACAAGTGAGGATCACATGTGAAATATGTTTATTTTATGTGTATGAAAAGGATCTATATCATACCAATGTGGAGTGTTTTCGCTGCAGTAATTTTATTTTATCCTCTGTTACAGCACAATGTGCATGATGAGCCTGAGAAATATTAAGTATGATGTCATATAGTGCTAAGTGTCGGCTTTCTGCTGCTGAATCATCTTGGTATAAGTCGCTTGATCCACCAAATGGGTCATCCATACTCTTAGATCTTTTTGGTACTCTTCCATATCGTACAGCTAAAGTTATATAAAGAGTATGGTAATTACTGTCAAACTATTTCATCACTACAATTCAATTTATTTAAGAAATTTCAATCAAATTGAAAGAAATTATTACTCTACTAACAGTTGATAATTAGTACACGAGTTGGTATTTTATAATTGATTTGTCATAGTTACCATGAGTTACTTACATCAGAACAGTGCGAGGAAGTTGGCCATCGAGTTCGACATTGGAAAGACACAAATTCAAAATTTAATTAAAAAAAATAAGGAGAGTACATCATCTGATTTCGAAAGTGGAACAATTGAGGCAGATCAGCAATGAAAACTCGCCCAGAGTTTTATCCTGATTTAAATAAAAAAGTTTATGAGTCGTTTCGTTCAGCAAGAGCTCAAAATATTCCCCAAAGTGGAAAACTGATACAGGAGGAGAAGGCCATCACACTTTCCATGGAATTAAATTACGATGAATGGGTGACTCAGGTGTTTCCAAAAAAGACACAATATTAAATTTTCTATGTTGATTGGAGAGTCGAATGAAGTCAACCAAGATGTTTTTGATATTGGACAAAGAGGCTGTGTAACAAACAAGAACAAAACAGGTCTTTTTTACCGATGTTTACCTGATAAATCCTTAGTGGAAAAAAATGGAACCTGTCATGTTGCAGTGTTAGGAAGAAGGCAAAATTACTGTATTGTTAACTGCTAGTGCTACTAGGGAAAAACTAAAACCTTTAGTAATGGGAAAATCTGAGAACTCATGAGCTTTGCAGGTATACCAAAACTTGAGAGTTTTTTATGAACACAACAAAAATAAAACATGGAATGACAGTGTTAACCTTACCAATTGTGCATTACTAACTAACAACTCAGAAATTGTTGAACTTATAAACAAGATGCAGGATATTCTTCAAAAGGACAAGATGAGAGAAATAGTCAACAAGAAACAGTCTAACATTAGTTCATTTTTTGAACCAAAGTAATCCTGAGATACATATTGTACATTTAGTTTGTTTTAAATATCAACTTTGCCCTTTAAAACAATGTTGTTTTTTTAAAAATAATGTCTCTATACGTCAACTTTGCATTTCAACTAAATGATGATTTAAATCATGTAAATACAATTATTTAATAATAATTTTTTTTTATTTATAATAAAAATAAACATTAAACGTAAAAACAAACATGGAAATCATATCTTTTATACACAGAAATGTAATTTAAAACTCATCTTGAAACTTGAAAAAGAAAAAAAGTTGGCAATTATAACTATAATACATGTAATTACAATCCAATCATAACTAATTCCATTTGAGAGACCAACTCTTTTGTAAGACCACTTTCTGTTCCAAATAGGGTAGTTTTTTAAGAGGGGGCTACTGCATATACCTTTCAACCAATTTCAGTGTAACAGTATGGGACACGATTGGAAAAATTTGGTACCAAATGCCAATTCAACTACAGTAGTCCCCCTCTTATACAATCCCTTCGCCAGCGACCACCCGCTTTATCCGGCCAAAACCCTGCTGCATTAGGTGTTTCTAACGTAAAATTACCTCTCGCAAACGACCACCCCTTAAACGCGACCAGCGACCACGTTTTTTGACACAACAACGTAAATTCCCCTCACGAACGACCATTTTCACTAACCGGATGTTTATTTTGGAAGTCTCGAATAGAACGTGATTTTGGTTTTATTATCGAAAACCAGTTTGGAAACAGTTCAACAACCGGTAAACAAAATGTTTAAATCGTGAAATAGAAAGGTTTTTAAGCTGGATTAAAGGGAAAACAAGTAGGATATAGTAGATCAGTTTGATTTCGGCATTACGGAAATCGGGCTTATTACAACACAACTGAAATATTCAACAAAGAGATAATAGTACAATGTACCAACATGATAATCATAAATCAAAATTTACAACAAACGATGTCAAAAACTTGGGAAACTGGAAACAGAGAAAAACCTGGATATTTCCAAATTAGACGGAACTTTAATAAACTAGGAAGTGGAACCTAGGCAGAAAATAAAAAGACCACCCCCATTATAAGACTACTTTCATGACTCAGATGGGGTGGTCTTATAAGAGGGGGACTACTGTATATGTTTTATATAAACACAAAGTAACTTACAATCACGAGACATCCCAACTGCTAGACATTTCTTGAATCGACAATACTGACATCTATTCCTATTCAGTCGTATAACCATACATTTACCGTCTCGCAAACATCTGTATTCTATCTGTTTCTGTATACTTCTTCTAAAGAAACCCTGAATATACAACTGAGTAGTTTAATTACTATCATCAATAAAATTACAAAGGAATGCATCAAAAGATATACATGTATAAAGTAAATAAGAAATTACAAGACAATACAATGAATATTACAGTTATCTATATACATTTAAATGAGATTGATTTGAATTTTAACAAGACTTTCAGCAATTTTCAGCAATATCATGGCATCCAGTTTTTATTGGGGAGGAGGCCTGAGTACCGGAGTGCTGTGGATATGAATATTTTTTTTTTCTACATAACAATATATTTAATCCTCAGATAAAATTCTTGTCTGATTTTCAATCAGTTTTATTTAAAACTCATCCAAAGAAAAAGAGCAAGAAAATTAAACCAACAAAAGTCAAAGATTTGATTACAAATCTTAATGCAGACATACACATTTTATAGTTCTTACAGTACAAAGAACAAAATTTAATATATTTTATTTACCTTACAACCTTCACAGGATGTGACACCATAATGGAACCCTGAGGCTCTGTCTCCACAAACTTTGCAAGGTACAAACGGTTGCTTTGGTGTATTGGAGTCTGCTTGCTGAATTATACTTTCTCCTGTAATGTAAAACCATGACTTAAAAATACATGTATTGTCATGACTCACCTTAAGTTGAGAAGACATACATTTTAAATGATAAATTCTCAATTAATTATATTTACAGTTAACAGGATGGTAATCATATGATATGAATTATTTGTTCTCCCTATGAATAAACCTATATATTGAATTGAAGTATAACACTTGTAGACCTGCTGAAATTTATGAATATTCTGCAATCTATTCAGTGAATAAACATACAATGTAAAAATACTGTTAACTGAAATTAACATGTACAAGCATACTGTGACTTTGATACTAGTACTTAATTACAAAAATAATATCAACATACACTTGTCGATTAAAACGAATATTCAATTTTCAATGTGACTTTTTTTGCTGAAAAATTCAATATTCACATAGAAACAATACACAGAATAAAATCATTTTATGAAATTTTCATATGTCCAAAAGGTCTTGTCCACTGCAAAGCTCTACATTGGTTGTTTCCAGTTGCATTACTCCAAGCTTTCAGAAGATTTAGTTTGAATGGGATCTAATGCCATTTTCAGCTTTATAGTGGCATCCTCTTTATTTGAGGAGGAAGCCAGAGAAACTTTTGCAAACTCGTTACGTATATCACATGTACATTCTTGGTGAACTGATTTGGCTATATTGGATATAATTTTAGAAAAACAATCAAGTGGCAAATCAATGCTGCTTTCCTTGCAAGAATGGCCAATATTTCCTGTTCTGCTTTCTATAGTTTCAGCCCAAAACTGGCTCACTAAACATTTTCAAATATATTTTTAACCATTTAAATGAATGAATATTTCAACACACACATTATTCAAAATTTCAGAAAGTTATAGTCACTACATACTCAGAGAGAAGATAATCAGAATTAATACATGTTACATAATATCAAAAGATTAATTTTTAAACAGTTTCTAGAAATGAATCCAGGTCGTTTCGCCCGGAATCCCGTTCACCTCTGGGTCGTTTCGGAATCCAGTTCGCACTGAGTCGTTTTGCCCGTACTTTTATAATATACATGTATATATAATGATAGATAATTGTCTATAACGTGTGATTGTGTTATGGTTTCTTTTCTTAATGATTTACTTTTTTTTGTGTAAGTGCATGATTTTACTCTTTCCATCTTTGACAAGTGCATGATTTTACTCTTTCCATCTTTGACAAGTGCATGATTTTACTCTTTCCATCTTTGACATATCATGGATCTAAATTATTATAGATGTACAAAACAAAAAGAAATTTTAAATATATTTATTTTATTAAGTCAGTTTAACAAATCTGTACTGCTCTGCAGTTATACCCGTCTGTCATTTACGGTGCTGCCAACGATCACAATGTGCTGCTTTGGTCGTACAAAATCATAATTACAATGAATACGAATAATAGACATCGTGAAGATTGAGTGTGAAATGATTGCCACTGGTGTGGCTCATATTTATATATTCAGGTGAGTTTTACACTTTATGTTTTGGCTAATCAAACATTTCAGAAATTACTTTGAACTTTTAATTAACTGACACGATGGCACAAGCTGTAAAGCTCTAGATCAAAGGTGTCTCTTAATTTGATTGAAATTTTATTTAATCATAACATAATTAATTTCTTTTAATAAGCACAAAAACCTGAGATAAATGGTATTATACAGTTATTAACATACTAGTATTAATTGAATTATTTTGATGAAATAATTAACAAATGAAATTATGTTTGATATATTTTTTATACACAGTTCAAAAATAATTTTGCGGAAATATGCTCTATTAATTAAAGTTCATCAGCTCCAACACACAAAATATGCTTTTTTGTTTAAAGATGCAGGGCAAAACGACTCACTTTATAGGTGTAAAAAGACTCAGGGCGAACAGGTAGTTGGGGCAAACCACCCGACACCTCTAGAAATGGGGTCCCACTATTTACCAACAAGAACCGACAAGAAGGTATAATTACCGACAAGAAAAAATTTTTCACCGACAAGAAAGAAAAAAGATTCTTTTGTTGTGATTTACTGAGTAATTTGTTGATGTTGTTTTGTTAGTTTTCTGTAATTCGTTATTAGATTCCACTAATAATAACAACAAAATTAATAATAAAAAATATAATAAAAACAAAATCTTAGACTTTTTTCTACTCACAACATCATAAAAAATCTGAAAAGGTTATAATTTCGTTTTCAACTGGCTTTTATTACAGTTGGTTGTGTCAGGGATCCTCGCAACGCGTTAAGATGCATATTGAATGCGTCTTTTCATTTCTGGACGCACCTTTTCAACATCTAATGCCTCCCAGTACAGTTGGTGTCTTTGTCAGATGCGTACGAATTTCCATCATGTCAGTTCTGTCTACGATGCGTGATTACATATTCTTACAAATGGCGATCGATTTTTACCTGTTTCGTCCGATTCTCAGCAACTAGCAATCACTCGGCCGGCAAATATGCTTTAATTAAGATAAACGTGCAGTGTTGATTGACACTTTTTATGGTTAAAATTAAGCGTTGACAATACACTCGTTTTAAATTTTAATACACGGTCAGAACCTTGCAGTTGTACTCCTTACGATTTTTTTTAAAAGTAAGAATTCTTGACCGGTACAAAAATATCTTCAATATGAACATTAATTAATTATCTAATAAACTTTTATTTTTTGTATATATCAAAAAGATCTGCTATAGACACGGATCTGAAAGAATGGGGTGTGGGTGGGTAATAGAAGAAATGTTATATCCAGGTAAGACAAAAGTCTCTCTTCAATGGTCAAACATCAGCATGTTTCAAGTAATGAGTGCAGTTCAATCATACTCCAAAAGACTTATAAACTCAGCTACTGATGATATAAAATAGCATGGGATAAACATTCTACAAGCCATATTATATCTTTTTATGAAAAGACATTTAATGGGTCGGTCATCAAAGAAAACGGTTGTACGCAAGCACTTAGCTGGACTCATCTGCGATATGTGGGACTCATGAAAATTTTTTGGGACTCACCACTTTCAAAAGAGATGAGTCCAGGACTCGCCATAAAAAAATCCTACAAGTATCACTGTGTTTTACGATAAGCATTTAATGGTTCTTTAAAAGAAACTATTATCACAAGGCGTGTGTCAGTTATGGCAGTGATTGCTAATTGTAAAACAATCAAAGGATTACACAACCATAAATGATATTACCGACACGTGCCTTCAATTATTCATCCTGATTATCAGTAATTATCTAGTGCATATTATTGTTTGAAATTATTATATATTTAAGCAATTTTTAAAGAATTTATTAATTTATGATGACTTAGTTGAATACAATTATTTAACTTTCTTGTCGTAGGTAAATACAACAGTGCACTACATGTACTACAAAACATCAACAACAAAATTACCTAAAAAAATTAAAACAATCTTTTTTGTCGTTCTTGTCGGTAAAAAAATGCTTTTTTGTTGGTTCTTGTCTGTAAATAGGGAGACTGCTAGAAATGAGATATGGGACAAAGAAATGAAAAGGGAAGCTTCTTTTCAATAGGCTGTTTTGCAAAAACATGGACAGTCAAGGAACCGGTTATCACGCGTCCGGTGATTTCTCGCATGTTATGTATCTTCCAATTTCTGTATTTTTAAAAATATAGATATTTTATTTAACCTTCCTGGATAAATTGTGGTCAATGTATTACATATCAGGACGTTTAATTCTGCAGTGTAATTTTTATAAACATACGTTTTTTAAAAATCATAAAAAACGCTAACCTGAAAGACACGATCTTTAAGAAACTTCAATCAATCTTTAACACTTTCATTACTGAATTGTTTTTTTCCGCGAGTTTCCGTGGCCGATGTTTGATTCCCGCGCGCATTTTCCGTGTCCTGAATTAATTAGCCATGTGCTCGACGTGCCATGAGGCTCCGTGAAAAAACGTAAGCATCTTCGTAGTTTGGTAACATATCGTGATAAAAATTATCACACACGTTCTTTAGATAATGTTTTTTCCCTTCTTAACATCTCTGTACTATTTTTTGTTGTTTATTGTACCGAATGTAGCTATAAGAAGTGTGGACAGCAAGATCGTGAATATAAATAAGTGTGATCGATTCAATTTAACACTCAATTTTTTTCTAAACACATTTTTTACCGCTTAAACTTAAACATACATTTTCAAATAGTCCATTTCGATAAATAACCATTTTAACTGATACAATGTTGGCTAGTTTTATCGAGATCAGTGAAAATTGTAACGAGTTTAGTTTACGGCAGCCATGATGTTTACGCATTTGTTTACATTTGCCAAGTAAGAGTTGTCTTTCTTTATCCGTGTGCATTCGACAATATTGGCAATGTTAACTATCCCCGATTGCATAAGTTTGATCATATGGTCATGCTGTTTGAATATTTATTTTTGTTAAGTGTGTTAGAAACACCCATTGCATTTATAGAATGTATATTTTATAACTGACAATACAAAAAAGCTAAGGAATATTTAGTCCAAAAATATGTCAGAAAACACATTACAAAAATTATTTTGAGATAAAAAATTAAATAAATAATAATATAAACAAATGTCCAATTACTGCTGTCTACTAACTGTTAGTATTTTTTGCTTGACCGGAAAATGATTTAGTTTTGATGGTCATCAAATTCTTCTGATATTACTATTACAATTTTTATCCTTTTTTTAAATTTAAGTTTAAGTATTTTATTTTTATTTTAAATATATATATTTATATTTTTATCTTATTAATAGCATATAGGTCTCAAATTTTAATTATTTACATTATGTTATTTTTAGTTCAGCTGTATACAGTTATATTGGTATTTACCGATCAGATAAGCAGAAAAACATTAAACCAAGGAAGACAGGATTTTCCTATGTGCATTTACCAACAATTAGAAGAAATCCAGTGTTGTTCCTGCCTGAATGATATGTGCATTAGGATTCTAATTAAAAACTTAAATTTCTATTATTAAAATTTCAAGTGTAAAAACAATCATCAGCAGAAGGATTTCAATATAATTTATCTAAAAAAATCAACAAACAGTAACAAGAAACTGTGAAAACTTATTGTCAAAAAATGATGAGGAACTTTACAATAATATTTAATTGTAGCAATTTCACTGTGTGGAACCTTGTAAAGCATTTAGGCAGACACAGGTGCTTGCCACGGACAGAACACCCATATCTTGTTGTCTGCCAAAGTTTTGCCTACCATCTCTGTGTCGGACATAACACAGATGACACATGTACTTTTAATTAACAGGACAGGAATGTGTCTCTGTATAAGTCACGATTCATTAGGAACTGCAGATGGTCTTCCTTTGCGATTATTTGTGCATTAATCGGCAACAAGTCCTTTGGCAACAGCCAATGAGAACTCTATGAAAGTGGTAGATGGATGGATGCTAAAGGAGTCAAATCGGAAAGCATTTAACTTTGCCATCTCTAACACAGAAAAAAAAAAAATTCTCTGACCACTTCAGAGTCATATAATTGTAACAGAGCAATACTGGATGTATTGATCAGCATTGTAAACCCCAGGCATGTTGAGCTACAGCCTTAGGGCAGTCAAATGCAGCCTACTGAGCTGACTTTCAACATTAACTTCATGCTCAACCTGCGTAACATTTATAGATCATGTATAGTAGATAGTACATAGACTGACTTCTTGTCTTTCCATGTAGTAGCAATGACACCACATACAGCTGTTCCAAAGTTCTCCCACAGATCTAGTTAGTTCTGGGGTTGTGAAAAATTTGTCAGTACAAATGTGGTAGCCTCTAACAGCTAAATTGGAACCCTCAATACACCTTTGTACAATAGCTGTTGCTAAATGTGAAGCATTTTTGACTGGATTATGGGTAGATTTCATTGTAATAAATGTTTCCACTTTCTTTCTAGTTTAATCGAGGCATGTACTGTCTAAACTAATCGAACCCCTTAAAAGGAATCATGGATTCATCAAATGTAAGATTGCATCAATATTATATTCACATTGAAAAGTGTTGTTCAAATGATCAACTAATGATGGCTTTATTTTATACAATGGATCAAAGTTGGGTTGACTGGGAAGTTGTTCCAGTGTGTGTTGAATTGGAGAAATGCAAATACCTTAAAATTTGTATGAATTGATCACATGCCATTGCTTTAAAGAGTATTGGTGTGTTTAGAAAGGAACTGTTGACCAGTACATGTCGGTGGAAGGTTTCCTGTCAAAATCTATTGGAAGCAATGAATTATAAAAACACTCATTAGCGAAGACCTATGAAAATATTCATAAGCAAAGACCTATAAAACATTTAGTAGGCCTTGTCATTTTTTTGTCAAGGTGTTTTCATATATTTGGAGGCTTGTATATCAGTTTCTTTAATAATATTTTCAATAAAAATGTCATTGAGAATGAGTTTAATACAATCAACTGCTGTTTTTTTTGTCATTTGTCATTTATCTTCTGGCACCTGTTATGCCAATACATATTGGTTCAAATAAATGGGGGTAGTCCTCGATCTGCATAACTGAAACTCTTATGCCAACCACGATTTTTAGTAAAATACAAAACATTTATATATTTTTTATTTTGTTGTATATCGATTCCTTTGATAATGGTTAAAACTCGAGAATACCGAAATATGATTTCCGCCATATTGTTTACTTTTTACATAGCGACGGGAATATCCAGTTCTATTAATAATTATAATACATTTCAGTCGAAATAAGAAAATAATGAAACAGGGTTATTTTGGGATTTTTTTTTAAATTACGTATATTTATAATAGATTAAGTAAAAGCCAATTATAACATTTGATAATATTCGAGGACAACGGGCACCGGGCACCTGACTAACAATTTTCTTCTCGAAACACTACCCATGGCATAAATGTCTCTGTAGCTCATCCAATTCGGTAGTTTATCCAATTCGGTATTTAATTGTTTGAAAATTTGATATTTAACACAGAAACGCTCGCGAAAATGCAATAAATTTCAGTACATTCCACGATGCCGATCGCCGCCATTTTCCTCATCGATAGTGTAGACGTCCGCTTGATATTTAATTATTATTATTATTGTTTTTTGCTTAAATTCGGCTCAAAATTTACTATAAACAATAAATTATATATACTTTTCGCTTCACTTCAAATTAAAAATGTATTGCAAGTGTAAAATGTTGAAAAAATGGTTGGAAGTTTACTACGCCAAAAATCAATACTTGGGTATCCTTAAGGATACATTCGGTCGGAACACCATGGTGCCTAAAGGATACATCCGGTATACATACGAGGGTGCCTAAAGGATACACGAGGTGTGAATGGGTTAATACATCAATGAATATTTGATTTCTTTTATTGTAAAAATTTAACTGCTTCATCAATGTTTAACTTTGGAATTGTTACATATAAAAATCTTTTCTTAATTTAATCCTGAATTGATTTTTATGCACATGCGCGATATCACTCGACACACCATTGTTTACCTAAATCAAGGTCATGCTGAACAAAATGACAAAATTAAATACTTTGCAAACGAACTTAAACAAATTGGGTTGTATGTTTCAAAAAGTATTCAAAATATTTTTTTCTGAAACTGAAAACAATTGCACAAATTTCTTAGGTGCACGATAACACCGGACAACTCTGGACATGTATAAACCATGGAAATGTGATCCATGCTTATTATTTAGTACAAGAATGTTACTTTTCCCAATTTATTGGACAGAATACTGAATATAGATTTTATTAAAATATTTTTCAAAAGCCTGCCTTACAACTCAATTCGCCGATTGCGAATTAAGTGGTGTTACCTCCCTTAAAGGGACGGGTAACCGCGATTTACATGTATGACTCGCAGTATATGCTTACTCCTAACTTTCATTGAGAAAATACTTATTTCCAATGCAACTGAAACCATAAAACAATGTTTGCAACATATTTTTGTCGTCGCTATTGTGACACTCCAGTTTTATTTTTGGGTTCACACAATTGTTCATTTGACAAATAATTTTATTTTCTGGAAATTCAACAACAATCGGACTTGCATAATGCGAGTATTCAGTGTCAATTGTCATTCTTTTGAACGCATAATGTGATTGACTTAATTGACAGGTGGGTGGCCCCGTGAATCAAATGCAACACATATTTTACAATCCAATCAATAGGTGTGGGGGGAAAAACTTCACGATGGGAGGAGCATTCCTTCATAGACTTGAAATATCACGTGTTAATACATGTACATCTCTCTACGTCACTGCACCTTTCTGGGTTGCAATAATTTCCTTCAACAAAATAAAAAACGAAATAATCTTTAGCTATTTTATTTTCGATATTTTTCCCTAAACCTATGACTGCAATTTGGAAAATGCTTATCCTAAAACAGGTGGGTAAAATATAGCTTGGAAAGTCGTATCGGAAACAAGCAACACATTTTCCCATGGTAATTATTACAAATTGCACGTGTACCTTTCCCAATTAACACCAGATACCTGTAAAGTAGGCTTCTCAGTGTGACATTTTTTAATTATAGTTATACATGTATGTATTGAAAGCCATGCTCACACAAATCAGAGACATATAATAATTATATGTACTAGTACTTATATAGATTTATGTCATTTATATTGCATGTATATTTGTTGAAACCACAATAAAAGCCACCTTATCTAACCGGCAGTCAGGTGTATGTAGTATCTTTCATCCGCTGAACAGGTAATTAATTTCCTTGGGGCAAAAAGTGGGAAAATAAATTCTAACAATTTATTAAAAACGTATTAACCACAGTTCATTGTTAACACCAGAGACATATAATTACATTGTAATTATATGTCTCTGTTAACACTTATTGTGTATAAATTTTTAAGTTTTTAACTGCACACTTTTATTCGACAAAAGTTTGCAAAGAAAGTTTGTATATATTAACATATTTTAATACCCCGTTTAATTTAACAGGGGTTTCACCTACGTATAGGTGCCAATTAATTGTTTATTGAAGGTATAGTGTGACACATAATGTTATGGCTTATATACCAACTAAAGTAAGTGTTGACGTAGGTTGTATAGTGTTTTTTGCGTTACAAATGAAAACTGCTTACCGCGTATGGTTCAGCTTATGCTCCTTTTTTAGATCAAGAAGGGACCTTTTTGAAATCAATAATTATTTCCCGGAGATATTCAGCGTTTTGAAATAAAGCGGTTTTTTAGTTTTGAACGGGCGATTTTTCATACTAAAATTTGACCTTAATTAGAACGGAACTGTACTTTAGGAACAATCGATTGTTGTCTACTCGAAATCCTTCGGGTGATGTCGTCTGCAGTTTAGGCGGGAAAAGTCTCGTGGTTTGTCCGAATACCATTGAACGTCACGAAAGCAGACGAACATTTGTAAACATCGTAAGGTCCCTTAAGAAACAAAAATGGCTGACTTATTATGTGAAATTTCCGTAGCAAAAGTCAAGGACGATTTGTAACAACTTAAATACAGAGGCATATTATAAAACATGGACAGGTTTTTGTATCTACGTTTTTTCTACTGAATTTTCGTAATAACAAGGTAAAATATAAAATAATGAAAAAATGCTAGCAAACAATTTTTTCCAAGGGGGATTGGCATTTAGTATACAGTCTTACATGTAAACTAGAGTTACCGGAACATGTTACCGGTAGGAGGCACGCATATGGAAAGACGTGAATTTGTAGCTAAAATATTAACCTTTGGATAATTTAACAACATCTGGCTTTTGATCAATCTCTTCATACTGTACATTAATTGCTTCTGTACTTTGTGATAACTGATTTTCGTTTTGTTGGAGTTGGTGAAATGTTGGATTGTACAATGTTACATTTGAAATACTTTGATTTTGTAAATACAGAGCAGGTAGTTGGTCAATTGTTATCTCACTACTAATTCTACTGCCTGATAAATGAGCACCACTGTATGAAGGCTGATCCATAATGTCTACATATTTTACTGTCTATGTATTGACGTTTGATAAGTTGTTGATTTTTTTGCAAATCAGCTGATTTTAACGTGAAATGCTCAGATCAGAAAGTTGAGATTTCTACGTAGAGCGCACGAACTGGGAATGCCTTTGTGAACAGAAAATATCGCCGAATTACAAAGAATCATTCCCCTCTGTCATCTTCAACATGTCAATTCAAAATAACGGTGTTTACAATGTCTTTATCTTTCACTAATTTTGTATGCAAATTCTTTCAACATGGCGATTCGATTTTGATATTTTCCCATGATGCAGCTTTCGCGAGCGATGACGCAAACCCCAAAGTGAAAGTAGAATCTATCTAAATACCAGAAGATGTCGACTTCGGGTAGAATATACAGTAAAGGTCACCACTTAAATTTTGAACCGGTTTTTTGCAACATTCGGAATACCTCAAAATTTGCGTAAGTATTAACTTAACTATCCGTAATTTCGATAATTAGATAACAGTTTATTAAAAGAATTGTTTTTTAATAGATTTTTGTCTCGTTTGTGTAAAAAACTATACGGACCGACATAATCAGTTTTACTCGAAACCGGGGGAAAAATGAGTAAGCTGCTCTCCACACAGACATTTATGACGAACAAAACAGTCGACAATTTAACTAAAACATGGCGTTTTAAACCACCAATAAAATTAAGCAGAAGAATGGTCGTGACCTTCTACTTATTCTTTCTACTTCTGACCCACTTCTATACTTTTGATAAGATAAGATAAGAAAATAACAAGTAAAAAATACCGTAATCAGATACACAACTAGGAAGCCGAATTGTGTGTCAGTGGCAAAAATAAACTTGTATACAGGAAGCCTTATACAAGAGAAAACTGAACTAGAAATTTGGTCCGACTAAGGAAGCCTTACTCAGACCAATAAAATGGATACCAGACGAGGACAAAAAAAGTCAGAATCAGGAGCAACAAATGGTAATGATAGTACCGACGCATGGGTATGCCAACACTGTGAGAAAACATATGTGGAAAAGGACGCTAAATTGCTTGAGTGCCAACCGCTTATACAAAGTAAGGGGCCCACCTTGGGCCAGGAAAATAGTATCGGTACCAGTAATAGCAAAGAAAAAGTAAGACATGATAGACAAAAGTTGTTTTTAACTGTAAAAAGTCTAAAAGATTTTAAACAAACTGATGTAAATAGTTCCACAGTTCTACCCAAATTGAGCTGTTTTTATACGAATGCTGACCAACTTTTCAACAAACTGGCTGAATTAAAGACTAGAACCAGAGATAGTAAACCTAATATTATTGGCATCACAGAGGTCAAACCAAAAGCAAATAGATACCAACCAAACACACCAGAGTACTCAATGGATGAAATTGGGAATTACAACATGTTCGACAAGAATATAGAACAAGACGAAGGAAGAGGGATGATACTATATATTGATAAACTCCTTGACGCAACAGAAGTGCAGATGGACACTAAGTTTCAAGAAAATTTGTTTATACAAATAAAGCTGAACCAATCAGACAGACTTCTTGTAGGATTAATATATAGGTCACCATCTAATAGAAGCAAAGAAAATACTGAAGAATTATGTAAACTACTTACAGAAGCAGCAAACAAAGGTTATTCACATATTCTGATAATGGGGGACTTGAACTACCCAGACATTGACTGGGAATGCTGGAATACTAAGGGAGACAATCCAGAGAGTATAGAAAACACGTTTATGGAAACAATATTAGATAACTTCTTATTCCAACATATAACAAAACCAACAAGAGGGAGAGGAACAAATAAACCCCACACACTAGACTTGCTCATAACCAACGAAGAAAACATGATTTCAAATATAGAGTACATGAGCCCCTTGGGAAAAAGTGACCACTGTGTAATTACTTATGACTACAATGGTTATGTAAGAACCAAGGACAAACCACGTATAATCAAACTTCTAAACAATGGACACTACCGTGAAATGGTCGAAGAATTGAAACAAATAAAATGGTCAGACATAATGAACCACAATAACAGCATAGACCAAAATTGGTCTACGTTTTTACATAAAATGACAGAAGCTGAAAGTAAACATATACCAACGAAAGAAATAAGGAATTCTATAAAGAAACCCACTTTCCCAAAAGACCAGAAAACTAAAGAACTAATTAGAAGAAAAAATGCACTATCCAGAAAGGTATCAAATAACAACGACCCAAGTACCAGACAAGAATACAATAAAGTCAGAAATCAAGTTACTGCATCGGTGAGAAAACTACGAAATTATTTGAAAAAGTGATCTGCGCAAATGCCAAACAAAATCCAAAAGCTATATGGAGTTATATAAAATCCAAATCTAAAACAAAAGAAGGAATTGGAGATCTAAATACCCAGAAAACACCAAATCGCCAAAAACAGATAATGACCAGGAAAAAGCCAACATACTATCAGATTATTTTGCAAGTGTTTTCACAATCCCAGAGCTGAGACATCGTGAAAGAAATGAACCAACTAAAAGTAACTGAGGAACTTGTCGAAAAACACTTGGCCAAACTTAAGATAGATAAATCTCCTGGACCAGAAAGAATACATCCGAGAATACACACAGAGACTAGAGAGGCAATTAAAGAACCATAGACCTTATTTTTAACCAATCACTAACTTTAGGAATGGTACCAACGTACTGGAAAAAGGCCCAAATTAGCGCAATCTTCAAAAAAGGAGTTAAGACACAAGCCAAAAATTACAGACCAGTAAGCCTGACGTCTATTGTATGTAAGATTATGGAAAAAATAGTACGAGAGCACATTATTGACCATATGAAAACCAACAAACTGTTCTCGAACAAACAATATGGCTTTATAAACGGAAGGTCGACATCACTTCAATTATTGGAAGTCTTAGATAAATGGACAGAAGCACTAGATAATGGCTACGATGTGGATTGTATCTATACCGACTTCCAAAAAGCATTCGATAAAGTCCCACACAGAAGACTGATGAAAAGAGTAGAGATTTATGGCATCAAAGATCCAATAATGGATAAGAGATTTCCTTACTAAGAGAATTCAAACAGTATCAGTCAATGGTGAACACTCAAACCCAAAAGAAGTGACATCGGGCATTCCGCAAGGCACAGTTCTTGGCCCTGTGCTATTCGTAATATATATAAATGACCTTCCAGATACAGTGAGCTCAGATGCATACCTCTTTGCTGACGACACCAAAATATTCAGAATTATAGAAACAGTAAGAGACAAATTAGTACTACAGAATGACCTGAAAAACTTAGAAGATTGGAGCGAGACCTGGCTACTCAAATTTCACCCAGGAAAATGTAAGCATATGAATATTTCTAGATCACGGGAAGAAGACAATACAATATATGATCTCCTTGGTACAAACATAAATAAAGTAGACCACGAAAAAGATATTGGAATTATAATAGACTAGAACCTATCATTTGAGAAAAATATATATGTGAAAAAGTCAACAAAGCAAACTCAATATTTGGGGCATTGAGAAGGACCTTCGCACATATGACACCAAAGCTCTTTCTCCCGTTGTATAAAACATTAGTAAGAACCCATCTAGATTATGCTAACTCAGTCTGGGCTCCATACAAAAAATGCCATGTCGACAAACTTGAAAGTGTACAAAAACGAGCAACCAAACAAATACCAGGTTTCAACAACCTAAGCTACCCTGAAAGACTAAGAAAATTAAAACTACCAACTTTGGCTTATAGACGAATGAGGGGAGATATGATTGAGACCTACAAGATTATTAGAGGAATTTATGACCCAGATGCATGCTCCTTCCTAAAACTATTAAGTGACACAAATGCCAGGCATAGTACAAGAACTAACTCAACTAAGGTTGTCCAACAGCGCTTCAACACAAACACCGGGAAATAGTCTTATACTGTTAGGATAGCAAAAATTTGGAACAAACTACCTGAATATGTGACTAATGCTCCTACCCTAAATTCGTTCAAAAATCTTTTAGACAAGTTATGGGGAAGTGAGGACCTCTACTACTCAGATTTTAGAGCCGAGATATCCGGAAGATACGGAAATATACATATGGATTCGGAAATTATTGAGTCCGGCGAAGAAGTGACAGATGACACTTGTGCTGGAATGAATCCATAAGTATCATTAAGTAAGTATAAGATAAGAAAGCTTTATTTTCATTCGGCACAATATTGTGACGAAGTTTATTTGCTTTACCTTTGAAAGTGGTTTAGTGAAAGTATATTTCTGCGTGGCAAGATGAATTCGTAACTCTTCTTTTATTTTCTGATTGTTTTGATAGTATAGTAATTAAAGAAACAGTTCGGACTATTGTTCGGGAAACAAAAAGTACGTTGTCCGATCAGAGTTGATAGATTGAAAGCCGTCGGTACATAATTTGTCGTTATTAAAGCATCTGGGTAAATTAAGACGCATAAGTGATACGGAATTGTTTTATTTTGGTTTAGAGATTATTTTGGTTGGAGGCTACTAAAAATCGGTATAAAATGCGAAGTTTCTAAGTTCTCAGAGTAGTTCTGCATAAGGACACCAAGTAGATAGTCTACAATGAGGGGCTCCTACATTAATATTTGATCAAAGGTATTTATTATAAGGTTTACAGTGCAATTGGCTATTTCTGAATAAGGAGTAGACCATTGGTGCTGTGTGAATAAGTCAGTGACAAGTTGGCCTGACAAGCGGTCACTTTGTACCAGTGGGCATCTGGTTCTGAATAAGGACCAGAGGTACACTGGTATTATTCCCAATACCTTTGTCTGTGAACAGGAGGCATTGTACATCTCGTCCCTGTGGGATAGCGCCACTCTGACTCTGAATAAGGGACGGAAGGGCGTTGGTCCTATATCCAACTAATAGTTCAGTACAGGAGTCAAAGTACCCGAAGTCCATACCATTAGGTAATTACTAGCAATCTTAGAGTTGTAATAGGTCGATCAAACACATTGGAAATGTTGATAAGGTTAAGGGCTAAATCTAGGTTTTACGCTGCCATTTGTTAGGGTCCAGAAGGCAGTCATATAGCACCCAGCAAATCCGGGGAAATAACATGGGCACGTATCCACGAGGTAAAGCTGGTGTTGTGCCAGTTTTCCCTATCTGGCGTGTGGGGTACGACCCCCGCACGTTACAGAATTTTTGGTGGCAGCGGTGAGATTTGTTGCGTGTGCTTAGATTTAAAAGAGATGGAGACTGTTAGAGATTTACAAGACCAGATTGCCCAAATCGAGCGAGAGCTAAAGGAAAGCATGACCAGGGCGAGTCCTATTCACTCTACCCCTATGCCCCAATTTTCGAGCCAAAGTGATTCGGGTATAATTACGACAAAACAAACCGACAATAGTAAAAGTAAGGAAACCATACGGTTCTTGCATACACCTTTAAGTTATGGGATTAATTCCGGTAGCGGGGCTAAGCCAAACGTTTTGAAGTCCAGTGGGACTCAGGGTAAAATTGTAACTCCGGTAATTCAAGAAAATCCCGCAGTCTTAGTTAATGACACCCCTATATAGACGGTTGAAGACAAACCACAGGTACGTGGTAAGGAGAAACATAGAGATATAAAGGTCGCGAACTATGATGGGACCAATGACTGGAATGACTACCGGTCACATTTTGAAGCATGCGCATCCATTAACGAGTGGGATGACCATGATAAAGGGTTGTACCTCGCGGCAGCGTTGAGGGGACAGGCCCAGAGTGTGTTAGGTGATTTACCGGAGGATAGGAAGGGACAGTTTGTATATCTGGTTAAGTCCCTCGAAGAACGTTTCGCTCCCCCCAAATCAAACATAACTTTACAGGGTTCAATTAAAAGAACGAAGGCAGCGGGCCTCTGAAACTTTGCCAGAATTAGGGCAGGCGATACGACGCCTTGTAAATAAAGCGTACCCAAGGGCCCCGGGGGAGGTACGAGAAACTTTAGCCATGGAAAATTTTATTGATAGTTTGGTGAACAGTGAAATACGCATTAAAGTAAAACAATCTCGCGCCAGCAATCTTTACACTGCCATATGTCTGGCAGTTGAACTAGAAACCTTTTATAAGGCAGAGTACCCTAATGCACGCTTGAGAACATTAGACACGATGGACAATTCGACAAGAGGTCGAATTGAAAATAAGAATGAAAGTTCTGACAAGATAGAGAGAATGTTGGAGGCAATGAATGAACAACTGGCAAGTTTGAGAAAAGAGTTAGATGAATTTAAGAAAAATAATACCAGGCAAAAGCAAGGGGACACGAGACCCTTTGCCTGTTACAATTGTGGGAAGCCTGGTCACATGGCAAGAAACTGTCCCTTGACCACAAGGTCACCCAGGGGCCCAACAAGTACCAAAGACCCAAATGTTAAAATTATGTATTCGAAGCGGAGAAGTAATCGTAGACGATCACCTCATCTTGGCACCAATACAGTCAATTGCGAACCAGGTCTCTACGTAGAGGTTAAGGTTAATGGCACTACAGCCAGATTTTTGGTTGACACGGGGTCCACTATAAGTTTGGTGTCAAATTCATTGTTTGAAAAGTTCAGATGGCGTGATCGGCCAAAGGTATCCCCCATTAATCAAGACCTCAGAGCAGCCAATGGTGCTACTCTTCAAGTTATGGGTAAGGCTGTCTTCCACATCCAGCTGGGAAATTATCATACTGTTGTAGAAGCTGCGATATCTGATGTACCTGTAGAAGGTATATTAGGTTTAGATTTTCTGAAAGACAACAACTGCAAGATAGATCTCCAAAAGGCGGTCCTTATACAAGGTCGTCAACAGGTTCCTACTTTTACGAAAGGACGGTTGGAGGTCATAAGTTCTCACGATATTACTAACAGAAGCCGACCACGTTCCCAACATCGCAACACCAATGGTTTCAGAGGGAGTAATTGTAAGCAACGTGCGTGCAGGTCCGTTTTGTACAATAATCCTACTACTGTTAACGTAGTGGCTTCTAAAGCGGAGGAAAGGGACAGGCTTCAGACAGATTTGAGACAACTACAGGAAGCCGATATGGACCTTCAGATAGTTAAACGGTGGATAGAGTCCAACTCGAGACCTTCCTTTCACAGTATAGGAAAGTACAGTTATGTCGTTAAGTCCTTATGGGCACAATGGGACTCGTTGAAATTAGTGGAGGGTATTTTGTACAGGGTACATTTAGATTCGGGAGAAATGCAGGCACTAGTATCTATGACAGAAAGGCGACGAATTCTTCGTTATATGCATGAAACAGCTGCCCATTTTTGGTATTAAGGAAACATTAGGAAGGGTTAGAGAAAAGTACTACTGGCCAGGTGTTAGAGGTGACACTTGGTGGTATATATCAGGATGTGATGTGTGTAATGAGAAGAAAAGGTCAAGTCTCAAAAGCAAGTCGCCAACTGGTCCTTCCCCAAAATTTACAAATCAGGGGCAGGCTGTTTACCAAGTGTTTGAGAGAAATTCTGATGTAACGCGATTATTTAAATGTGGTAGAAACGGAAAGGATCAGGTAGACCAGGTGCACAGGATGGGTCCTTGTTCTGATAAGATTTTTAGACGTGATAACATTCGTTGTTCCAAGGAACATACTTTTGAGAATATCGTTGAGTCTGGGGCAGAACCAGATAGTGAGGGGATGCGATTGTTGGCGACCCTTCCCAAGTAGTCAATGCAGGTGTTGAAATAGTGGAGAGAAGAAGGAGGCCGAGGAAACCTCTTATGTGAATGAAAGATTGTGACTGTTAGTTTAAGTCTAGATGTAAATAGTTTGTTCATAAATGTTTGTTCTTGTTAAATTTAATGTTTCATTGCGGTAAAGGATACCTTGTTTTGTGTGTGTGTCATAGTCCTTCGGATGAGACGGTAAACCGAGGCCCCGTGTTCAGGAACGGTCACAGCCTGGGCACGTTAAAGATCCCTCCTGCAGAGTTCGTTAAGAGTAGGCTCATTGGGGCCGCTGCAGAGGCAAAATTTGTTAGGGAACCCAAAATTGTTATCTTTAGGCCGTGACATTCTAAATTGCAGACGTAACTAGGTATTTTTTGTAGGTATTCGTAGATAAGTGTTTGTTAGGTACATGAGTTTAATCATGTTTCCTTGCTGTTTAGAAGTTATTTTGCAAGATAGTAAGTTATAGTTGGACAAGATACCACATACCATGTGTAGTTTCGATTTTGCTGTTAGTATTGATAAGGCTGATAGGATCTGGACATGTGGGTAGACTATGGGTCTACGTGTTGTATATTTATATGTCGCCAGCGTTGGAGTCTGGTTGGACCATTAGAGGTTAACCTGATGTGTGGTTCAGGGTTAATTTGGAGCCGTTGCTGTTCGGTTTCGTTAGTGACGAGGCCTGTGTGCCTTGCTTTAGAACATGTCCAGTGCGCAACGCTGCTTTGCAGGTTGATAGAGTTTGTGTCTGAAATAGGACAACAGGTTAGTGATGTTTTCAGCTTATCATTGATGTAAATGCGAGGACGCATTTCTTTGAGGCGTGGGTAATGTGACGAAGTTTATTTGCTTTACCTTTGAAAGTGGTTTAGTGAAAGTATATTTCTGCGTGGCAAGATGAATTCGTAACTCTACTTTTATTTTCTGATTGTTTTGATAGTATAGTAATTGAAGAAACAGTTCGGACTATTGTCCGGGAAACAATAAGTACGTTGTCCGATCAGAGTTGATAGATTGAAAGCCGTCGGTACATACTTTGTCGTTATTAAAGCATCTGGGTAAATTAAAACGCATTAGTGATACGGAATTGTTTTATTTTGGTTTAGAGATTATTTTGGTTGGAGGCTACTAAAAATCGGTATAAAATGCGAAGTTTCTAAGTTCTCAGAGTAGTTCTGCATAAGGACACCAAGTAGATAGTCTACAATGAGGGGCTCCTACATTAATATTTGATCAAAGGTATTTATTATAAGGTTTACAGTGCAATTGGCTATTTCTGAATAAGGAGTAGACCATTGGTACTGTCTGAATAAGGCAGTGACAAGTTGGCCTGACAAGCGGTCACTTTGTACCAGTGGGCATCTGGTTCTGAATAAGGACCAGAGTTACACTGGTATTATTCCCAATACCTTTTTCTGTGAACAGAAGGGAATGAACATCTCGTCCCTGTAAGCTAGCGCCACTCTGACTCTGAATAAGGGACGGAAGGGCGTTGGTCCTATATCCAACTAATAGTTCAGTACAGGAGTCAAAGTACCCGAAGTCCATACCATTAGGTAATTACTAGCAATCTTAGAGTTGTAATAGGTCGATCAAACACATTGGAAACGTTGATAAGGTTAAGGGCTAAATCTAGGTTTTACGCTACCATTTGTTAGGGTCCAGAAGGCAGTAATATAGCACCCAGCAAATCCGGGGAAATAACATGGGCACGTATCCACGAGGTAAAGCTGGTGTTGTGCCAGTTTTCCCTATCTGGCGTGTGGGGTACGACCCCCTGCACGTTACAATATATAACAATATAACACAAGCTATATAGAGCTTTTTACCGAATAAGAACAGACAACAAACTATACAAAGACACATAAGTTTGTTTGTTTGTTTGTTTGAATGGTGTTTAACGCCACTTTCAGCAATTTTCCAGCTATTTCATGGCGTCCAGTTTTTATTGGGGGAGGAAGCCGGAGTACCCGGAGAGAACCCCCGACCTGCTGTAGGAAAACTGGAAATCCTTGTCAATTAAGATTGGAGTCGAGTACACCATGCCTGCAGTGAGAATCGAACCCGCAATCTCAGTGTTGACAGACCACGTGATCAATAGTAAACGAACTACCTTGACCACTCGGCCACCGAGGCCCCCAAAGACACATAAGGCATACATAACAATAATAATTTGCGCAAGACATACATATACATAAGACATGACAATTCGACAATAAGACATAAGACAATAAATATAAATGAAAACACTGAAACATACGTTTACATTTTAGGCACATAAAAAGCAGTGGCAACATAAAACAAGCAGAAGTTAAAAGTGTTTATGACATATAAACTAAAAGCACACATAAGAAAGCACTATGTAGATATTAGCAACATGCTGTTAAAGTTCTGAAATGCACTATGAGAGCATATATATGTATATATAAGTGAGTAGCATAAAACAATAAAATTATTTACTTGCAAATGGAACAGCGGCACTCCGTTCCATTATAGGACTGAATGAGATACTTAAATTGAGAAAAACTGTTAACAGTCATGAAATGGTCTGGAAGGCTATTCCACAATACAGCAGCAGCATAACGAAAGCTTTTTCTTACCATATGTGGTTGATTTCACATGAGGTATATCCAAAATATTGTTATACCTGAAATTATATTTAGACTGTTTTACATTTACAAGATTATGTAAGCACACTGGTGAAAGTTTGTTTATTTTTTGGAAAGTTTCCAAAGCCATAGCTCGCTGACGACGAGTCTGTAAGGAAGGCATCTTTGCTTTTTACAAAAGTTGGTCATATGAGCTTGAATAGTCCTCATAAACAAAGCGTTGTGCCCTTTCTTGCACTTTTTCAATTTTTTTTTTTAATTCCTTTCTGTACAAAAATGGCATGCCAAAGGGCAGACGTTAAAATTACTGAGAATGAAAGTATGAAAAATGGTGAGTTTGCTGAGTCTGCAGATATTGCCTATATGAACATCAAAGTTTAACTGATAATCGATATCTACCCCCAATAATTTGACAGTTGATTCACAAGATATGGTTGCACTTTGGATATTTATACAGCTAGAACTTGAAATTTTTCTGGATTAGTTTGCATCTTATTTACTTTAAACCAATTTATAAGTTCTATAGAATCTGTTTGTAAAGCAGAGATCAACTCATCATAATTTGGACTAGAACAAGATAAAGTATTGTCATCAGCATAGTTATATGGGGATTAATGTTTAACAACTGAAAATATATCATTGATAAAAACATTAAATAGAAGTGGTCCTAATATAGATCTTTGGGGTACACCCTTATGGATATCAGCCCAACTGCTAATAATGTTGTTAATTTTATTTTGTTGTTTTCGATTTGTAAGATATGATTTAAGGAGGGAAACTGAATGTGGCAAAACACCATATGCCGACAATTTGTCTAGGAATATTTTATGGGGCAGACAGTCGAAAGCCTTGGACAGATCCATAAGAACAGCCACAATATATAGATTTTTGTCCAAAGCAGAGCATCAATCTTCAAGAAGTCTTAGCAGTGTAGTTTGACATCCATGTTTTTTCTAAAAGCACTTAAATAAGGATTACAAATACCATCAAAATAATCAGCAAGATGAATTTCTAAAACCTTTTCAAAATTTTTTGAAAAAATAGCACACTGACCGGCCTATAATTTAACTTTTCCAAAGGATTATTTTTCTTATATAAAGGGGTAACTTGAGCTTCTTTAAGCCGATCAGGAAAAACAGAATAATTTATAGATAAGTTTATTAACAAAGTTAAATTTGGAATTATAGCCTCTTTACAGTTTTTTACAATCTTAGCAGGTATGCCATCAACTCCTGTTGGCTTCTTGATATTAATTTTTTCTATAATCTTTTCAACATCATTGCCATTTACATTTGAAACACTGAAGTGCTTGTTTACATCCATTTGATTTTTTATTTCTAGTATACTTGGGTGTTGTACTGGGTCATAAGCCACATCCTTTCCAATAATTTTGCAACAGTTGAGAAAAAACTATTAAAATGTTCACATACATCTTTAGTATTATTTACAATATGTTTTTGTCGGTATGGATCCCACACGGCAAAAGCCTATTCCAGGTTCGGTCTTACCAACGCTTTGCATGCTTTATCTTTTATGTTCTGTGGGCATTTGTAGATGTTCCTCCTGAGGAAACCCAATGTTTTGTTGGCCTTTGATGTAATTTTGTTGATGAGGGCCTCCCATCCAAGATCTTCACTGAGTTCAACTCCAAGGTAAGGGTAATGATGTACTGCCTCAAGATGATGCCCCATCATATCGTAGTTGTAGGTGATTTTTTCCTTGTTACACATAAGATGTTGCATTTGGCTGGATGGGATGTCATTTGCTAAGTATTAGACCAATTTACCAAATCTGTTAGATCGTTTTGGAGTTTTTGTGCATCTTCCGATCTCTTTATTGTCCTACAGAGAATAGAATCATCAGTAAATAATCGAAGTGAGGCTAGTCTTGTTCTCCTATATCATTGATGTATATGAGCAAGCAGAGGGGACCGAGCACTGTTCCCTGTGGCAACCCTGATCTTACTGGCTTGTATAAACATACTCTATGGTGGCGTTTGGTTAACCAGGCTGCTATTCATCTGTGTACCTCATTGCTGATAAAATAGGCCTCCATGTTTTTACAGTAGTCTCTGATGTGGTACATTGTCGAATGCTTTGGAAAAATCTAATACAAGCATACCGATTTGCTGTCGTTTGTAAAACTGATCTTGCAATATCCTCTATGGTGTTGACTTGTGTTTCACTGGATCTGTGTTTTCTAAATCCATATTATATGTCGATAGACAATATGTTCCATTATCTTGCAGCATATTGATGTCAATGACACTGGCCTGTAGTTTACTGCCTGACTTCTGTCCCTCTTTTTGTAGATGGCAGTGATCCATTGGAAATGTTGTTTACCTTCTATCATCTTTTGTGGTATGTGCTTCTTCACAGCATTCATGATGGTTTCCTTTAGAAATAGCCAAAGATCTTATGTTGTTGATGTTTCTACTATTTCCTGATCTTAAAGAAATTTCGTAAGCTCCTGTTCTACATCGGTTTTTGAGGTTGTCCCAATCTGCCTTCTTGAATAGGTGGACTTTTCGTGGTTTCTTCTTCGATGGTTTCGCCTTTAGGTTGATGACTGTAATGATTACACCATGATCACTCTTGCCTGTGTGGATTTCAATGTTATGGACTAAGGCTGGGTTTGTTGTGAAAAGGAGACCGAGAATGTTGTTGCCTCCTATTGATGTAAGTCGTTGTTTGTTATTATTTCAACTAGTTTTGTGTTCATTATAGATCCATACTGTGGATTTCCTTAACTGTGTTTGTGTTCCAGTCTATCGATGGTAGGTTAAAGCCCCCGCTTAGCATTGTCGGTTTTCAATAAGGTCACTGATCTTTCAAGTTCTTTTAAGACTTGGTTAACTTGTTGGTTTTTGGTAGAATGAGCTAATGATAAGTTGCTGGCTTCCTTGTATGTTGAGTTCCCATACAATATCGTATTGTCTACCCGTTGTTATTTCGGTAGTTATGAAGTCGTTGTTGACAGCGATGAATACTCCGCCTTCTCCTAGTTTTCTGCCCCTCCTGTATGGATTGGCAAATGCATCCGGAAAAACTTCGTTGCTAGCTATGGTGTAATCTAAATGCGACCTGCTTCCTATTAAGATGTCTGGCTTGTGGATTTCGATTTGTCACGAATGAGACTTCTGCAGTCAGTCATTATTCGGATGTTGTTGGCTTTACCTCTTACTGTTGACATGTTCTCTACTTCATTTAATGGTAATTCACCATCTGATGTTTCTGATAGTGGACTGAAGGAGTTATTAATATTAAGAGAATCTTCACAACTGAGAAAGAATGAGTCTGTAAATGGCAACAGTCTGCATTTTGGACATTGGAATACGAGACTGTGTATGTTTTCAAATCGTTTATATTCCTCGTTTGATATGCTGTCACCTTTGGCATGGACCCATGCATCACACTTATCGCATTGTAGTGCATCGTGGTTCTTAGCAACGGCCTTTTGGCAGATGGCACATACATACTTGGGATGTCCCGGGTTTACTTCTATGTGCCCTGACAGTAAAATAAGAGCTTACATAAGTGGTAGTGAGCTTTTAGTAGGGCTAGTTGAACGCTAGTTGAAGTTTAAAAAGTTGTCATCTTTGTTGAGCTTAATTGTTGAGCTGCATATCTAGATAATATTTCTCTATCCATGCTGATTGTTGTTAAAATATGGTTTTATCCACCGAAATGATATTTTCTCCATATTCAAAGTTGTTGTTCTAAATGGGTTTTTGCGATCAGAATGACGGCCAATATTTTATATATAGACAGAGTGGTTGGAATTCGAAGAAATTATTCCCATCTGTTTTCAAATACTGATGACTACTCTATGACAATAGCGGCTGATAAGATAAACTCACATAAACCAGAACGGCGGTTCAGGGTGTATTTAACCTTTGTTGGGTATTGAATGGTCAAGATCTGTCACTGATGGCTCCTCTATGATAATAGCGGCTGATAAGATAAACTCACATAAACCCGATCGGCGGTTCAGGGTGTATTTAACCTTTGTTGGGTATTGATAGGTCAAGATCTGCCACTGATGGCTCCTCTATGACAATTGAAAGGTCGAGATCTGCCACTGATGGCTCCTCTATGACAATAGCGGCTGATAAGAAAAACTCACCTAAACCCGCTATGTCGATGATCGACAGTTCAGGATTGATCTCTAATGAATGTATTTAACCTTTGTTGGGTATTGAATGGTCTAGATCTGCTACTCAGTGGATTTAAAATAGTCTAGATCGTATTTGTTTACGTTTAGCATTGTTAACAGATGGCGGGAATCACAGGAAGGAAAATATTGAGAAATTTATTTTGTAAATGTGTGTTGTCAATCTGTCAGATTTGAATCAGATTGAGTACGCCATCGATCATGACTTTACTGAATTGAATTAATGGTTCCGAACACGGTTTATTAGTTTCACCCCACCAAAACAGAGATATTAATGATGTCCAACACTGAAATTTCCGATTTTCAATTTTCCCTTAATAACCAAATTATTCCTATTGTAAACAACCATGAACATTTAGGAGTAACTTTAAGCAAAGATGGCAAGTCGAATATATATATTGAAAGTTTAATAATAGCGCATCAAGGCATGTCAAGGTAATGAGAATGTTGAAATTCAAGATCTCTAGGTGTGCTTTAGAAAAACTGTACTTAGTATATATTCGCCCTATTTTGGAGTATGCCTGTGAAGTATGGGACAACTGTGGTGCTACTTCTCTGAAACCGATTAACCAATAAAAACAAAATTTATTAGCAATATTGTTTGGATGGTCCTCTATAAAGTGTACCTACTCCCATAAACAATCCCATTGACCCATTTTTCACATTGACACAAGTAAAGTCAGTCTTTAGTTCTCCATTGTGACGCTTTATGCATATTGTATAACTTACCATACCATTGTATCAAAAGGCTTTGTGAAAGTCTGAATAGTTAAAACGTTCATTTGCTTTACATTTCGCAATCAGCAAACCAAGGCTTTCCTTGAAGAATTCTCAACAGCTTTTGTCATGTCGTGATAGTTAAAAAAATCAGTATATATAGGAAACCAAGATTTTAACACTTTCTTTTGTATACGAGAAACAAAAACTAGATCTGAAACAGATGTGGTTCTAAAATGCACCACTTTCCACTGTATATTTGTTTAAAAATCGTTGACGATTCGTTGAAAGATTCGTTAACAACCATTTAATTGATTGGTTAAATTTACCTTACGCCTAGTGAGCAATAAATATTCAGGAAGAGATTAAGTTAACACACAATAAATAAACAAACGGGGACATAGGGACACAGTTTGAATTCCACTGGAAAAATATAAAATATTGAGTAGGGCGGAGAATTTTAGGCTTATGTAGCGGCTACAATGAACCTACTCTTTTCTGGTCTACAGATGGGATTTTATTGTACAAAGAGCGTAGCATTCTCCCTTAACGTTACACACTACGCTGCATGGTCGGGCCTTCCGTAATATAACCTGGCAACTCCCATCGAGAGGTCCCCCATGTTCGCCATCCGGGGACGCGCTGGGCAGCTCTGTAGGTCGAGCAATGGTAACTGATCCCGGTGTTATAATTCAAAACATAGAGCCAAAAGGATTCAGTGTATTGCGTTTTTCATATTAGATACGAATAAATCATTTAAAATATACAAAACACTACAGGAACCATTTTACTAACACATCTTTTTTCTGATTAAATAGCCAAGTGGAGGTGACTTTGACACCAGGCTAGAAATTTAACAAGCAGAGATTAATATCGAGATAGGTTAAAACAATTTCTAATAATATTTGAGAGTAGGTGGATAAACACGCGGTGTCATTTATTTTGTTTATGTGTCAACCTTAATGCCCCTTTACTCCTTTGATATTAGCTTCTCTTTGATAAATCATTGTTTCTATCTAAAATTAAAATGGATATATAAATTTTAGTGTTTACTTATTTTAATCTGTAAAATAATGGCTCGCGCGACAAAATAGATGAATGTCATTTGTAAACAGAATTATCCAAACGTTCTGTTTCTACTTCGCTGGAAATAGTTTTCTTTTATCTGAATTTGTAACTGTTATACGTAATACACAATTATTGAATAATAAATGCAGTATACTGAAGGCGTTTTATATGACAAAATAAACTGATTGATGAGCTCTCTAGGGGTAGTATTCTTACAGTCGCAAAATCTGCACAATAAATGATTATAAAATATCAAGAAAACTTATATCAAATCATGAATGCAGCGATGTAGCGATCGGGAATTGTTTTCCCCCTGCTAACGCCTATATGTGCACAGGTTGCGTATATAGGTTACACGCCGAATTCAAAATGACAGCGACGAAAAAAATTTGTATTTTCATTGGGGAAATATTTTTTTACACTTTTTTTTCCTGTTATATTAATGTAACTTTTGGATAACAATTGCCACGCTCAATTGCTTTTGACAGGTTGCGTTTTCGATTATTTCATGTTTTGGTTGAATTGCATACAGAATGTCCCAGTATATTATACATAATTACACCCTTTTACCAGTCTTATCAAGATTCTGCCCCAAATTTTACACAACGATTAGGAAAATTAGATTGTATACACGAGGCCTAAGTCTCCGTAAGCGCTATGAATTACTACTCCTTTTGATTTCAATAAACAATAAAATGAATATGAAATTCATCATCGACAACACAGAAACAAACAAACTGCCTGAAGATTATGTTTGATCAAACTACCAGTTGTTTAAGAAAGAAATTTGCACCAAAGAAATTGTGTTTTGACGCTTACAAGGGATTACTTCACATTTTGTTTTATCCCTTGATTTAGAATGCAAACTACATCATTAGACCAATGGCGTGTTGCACAGATTTCATAGGTTAATTGCTAAAATAGGTTTATTTGTATGTTTCTTTTAAAGTCATGGGTGTCAAGTATTTTATCTCTATCAAAGACGATAAAATGTTGTATACTTTGAATACCTCGTCGAGGATAAGCTTGAGATTTACGGAAATAGCATGTAAAGTATGAATAAATAAATTGACAAATGCAGAAACAATAAAAAAGTCCTTGTTCCGAAATATTTTTGAGCCAAAAAATTTTGAAAACATAGCCATAGTGAGATTTGTTGTCACTAATACACTCTCAACCACTTCAGTTGTTTATAAAAATAACCAACAGTATCTCTCACAACAACATCTGGAAATATTTGTCTGTTATTATAATTAACATTACTTAAAAACACAAAAAAGTATTTAAGAACAGAACGGTTCGTCACCAATAGTTTCCGTACAATATTCACCGAAACAGTTTTCCACATTAAACAATTTGCTATCATATCTCTGTTATAAAATACCAGTACAATTCAATGCAAACACAAAAACAAAAGAGCAAACTAAATAAGGTAAAGACAGGTATCACTATAGGTAAGTACAAACCAAATGTACACTATAGGTAGCAAACAAGTATATAATGTAAGTACAAACCAAATGTACACTATAGGTAGCAAACAAGTATATAATGTAAGTACAAACCAAACGTACACTAAAGTTTGAGGTGAATTCAGACCTGGCAAAAGATACCTCTTATTTTCTTTCAAAGACACCCATTGTATCGTGCGGTGAGTTGGATTAAATCTAGAAAGAGATCTATAACTAAATTTTACCGTGTCATTCCGACGGGATTTTGCCTGTCAAAATTAAAAACTGCTACCGCGTTTGTTCGAGTTTATTGTCCTTTTGTAAATCTTTTATTACACTTTTTGAAATCAACAATTATTTTCCACAGCTAAACGGCGTTGTGAAATGCGGCTGAATTTTCATTTTGGTAGATCGAATTTCCATAGGAAGTCAGCCATTTTGGTGTCTAAAGGGGTCTAATGTTGTTTACAAACGTTCGTCTGCTTTCGTAACGTACAATGGTATTCGGACAAACCGCGAGATTTTTCCCGCCTCAACTGCAGACGACATTACCTGAAGGATTTCGAAAAGACAACAATGGAATTTTCCTAACGTACACTTCCGTTTAAAACAAGGTCAAAATTTAGTATGGAAAATCGATGTCTCAAAATTAAAATTCAGCTGCATTTAGTATAGGGAGTTCTGGAACAAACTGGAATATAGTCGTATACATAACAACCACCGAACCTTTAAATGATCAAGATAATATGGCAGCAGCTTACCATTGGATTCAGTAGTTCTTGGTATCAGCTGAAAGATGTATACTAAAGGGAAGTAAACAATTTGAGAAGATTTAGAACATGTGTTTATTCCACGAGTACATATTTATTTTTGCCGAGCTATTTTCGGTAACAGTAGCAGGAGTGTAAATAGTGAACGTCAACCAACACAAATAATTTATCCACTTAAGTAAATGAAGGAAAAGTAAAGCTTGATGTTTACAATAAAACTTCCTCATTATATTTGTAGAATTTACGGCGATTTTGAAATAGACTGGGAATTTTCACTGCTAGCATCCTGGTGATCTATTATACAATAATCTGAGAACTTATCGAGATATGGAAACAGGGTATTATTAAGAAATAAAATAAATGAAACTATACTAAGTGTTGACGTATTGTGGAGAGGGATTTTTGCGTGAAAAATGAAAACGGCTTACCGCGTATGGTTCAGCTTATGCTCCTTTTGTAGATCAAGAATACTACTTTTTGAAATCAATAATTATTTCCTCGAGATATTCAGCGTTTTGAAATATGGCAGCTTTTAAATTTTGAAATGGCGATTTTTCATACTAAAATTTGACCTCAATTGGAACGGAAGTGTACTTGAGGAACAATTGCTTGTTGTCCACTCGAAATCATTCGGGTGATGTCGTCTGCAGTTAAGGCGGGAAAAGTCTCGCGGTTTGTCCGAATACCATTGAACGTCACGAAAGCAGACGAACATATGTAAACATCGTAATGTCCCTTTTGAAACAAAAATGGCTGACTTATTATGTAAACTTCCCGTAGCAAAAGTCGGTTATCGTATCTACATTTTTTCTACTGAATTTTGGTAATGAAAAGGTAAAATATAGATTAATGAAAAAATGTAAGCAAACTTATTTTCCCAAGGGGGGTTGGCATTTAGTATAGCCTAGTGAATGCCGAATAAACATTTATGCTTAGTATTTTACTGTAGAGCTGACCAAGCAAGCAATGTTTTAGCTATGTTCAGGATCAGATATACATATGTTAGTTGATTACAACAAAACACCTTAGAGAACATAGCTTCATATCTATACAAAAGATGTTATAATCGGTATAATATCGAGTCTGCTTATAAAACTGTCTAAAAACATGTCTACAAAACATAGCATATTTTGTCACATTTAAAAAGCTTACATTCGACAAATTTGCTTTTCAGTGATGTTTTAAGACGGTATCATTTGTATCCTTAAAATAAAAAATAAAATTTTTATGTCACAGGTAACAAATTAATTTGTAAAATGCTATATTTTACGCTTATCCCGAATTACAATAAGCTGAGAACAAAATGACGAGCCACAAAAAGTCAAACAAATAAAAAAAAAAACCTTCACACGTTGTTTCAGTGTTTTAAGAAAAACACAATTAACAACGAACCTCTTAAAATTCATGAACTGACAACTGTTGACCACTAAGATACTCAAACAAAAGGTTGATGTTATCTATTTAGTTCTATAACTTAATTGATCTTATGGGAAATCAATCTCTCAAATACGATCGGAAGTTTTGCTGAGTCATAGGTAGTCTTTCTCATTCCTTGAATTGGATTTTGCCAAGACATGACAATAAGTAATTCGACGGGTATCTAATTAGAGGAAGGCACTGCTTACTCGTCTGAGCACCTGAGTGCACCCATAATTTTTATTGGGTTCGGGTTACTCACTTGTTTTTTGTGTATTTAGATTTTGTTTTTGTCTGTCTACATCCGGCTTTGTAATAACCCTTGACTTTCTTGTTGTTTGTTCGGTTTCCATCAGTTTCCTGTAGAATAATGTATACAAATACAGATTCATCTAGTACACAGACTACGTCTATGTCTGGGGTATGTTGAAAGAGTTTCTCAAGTTTAAAAAAAAACTTGAAATGTTCCGACAATGCACATTCATTCATATCAAAATCCATATCAAGTTTAGATGCCCTGGAATATGTGATATTACACAATATCAGACATTTCTCTATTCAATACCTGTAACTTGGCTATTAACTGTTGGAGGCTGTCAAAATTATGCGAATATATATCAAATAAAAAAAATCATATCATTGTTTTGATTAATTTTTTTAAATATTGCCCGATACGAAGTCTGGTATTATTAAAATATATTTATGACAGACAACGTACATACAATGTAAATAACAGATTGCGTAACGAAGACAAACAACTGAAAACAGTAACTAGAAAAATTGGATGAAAAGAAGTCCTGTCTCCTTTTAATTTAAATATAAAGACTTCCAAGGTATCAACTTCTATAGAAGAAATGCATGAAACAGTCCTCACTATAATAAGACCATTTAGTATAAGACACACTGACTGACATGATAGCATGTTAACTTAAATCTCTGGTAATGTTATATTGCTGGACGGAAAGACAACGTACTTGTATGGAACGCCGTAACTGCCTTATATGTACTTGTTTTTTATATATGCACATACTTTTTCACAATAGGCACATACTAATCTATACATGCACATAGTTTTTTCTATATTTGTCCCTATCTGCGCATACGTTTTCTCTATATGCACATACTTTGTCTATATACTTTTTCTATATATACACATACTTTGTCTATATACTTGTTCTATATATGCAGATACTTAGTCTTTATACTTTTTCTGTCTATGTACATACATTGTCTATATTCTTTTTCTATATATGCGCATACGTTTTTAATATAATAACATCCGCATTAGCTTAAAGACAACTCGGCCCGGCCGACAATTCCGACCGTATAAGCAGATAACTCTGGCTGTATCAGATGACAATTCGGATATTTAATTACTTATGTTAATCCCTCGATCGGAGACATATGTATTATCTTAGTATAACATATACCTGCCTCCATCAAAAATAAGAGCAGTTTGTAACAATGATTAATTTTAATCAAAAGCGTAATAAGAAATATTTAGAGCAAAGATTCCATGTCATGTATGTTAACTGAGATAAACTATTAACTATTAACCAATCATATGGTGCTTGAGAGATTAATAACTGTCATCACGTCACGTGTGTTTTTTTTTAAATAATTAAACAAAAGTTGACTCCCGTATCAAATGTTCAAAATAAGCGGTAAAAATATGTGTTATTCTATTTGCTTCTATATCAGAACGAAAATAAAGAATCAGTAAATATAAGTTTTTCCCCAGACAGCTTTAAAAGTAGGGAGATTTTGGTGCAATCTTTACCTTTTGATTGTTCACTGACCAATGCACTGAATGAAATAAAAATCAATATGTGGAACGTAACATCACTACACAAAAATACTGATTACATTCCCGTTTCAACCCAAGAATATATTGAAATTTTAGTACACATACTAGTGCGATCCTGACGTAAACCAATGATATGACAAAGATATTCAAAGATTTGGTGAACGACCAATTAAGTAACAGATAGCCATGGGAGACGGTAATGACTATAAAAATTCTTTCATTTTATCATTTGATTGGCTTAACATTCATTCAAAAGTAATGAAATGCATGAAAACAACCTGGAATGGGCTTAAAAAAACAAGCTGTCGGGCTAAGTGCGCTGTTAAGTTATGTCATGTAGAAGTATCCGAAAAATAGATTGCAGAACAATGGCAGTGTCCTGATTTTACCCCATAGGAGAATTTTTATACTAATTTATTTCATTTTTAGAATTGTTCGTGCTTTTGATTGGTCTAAAAACAACTTTCGGGTTACTATTAATCGCAATTGTACTATAATTATAAAAAAATATGGAAATGTTTCTCTTTTGCACGATTCCGCTGGACATTTGTCAATCGGAATCCAATATTGACCTGGAAACAACTAGTTCTAGCCTGTTTTCCATGTCTTCCAATAAAACTATAAGTTTAAATTTTTGTGGTCATTGAATTTGATCATCTGTAACTAAAATATACTGTAAAAAATGTAGAATAAAATTTTTGATTTCTTAATATTATGTGATGAAATTGGATTTCGGGATCATTAGCAAATCAGTATCAAAATTAAGTATTAAAAAAATTATTATGGGTAACCAGCATTACAACAATTACAAAATTTAAGCATCTTCTGCTTTTATGATCAAGGAAGATGGTGATTTTATTCATATTATAAAACACTTATTGGCTTTGATATACGGTCGATATCAGGATTTATCAGCCATAGAAAATGTAATATTCTCTGAGCAGCTAGGCGCGGTGAATATACATTTTTTGAGGGCTGAGAATTTCATTATTTGCACAATAATACGTATATATGTCCCCGATCGAGGGATTAACATAAGTAATAAAATGTATGATTGATTTTAATGTTTATTTATAATTGACAAAATGAAAATTAACAATATAGCGTATTTATTACATTTATTTACAAAATAATAGTGCATTCTTCAGTCGATATTAACGGTCCTGAGATGACTTCACAGACGGTCCCAGTTGTCTCCGCACAGAGTTGCCTTTAAACTAATGTTGATGTAATTATATGAAAAAGTATGTGCATAAATAGAAGAAGTATAGAGATAAAATATGTGCCATCCTCACAAGTCAGGGCTTCTATGTCCACGAAACCATGAAGAACTTAGCTTAGAAATTCCTGGGCTAGAAGTCGCTATTTTGAATGGATACACCACACGTGCATGTAGTCAATCAAAAGCTCGCTTTCATTCATGACTTCGTGAGCTTATATCCGGATGTCGATTGCAAATATACAAAACTGATTGGTTGCATAGACCGCATAAAAATTAGTGTATTTTGTACAATAGTGTTAATAGTTTGTTAATATGGAGTAGGCATTGCCAAAATGCTAGCACAGCCAATATATAGTCCTGTATTATTAATATATAATGTGCATTTCATAATTGATGTTACTTCTGAACACCCTAAAAGTGTCTCTAAATTCCAGTGATCACGTGACGTCTTTCTTTGTAATGGTGACGTCACATGAAAATGATTGTCAGTTTTAAAAAATCGATTTAGAGATTGCAAAAAATAGTATGAAATTTTTGTAGTTTTTTTTTAAATAATAACGTTTATTGTTTATCGATATCAACTGAATTTTTAAACATTTCTTTAAGATTAATTTTAGTGCTTCTTCATTCACTTTGTTACAGTTTTTTGACGATATTAACTTCCGGACGAAAAAATACAATATCAGCACTTAAGCAGATTTTGAGCACACGATATCATTTTGATCACATGACACGTATTTGCCGTGGAGCTCACCGCTCTTCGCGGCAGCTTCGCTGCAAGCAGCGAGCTGTGCTCAGCTATTACTGTGTTATTTATATGTTGCTTTATGTTTTCTTAACTCTCAAGAATGAGTAAGAATGACATTTGCATATTCTTCTGCCAAACACTTGCTTTTTCCAACAATTTCCTTGGTTAATAGTTTGAAGGTTTGATGTCCCATGAAAAATCTTCTAGCCCGGGAATTTCCTAGCTAAGTTTGTCAGGGTTTCGCGGACACATGAGGACACAGAAACCCCGACTTATGAGGATGAGTATGTACATATTTAGAAAAGGTATATAGACAAAGTATGTGCATATATAGAAAAAGTACAGAGACAAGGTATGTGCATAAATAGAAAAACTATGTGCATATATAGATTAGTATGTGCCGCATATAGAGAAAAAGTGTGTGTATATATAAAAACAAGTACACATAAGGCAGTTACGGCGTTCCATACAAGTACACATAAGGCAGATACGGCGTTCCATACAAGTACACATAAGGCAGTTACGGCGTTCCATACAAGTACACATAAGGCAGATACGGCGTTCCATAGACTTAATGCATGTCAGTTTTATTATATGTTGTATTTGAATCTTAAATTTAAAAGCTGTATGATATTAAAAAAAAATATGTGCCGACGTTCCGACGATCACTACCGTCTTTATTCAACACATATAGACGGCAGTGGTCGACAACATGTCGGCAAATAGAATTCAATCTGACTACTAGTAGACAATGTATTCTGATATGAAAACCACCAGTGTAAATACAGCAATCTATATTTAACATAAAACAATAAAAATAGAAGAGTATCTGGAAATTTACTCAAAATTGTAAAATACAGGTGAAAAAAGTATTAAAAGTAGAACAAATAAAAAAATTAATTTACATGTGTTATTCTGTTACTGGATAACAAACGTTTAGGGTAAATGTTAATTCTATAGAACTAAATAAAAAACGTTAATATTAAACGAAGTCCGAATTATGAATTACAAATATTACATATTAATTCGTCCTTGCTAAATGCTGACTCATTTAGGTTATATTGTAACAGTTTGTATGTCAATTAAAGTCTATTATCTTTTTATTTAAATACTTACGTAGGAGTTATGTCAAAGGTCAAACGTCAACATCAGCATTTAATGGGATAAAAATTCGTTTGATACAAATAAGACAACAAAGAGAAGCAAACACTGAGATGAAGGCGAGAAAAATGAGTTTATATCGTTATCATGTTTAACGGATACTTCAAGACTTAATACTAAAAACAATTACGCATTGCTTAATAATACCGGTTGCGTTTTAACCAATCAGACAAGCGTAAATTTTTCCGTCGTCGTGTTAGAACGGCGGCGCATCACTTCAGTAGAAGATACATAGCTTTGGCCTCGTCCCGGAGTCCAGAAACTACCCCTTTGTTTAGAAACAAAAACTTTCGCTTATCACACAGTAAAACAATATGTCAATGAGCTTCCGAACCATAAATTAATATTTTACTTCATTATATTGATATATATTTTAAAGGAATATTCAAACGTACTAGCGTCCCAAACAGCATAAACATGCAAAGTGGATTTTACTTTAGAACACCAGATTATCGTCCGTGGACAAAAATAGGTGAGATTACTTTGAAATAACGTATATAGAACTAGTTTGCATGTAGAAGAAATCTTTGTAAGTGTTGATTACATGAACGATAAATTGTTGCTGTCCTAGTTTTAATTCACTATCATAAATAATTTGTATTTTAGTATTAACAAATGCATCTAAAAATGTGCAGCAGTTATTAGTCATTGCCGTATGTATCGTCAACATAATAATGTTCTTTCCGAATTGCTGTTACAAGCAACGGTTAAGTTTCTGGTTATCATTGTTTGACTTTTATTGTGAAATATTTTGTACTTTCAAATGTAGCAGTTTAAAAAAATTATGTTTAATTTTTAGCAGATACACCTTTTTGTCTTCAAGTTTGAAACTATTTTCATCTAAATAACAATTTCTTTTTCGATTTAGCTGTAGGTCCTGAAGAAAACATTTAGGAAAATGTAGAACCAAATACCTATTAGGGGTCGTCCATAATTGTCAACCATTTTCACAAGTGTGCAAAAAGCATACTTTTTGAAACCCCCCCACCCCCCCCCCCCCCAATCAAAAAGTGTACATCAACCATTAAACTAATATAAAAACCAAACTCCACGGAAACGAAAAATTTCTGAAGATAAAAAAAAATGTACGCAAAAATGTCGAAACTTTTAATCCCCTCCCTCAAGTGTGTGGTTTGCACACTTATGAAAATGGTTGACAATTATGGACGACCCCTTAAATAATATTTAATTGCTTGTTCTATTTACAACAATTATTCTGCAAAGAACATGACAGTAGAAGACATTCATGGCAAACTTTTTTTCGTATTTGAACAAGTATATGAACCCAGTAATTTGCAGACTCTCAAAAGTTTTGAACTTTATTATTATCAAGTGTTTTCGTTTAAAGCAATATACTAAAATATATAGTGATCAAATTTTTTCATACATGTTATGATTTATGTTGAAATTACGTCTTACGTTCACAGCCTGTTTCAAGCGACAGTGTTACATTTTTATATGACAGTGTTTAAATTGTACAATTTTATGTGTTTATGTAGCATTAAAAAATACCTGAATACCTAACTTTGTGAAAATAAGACTATTTTAAAAATTTTAAAAGGGAAAACGGAGACACACAGTTTGCATTTTTAAAGTAAAGTCGTAATTTTAGGAGTGTGCTTTGTACACACGTTCTCTATAAAAATTTATATAGAACCCTGGACACCCATTACTATATGTTGTAGGTAAAATCAGTAAAAAATGTTAAGTGTAAAAATTTGAAGAACATAAAACAAATACAATTTATTTTTTCAATTGTATTATACGTTACAATTACTGTTTGATCACACGGAGGTCTTTTTATAACTTAATAATTTCAAACTCAAATTCAAATACATTAATATTAAAGAATTGTTTATCATTTCCAATTGTTTTTTTTTATTTACGAATCTAAATTATGTCTTATAAATAATTGCTACATAGTCAACTATGCAAAACAAAAATTTCAAGATGTTATAAACGCATTCATTGGAATTCGTGTTGACATTTTTGCTGTCACGTCCAATGTACCATTGTTTGGATTCTACTACTGGGCAAGAAACAATAAAATATTTATGTTTTAAGTAATGAAGAAACTTTGTTACACAAAAATTTTATACATGTTAAAATACTCTGCGATTCATTAAATATTTGGCACGGGACTGGTATTAATATACTCCAAACTACAGCATAGACTTCTAATAACATTATTTCCGTACGGCTGTGTAATCCTGTGCGGCAGAATTACTATTTTCGCACTGCTGTGTTATCCTGGGCAGCAGAATTACTATTTTCGCACTGCTGTGTTATCCTGGGCGGCAGAATTACTATTTTCTGCACTGCTATGTTATTCTGGGTAGCAGAATTATGAATATATTTACCATAATAGGAAAGCTTGTCTTGTTATATTTTGATTGTATATTTTTTTACAAAATGGAATAACCGACGAATTCTGGTGGTGTATTGTTCATACAAAATCAAAGATGAGGTTTTTGCAATAACAGAATTGGAAATCATGAATTTATCTATCCATTTAGCCAAATTAAAAATGTTTACAAAGATTCCTTTAATATTTGGTCATTTTTCCGACGCAGTCGGTATTATATTCACTTTTTACCCTTTGACCTCATGACACTTCACCTCTCGTAATTCTGTTTCTTGATTGGTTAAAAACCAATTGGACGGGGGTTCGGAACAGGGTGGTAAATTGGACAGGGGCTCGGAACAGGGTGGTAATTCACCTTTCAAATTGTGTACTATTATTATTAGATTTTGCCGTCTGTTTGTTTATAAAATTATTTCATAGTGCAATTTAAGTATAAAGAACGATAGAGATGAGCTGCAGTTTGTAAAATTTTATTGGACGGGGGTTCGGAACAGGGTGGTAAATTGGACAGGGGCTCGGAACAGGGTGGTAATTCACCTTTCAAATTGTGTACTATTATTATTAGATTTTGTCGTCTGTTTGTTTATAAAATTATTTCATAGTGCAATTTAGGTATAAAGAACGATAGAGATGAGCTGCAGTTTGTAAAATTTTATATCAAACAACTTGTACAAAAATGTTAAATATTTTTTATTTGAAGTACAGCGCAAATTAAATGCATATTAACACGCTGGATTTTAGCGGGCTTTTATGGAGGGTAAAAAGGACGAAGAGAAGAAATTTTAATTAATTTCTAAATACAAATTAACAATCATTTTATATTCATGTTGATATTAAATCAAATGTATTATTGTTCTTGGGCGTCCGTCGTAGTACACACATAGATAGAGAGTTGTGGCTCTAATTGTAAAGTATACTTTGCTTATTCAGTAAATTTTAAGCTATAAACATTTTATTAAAAAAATTTCTAATATTCAATTTGTTTACATTATTGTATAACTGCTTTGGTGCTCGCAGAAAAACTTCAATTCTATATCTTAGGCATTGGGTTTTAATACATAATAGCAATAAACTTTCTGGAATACATGTACATGTACAGCAAAGTACATGTAGCTGTATGTACATTATCAATTTTAGGTTAACTGTATCACTGTATGGAAAGTGTCACGGTAACGGTTGTTTGGTATTATTTCCGGTTTTGGTGGATGTGAAGACAACACAACATGTAGGTCACTTTAAATGCTATTTTCTTAAAAACTTGCAACCTTGATGAATGTCAGTTAGCAAGGTTTTATTAAGGACATAATTTGTGTCAGATACAGAGCTATTTCCAACAGAGCATACCAACAGGCTTTTCAAAAATGACAAAACAATGCAACTTGTTTACATCGTTCCGCATAACTTTTCGACTTTAACAACGTCAATTTTTCACAATAATATCGACATGATTTCATTTCCATATATTGCCCTTTTTTTATTATATTCATTGGCATCATAAATTAACACTTACCTTGCATATATCTTAATATTATTGGCCAATGGGCCGTTTTAAGCCCACCGGGGTCTGTAACAAGTGTACGTGTTTGGTTTTGTTCAAAATTATTTGGTTACCAAACACGTACACTTGATACAGACCCCGGTGGGCTTAAAACGGCCCATTGGCCAATAATATTAAGATATATGCAAGGTAAGTGTTAATTTATGATTAATATAATAAAAAAAGGGCAATATATGGAAATGAAATCATGTCGATATTATTGTGAAAAATTGACGTTGAAGTCGAAAAGTTATGCGGAACGATGTAAACAAGTTGCATTGTTTTGTCATTTTTGAAAAGCCTGTTGGTATGCTATGTTGGAAATAGCTCTGTATCTGACACAAATTATGTCCTTAATAAAACCTTGCTAAATGACATTCATCAAGGTTGCAAGTTTTTAAGAAAATAGCATTTAAAGTGACCTACATGTTGTGTTGTCTTCACATCCACCAAAACCGGAAATAATACCAAACAACCGTTACCGTGACACTTTCCATACAGTGTGTATGCTTGGTAAATCTGTTAATATCGAAAACACGTAAATAAAAGGGGGCACACATGTATAAATGAATAATTTCAAACTCGTTTCACCTGGGACTAGTGTTAATTTATAGGTTCATGATTTCATTCACGTAGTAATAATTGTCCTTCAGTACTCCCCCCCCCCCAAAAAAAAAAAAAATTCCATCAAACATTACTGGTCTATTGAAACGGGGAATTTGTATGACAATAATGGCGATTCGTAATTCAATGCATAACTCAATTTATATCTTTACTGCGGCGGTTATCTTTTTTTAAAGATAGTACTTGTTATATATGATATCAATCTCATTGCTCTAATATACATAAATGAAAAAAAATGAACATTATATCATTGAACGTTTTCAATTCCCAAGACATTGGGAAATTTGAAAAAAGTCAGCTTATGTTGCTTTCTTTCGGCTTCCTTCTATAAAGTTTTTTGTTCTTATTTTTTTTGTTATTTTTTTTACTGTAAAAGGTTCAGCACATCATTAATCTGTTTGTTATCTCTAAGGTGGCGGAATAATAGAAGATTTCGAAACATTAAGTTTATTTGGAGGGATGAAATGTGTTTAATGTTGCGCAATATTTTGTGTATAACTGCAGGTTTATTTACAAAATCACGACAATTAATTTGAACTTATTTACTAAATTTTAATCGACGACAAGATTGATATATTTTAAATATACAATAATAAACTCTTTATAAGTGGAAAATAAATTCACAACTTAACAATTTTATACTGTCAATATAAATGAAGATTTAACAGGACAAGTGTTACCCTGAGCAACAGCTTTATTATTTTTTCTTTAGGTGTATATCAGAGGCCTAGAAATAGAAATTGTAGTTCAATTTTATATCGTTACTATTATTGTTACTACCCTTTATGTGTATCAGTATTTGTTATTTCTCCCCTTTTTTAGTGTGACATTGTTACTGCCCTTTATGAAGTGTCAGTTTGTTATTTTTACCCATTTTCAGTGCCAGTATCATTGTTACTACCCTGTATGAAGTGTCAGTATTTATTATTTCTCCCCAGTTTTAGTGTCAGTATCATCGTTTCTGCCCTTTACGTGTATCAGTATTTTATTATTTCTCCCTCTTTTTAGTGTCCGTATCATTCTCACTGCCCTTTATGAAGTTTCAGTATTTGTTATTTCTTCCCTTTTTAGTGTCAGCTAGTATCATTGTTACTACCCTTTATAAAGTGTTAATATTTTTTATTTCTCCTCTTTTTAGTGCCCGTATCATTGGTACTACCCTTTATGAAGTGTCAGTATTTGTTATGTACCCCCGCGTTTAGTGTCAGTATTTGTTATTTCTCCCCCTCCCCCCCCCCCTTTATAGTGTCCGTATCATTGTTACTACACTTTATGAAGTGTCAGTATTTCTTATTTCTCCCCTTTTTAGTTCAGTATCTTTCTACGTTCCTTTAATGAAGTGTCAGTATTTGTTATTTACCTCCACTCCCTTTTTAGTGTCAGTATGATATGCTTTGTTCGTAATGTAAGTATCTTAATATCTTAATTCCTCTCTTTTTAAGTACCATTTGTACTAGAATTGTCGTACTGTCAGTATTTGTGTTGTTCCATTTATTTGTGTATGTATTGTTGAAACTACCATTTTGTAGTGCCAGTATATGTTATTCTCCATGGAACTTCTCTTACCGTATAGTGTAAGTAACGTTTGGGCCACCTTTTTAAAATATACTCTCTTGTAAGTGACTGCTTTAATATATAGTTGATGTTTAATGATCAACACGTGTTTATACTGCTAATGAAAAAAAAACTTGATTAAAGCCTATTACCCAGTATATATATATGCTGTATTGTGAAATTGTCGTTAAATTGCTGAATCATTTTATAGGCAAATTGTGGGAGTCATCGTTAATTTCTTGTTTATAATGTCAAATCTCTCGTTGTATTTACCTGGGGCCATGTTTTCGAAACTAGGTCTTATGACATGTCCTATGACATAATTTAGGACTGACTTAAGACAGTCTTAGATCTCACACCGGGTATCCTAAGACCATCCTAGCAAAGATGTCATAACTTTATCTTAAATATTTTTTTGTATATGTATATATATTTGATTAATTAAGAACTTTATAAAGTCTCCCAAATTTCGACGTGACCTGCACTCGAAAAAGGAAATCTACGTTTTATAAACATATATCAATAAATATATAATAATATGTATTTTAAATACATTTTATAAATTAAAACTTCTAATAATGTGTCTGTTAGGTGCATTTCAATGTGATATAATTTGTATAAAATTTGATTTCGTGTTGTAACCTCACTATTTGTATATAAATAAGGTTAACATGTAACTTGTTACACAGTTCGTAAGAAAAGGAGTCCTTAAATTGTTAAAAAACTGAGCTTCACAAATGTTAGAAAAGATTAAAAAGCATAAGTGGGTGCTTTGTAGCAAACTTTCTAATGTTATATTAAAAATTAAACATAAACTTAAAAATGTAAAAAGTAAAACAAATTTTAAAAAGGACCATCCAAAGACCATCTTAGGACGCCTATTTCGTTGTCCTAAAGTTAGGATAAAAATTAGGATTTGTCCTAAATTGCGACATCTTCGGTAACACGACTTATGACAAAGATTTGTCATAAGATGGTCACAGGACATGTCTTATTAATTAGACATCTTTGAAAAAATGGCCCCTGTGTATTTACTATGTCGGTAGGATAACATGAGTTTCTAACACGCAAAGTGAAGAACCATTTTGCAGTAAGGTATAATAGATATATCTATATGAGGTGGTTATGCTTTGAGAACAGAAATTCCCCCTTAATTCGGGTGCACCAAACTTATTTTTCCAATATCCGGCACTCTTGAAATAAATATGCTGCAAATAAGATTGATCGAGTACGAGATTGAACTGACATTTTTTTAAGAAATCAAAACACAATTAAGTGTCCAAAAAAAAATGTTTGTACAGAATCTTTGTTATCTAAGGTATTTGTGATATTTTTCTCTTCGCATGTTACAACGAGGGGATTGGATCTTACGCCGTTATTTTACCAAATTAACAGTTGTTTTTTTTTATTTTAATAATTGGTGACGTTTTATAAGGATGAAGTTTAACAAAATATTATTTTATTACCTTCATGTAATCCCGTTTACAAAAGGAGCGACTATCATTTATAGGTACCCCACTTGCAATGTATTGTTATCTCCCCTCTGTCGTGTTCTTAACAAATCAAAATCTTACCTTAAAAATGTACTTTTTTAAACCGCAAAATATGAATTTGATATAAAGAAACTGAAAGAAATTTTGACATGACATATCTTGGTCATCCTTCTTGGAATAGTTAGAAAAGTTATTGTTAAATTCTTGGAATTTGGCCTTTTCCCGAAACGAGGCATCATTTATGACTGGTATTGTTATTTTATAAACCCCACTGATCTCTTTGTCTTAAATCTAAAGCACCCGGTTGCCGTGGGGGGAGGGGCTCTTTTGATTTGACGGTTCTGATCAAATGTAACAGTAAATGAAAACTGATTTTAAACGAAAATTAATAAAAACGGTTATCTTATATTTTTTGTCCATGAGAATAAGGTAAATTATAAAATGGATGTTATGATAAAATGTCTTTCAGCAATGAAATGAAAATTGATTTTTAAAAAGTCAATACAACCGGTGATATTATAATTATTTTGCCCTTAAAAACTAAGAAATTTAAATTGATATTTTTGTCGTGAACTCATTGAAACAACAGTAACTATTCTGACTGAACAACTGTCAAATAACTATATTTTATTTATTTCGCATTGCTTTAATCCACCCCAAAATGACTTTCCTCTCCAGTTTCTGGACCGGTTGTATACGTTCGTCAGACATAGTACTTGAATGTGACCACGTCTATAAATCATCTCTAATACTGCGATCATTCCTGAGAGCTTTTCTCTTAAACATAACAAAGTTCTGTTTAAATATTCTTAAAATGTTTTTCTTTGAAATTTTTATAAACTTGAAGCAAAGACAACTTTATTACTCATGTTATCATTAAAACCTTGCTACCTGTCTCAGGTAGGGTTCAACATCAAAGAAAAATGAGATTACCCGACAGTAGCTAAACCCCGATTAACGCACCTTCATTCAAATGGATTCTCACAAACTTTCTATGTTTTTATCAGATAAATTTGAAAGTAAAAGAAATATCTGTTCAGTAGAAAATGATAAATTTGTTGAATTAAATTTTTAGTAATTGAATGTGAGTGAAATTGATCAAATAAAGTAACCGGTAGAATTTTGATTGGATAAAGAAGAAGTCGGAAAACACGAGATATGGATTAGTTTACATTTGATAGGCCGCGAGAGATACGTGAGTAAAAGAATAAAGAACGCTCTAATTTGTTATTCTTAATGATAATTTAGAAGAAAAACACACACAAACATGTTGAAAGTTTGTATTTGATGTTAGCGCGGTGTCTCCGGTTATAATTAATGTCACCATGATTGCTATTATAATAGAATGTTTAACATACGGTCCTGTAACCAGAACCGTTTTGTCTATTCTCTTTATCTTCCGGTTAAAAGCCACAAATAAATGAGATACAAAAATGCAGAGATATAAAACAATTGTCAGAGGCTAAGAGAAGAAACACGTTAAAAGATCTTTACAAAAACGTTCATGTATTTTATTTTGATTGTAAATTCATAAATACCATAAAACAGTGTTTTATTTGTAAATGGAGAATATTTTAACCGATGGTTTATTTTCCTTCCGACACAAAAGTCATCTATAGTACAAGTCGGCGTGTTTTGGTGGATGTTTTTTAAAACTGCTTACCGCGTATGGTCGATCTTGTGCTCTTTTGTAGATCCCATAAAATATATGTTGAAATCAACAATTATTTCCTCAAAACATTCAGAATTTTGAAATGCAGCGGTTTTGTCATTTTGATGTGGCGATTTTTGATTGTAAGTCAGTAGTTTTTGTTTCTAAAGGATCTTATATTGTTTACAAACGTTCGTCTGCTTCGTAACTTACAATGGTATTCAGACAAACCGCGAGACTTTCTTGCGTCCAGTGGAAACGACAAAGCCTGAAGGGTTTCGAATACACAAAAAATATACTGCACCTGAGTTACACGTACGTTCTAATTTAGGTAAAAATGTACTTTGGAAAAAATCGCCCATTTAAAATTAAGAAAAATCGCTGCATTTCAAACCGCTGAATCTCCACCAGACTTTTACTACAATATATATATATATATATATATATATATATATATATATATATATACATAAGTATCGCATTAAATAATTTGTTGAATTGTTGAATGACGTGTTTTGAGAATGTCACGCTTCTTTTGCTTTTAAAATAGTAAAAGGTTCTTGCATAATTTTCTGTGAAAGACCGTGGGATTTTCAACGAACCATTGGAATACATCCAAATTTCGTTTAAATGTCAAAGATCACAGGGCTCTCCTCAAAACGCATGAACGTACCTATTTCTTTTAAATCAACGACTTTGACATCGCGATCCAATGAAGACTCGAGTTTTTTTTTGTGTCCCGCATCCAATCAGAAAGCCAGAAACGTATATATTATAACGGCGCTTAGCATAAAAGCCGCAACGATTAAAGATGAGTGTTTGTGAACTCATCTCACCTGAAATAGGCTATTTAAGGAAGAATACCCAAATATGTAACCATTTGTAACCACTATAAGCATAATTCCCCGTTCCTGCCAACCTTTATCTAGTGGCATTTCTAAGAAGGATCCAGGTGCAGTTTAGATTAGCTTTCATTCGTTCATATATAGTTTGTTTATTTTAACTGCGACAAGATGTTTTATTTTCTTTTGTCACAGTAATAATTTTGTTGCTATTGTACGGTTCCAGCCCTTTTTCTGTTATGTTGTGACATTGGTAGACATTGTTGCACCTACACATTTGATCAAAAATCATTTAAATTCAATGTTTCTGTTTACATATGATACAAACAGTTAGTGGTTTATTGGGCGTGTGACTATTTGATACAAATGACACCTATAGTCGTAATCAATCCAACTGAAAAATACGTGTGCGTGGTACAATGTTTTTTTTTAAAATTTTAATAGCTGTTATGAAATGTTTTAGTTTACCTTCCGGTCCAATTTCATCAGAGAAACATGTAATACATCAACGCCATAACATGTAGTCAACGCTATTACATGTATTTGCCAGGTTTAATTTAAACCAAAACTATTTAAAGAAACATTTCCTGTTGAAATATAAGACAATACCAATTTTGTCATTAAAATGTGACATGTCTAATGTATTAATGTCCCTTTCCCTAAATGTGATACTTGTAGCACTGTCACCAGGAAGTTAGTTTGCTTCACTGTGCAGTCATTTATTTAGTGAGATTTATGTTCTATGCAATCATGAAGCTGTATATAAAGTACTCATTTCTTCTGTTTCCTACTTATATTTCAATATAAGTGTTTTCCGAAGAACGCTAACTTTGCGTATAAATTAACACGTAGTAACCCCAGATTATACCCGAGACCGCTAGGACGAGCAAACTAACATTTCTGACTTTAATTCGAAAGAAATTGGGATCTAATATGCGCATTACTTCCTAGTTCTGAAAAGCAGCAACTTTATACCGCATGTTGATTAGGGAAAAAGTATTCAGGACATAAACATAACTAATTAAAAAAAAGTACGATATAAGAATAAGAGAACAGATGTGACGTGATATTAATCTAAACATCCCGGTAAAACGTACGAGTGTGCTGTATGTTTCAAATTAAATTATTGCGTAAAATATTACTTTATAGTGTCATAAGAAAACAAAAAATGGTCAAATGTGGCGACAGGACGGCTAGTCTTGGTGCTATGTGTGTGGGAGACATGATTTACCGGATATTAGCATTGTAATGTGAACAATTTTATTTGAATTTATCAATTAATTTGATAAGCTTGGGTTTTAATTAAAACTTTATCTGGGGATTTTTCATAAAATATCTGACAATTTGAAGCATTGGTTTTTCTTTACACAATTACAATGAGAAATTAAAAGTCGATACAGTGTTTTGGCTCTGATTAGGTGGTACATGTACCAGAAGTAACATCTATCATGAGATGTGAAATTGGTACTGCCTCATATTAGATTTCTATGTTGTAAAATTAGTTTCGCGTCACATGATATTTCTCACTCTCCGTCACAGAAAACATAATAACAGTTATAACCTCATCCCCCATTTTACTGCTGGAATACATTTTACGACATTCCCGTGTACTATGGGGCTACATTTTACCTCTGCTCTTGATGTTTACACGAGATCTTATTTAGTTTTATATAGTAACTCTGTTTAAACAATTTTGATACATTTTTGCATAAAAAGTAATACATTCGTTCAAGAGTCGTATCCGCCATGAGAGATATCTCTCATTGTTTCATCCAATGGTGTGGCAGGTTTGTGAAGATCGATATCTATGGTGTAATAGTTGCACCTCTTCACATGAGATTTCTATGTCGTAAAAGTGGCACCGTCTGACGGAGATTTGTATGTTGTGATGGTAGTACCAACTCACACGAGATTTCTCTCTTATAACAGTGATACCGTGCACCATCTCCAAGACTTCTGTCTTATTATCTGTATGTACTGCAGATCAACAGTGTAACAATGGTACCTTCTAACGGATTATTACTAATCTTTAAATGGGGGATTACTTTTCTGTATTATTGCTACTGTCTCGTTTTGTGTTTAGCTTGAATAATTATTTCTTTGGAATCGTGACGGATACAGAAGGTGCATGTCTGTATGTATTTCATTGTTGGTATTTGTCATTCTTTTTAAACAATTCCATTTTTGTCATCATTAACTACAGTTATTTCTATAGATAATGTTACATTCGGTCTCTTTAGCGTTCGCTTCTCTACACGCACTCTTTGCGGGAGTATACGTCTGTATCTCTAGGTAGAACGGTAGTAAATGTTTTGTTATAGTCGAAAGTACCAACATTTCTGTTATTTGCATACCTTTCTAACATTGATCAGCATTTATCTGTGCTATGAGATTAATAAACTTTCATTCAACATTAAAAAAATATATATCCCATATATCCGTGACCAATTCCTTAGAACATTTTGAGATGCTCCCACTTCTACATGCACTTTCTAATGCAGTGAATGTACAAATACTAAATTGTTTTAAAAATCTGATAAATTTTACCACTTTTTAAAACTTAATTTATGCAGGAGCTTACAGACAAAAAATTGTACACATGTAACCACTATTGACCAAATCAGAACTCAACAAAGTATTAAGTTCTGTACTTAATGTAGGGTACTGGTACACGGGTACACAATCGGCTGGTAAACTGTTACTGGTACACATTTACTACTGTTATACCTCTACTAACGTTATGATCTTACTGGAAATGATGATTTTTAAATAATTACATATCTGCGCACATCTACAAAATACATTTATATAAGAAATTACTGCATACAAATAATCTTGCCCCCAAGAGAACGGAATGCGGCATCTTCGGGTTAATAATAATAAAATAGGTGACAAAATAATGTAAAACTTTATACCAACTGTGTCGTGTTTGACACGTAAAGTTTCTGGTAAAAATGTTTTCATATAACTGAGCTCTAATTCCTCTTTAAAAAATCCCAAATACCAGTAGTCGATATTCGGTTTGTCATCATCAATACTAAATAAAACACAAAACAAAAAAGAGCACTTGTTAAAGGATCTACCTTCTGAAAAAATTAACACTCCCTTCTAAAATAATAAATCTCACCATCTTCCTAAAAATGTGATCGATCTCCCAATAAAGCTAAATAATTGAATAATCCGCACTTAAAACGAGCATTATTCTTCTTAAAAATCTAAATACATGGAATATTCCCCTGGATTAATAATCAAGAATAATCTTACTAGATAAATAATCTTTCTATTATTAAAGTCAATTTCCCAACTAAACGATATTAATAAATTAATAATGATTAATAAACGTTATAAAATTAAAATAAGCTTCCCCAGTTTAATAATGTCCCTCCTAAAATATGAATAACCCTTTTAAAAAGTTTATAATGTTGCCACCTGCAAGGTGCATACATAACGGCGAATAATATCTGTCAAATGTGAACAATCACATTTTTCAAAAATAAACTCCTCCCTAAAACGGTTAAAAAAATACATCACATGAAAAAGCTGTAAAAGTAAACCATATTTCGCTTTAGAATCATCCCTTCTAAAAAGTGAATAATTTCATTCGTCAAAAAATTAATAATATCTCTCCTATATGAATAACTTCCAACAAAAAATAATTGTATAAATATGTTAATTTCCGTCCCAATACTCCACCTTACGAGGTAGATAGTATATCTCCTAAATCGTTATAAGGTGCATAATCTGCCTCCAGTAAAAGGTGAATAATATACCTCCAAGAAATATTAATAATATACTTCCAAGAAATATTAATAATATTCCTCCCAAAAAGGAGAATAATATTACTCCAAAAAGATAACTAATATTCCTCTTAAAAGGTAGAAAAAAATCTATAACATTGTCAATCTTACACATGATGATTAATACACCCCCCTCTTCCCTGAAAAATTTAATAGTATCCCTCCAATAAATGTGATTGATTGATTGGATGTCTGCTTTACGTCGAGCGAGCAGTATTTCAGCTATATTCAGGACGGGCCTATAAATATGAATTATCTTCCTACCAAAATGGGATCTATATTCTTTTAAAGGGGTGAACAACCTACCCATAAAAAGATAAATAGTATCCTCCCTAAACGGACGAGAATATCCCTCCGAAAACAAACAGTAAAATAATATCCCTCCAAAAAATAATATAACCGAAAAACTAAATAACATCCTTCCTAAAAATATTACACCTGAAAAGCTGAATAGTGGTGAATAGTATCATAAAATACACCTGGTGAAAAGTGAACAGTTTCCTTTCTGGAAAAACAATATACCTCCCGTAAAGGCTAATAATATCCCTGTTTAAAACATTGAATACAGAAGAAACTTGAAAGCAGTTAATACTGATTTTCAACAGTGATGGGTCATTTCTAAATTTTAGGTATCCATCTAATTCGCTGCTCTAGTTTGGTGTTGAACGCTATCAGATAAATTACTTCTTTGGAAAGAGTATCCTATACAAAATGGCGAAATTCTCCGTCCCTCTCAATACTTGTCCATACTTTCCCAATTGATTTATTATTTGTCAGCTTGTTCTACTTATGAAAAACCTGAAGTTCCTCTCGATAGACGTATATCAATCAATCAAAATTATCATAGTGTTACATGATTTTGAACAAAACCAGAACATGACATCATCCCTTGCAAATCACAATGAACATCCTTTTAATTCATTGTCTACTTCTGATTCAAAGGAGAAATAATTAAACAGAAAATTATCTACTTGGCATATGAACTAAGCACAACAGTAAAAAAAAGTGGCGGTAGGGGAATGTCCGATCCTTTAAAGAGCTGTCGGGAATGTCAAATACTCAGCCAAGATCATTTTTGTAGTTTTTCTTCATCTTTGAACAAATAATAGTATGATAACTTCAATGTATGAAAAAATAAACTTTGAAGAAGGACATCGAGAATATTCTATGCTACTGCGAAAAATAGTATACTAGGGGACAATATGAAAATTTTAAAGTATATTCGTGTAGAATTTCTTTATCGGCATGATTGTGAATAATTCCAAACTATTAGTTAACATCTGAACTTTTTTATAACTTATATATAAGACTGAACCGTACGGTTCCCCAATTTACCTGGGAAATAGTCTGTATCGGATGTAAACTTATCAATTTTGGGGCGGGATTTGAAGTTTAGATAAGACTATAGCAGTTATTGCAAAACCTCTTATCTTTCTTCATATCGGTCATAACAGTTCAAATCACGTGACACCGTCACCCAAAATCAATATTACCTTAATCAGTTCTTCAATTTGATTTATTTTATGATACCGTGTATGAAGCCACTTTTACCAGGTGAAAAAACGGACAAATCTGGACTATGGAAGCAAAATAACAGGCGTATTGGAGTGTAGTATGCTAAAACTGTGAAAACCCTTAGAATCCTGTGCGGAATACATCCTTAGTTTTGTAATACTTAAACGTGGGATTTTGTTCTTATCAGCAGCCTTATTTTAGATTGTTTTTGTTGACTATAAGTGGTGTATATAATTATGTAATTCTGTAAAAATCGGCATATCAAGTTGAACATTATTATTTTTAACTGATGTTGGATATAGCTACAGAAGCTATGCCCACCCCCGCAAAGCGCGTGTGCAGGGAAACAAACGCTGAAGCGGAAATAACATCATCTATAGAAGTCATTGCAGAAAATGGATCCTTGTCGCACAACAACAATAATGATGACAAAACAAGAAAAATAAGAAAACATAGTTTAAAATCTGGTAAGATGTTTTCCTCTTAATCAATTTTATTCTTTTATATTAAACCCTCTCTAGTCTTTTTTTAACAGTAATTTGTTTGTTTTGAGTATATTCATCATTTGGTAATTAATAGTTTACTTAACGTCATATTCTGTTTACAAACATCTTACATTGATGATAAAACAATTATTTCCTGGTACTTGATCTATATCATAGTACGTTCCAGAGGATCCAAAATATTGGAGAAAGTGTCCGTGGTATAACCCTACTACTAATACCACCGTTACTAGTCCCCACCTTACTTACAGAGGCAGTCAGACTGCCAGTCCAAAGTACTTCAGCTATTCAATTCAAATAACATCTTATAGAAGTTTGTTTGTTTTCTCGTCTTTTCACACTCTGATCATTATTTTTCTGCATATTTATGGCTTAGATTTATGATTGGGTAGACGTTACAACATTTTATTATTGGTTTTTGAAGACGCTATTTCTTTTTTAAATAACTGCATTATAAATGATAAAGAGGTATAAGCTGCAATAAATTTTGTGTCATGAGTGGTCATAATAGTTGTATAAACATTCAACTTTTACTTTTATTACATATTAAAAATATGACCATGCCATTATTACATAATATAAAAAAAATTCTAAAGTTTAAAGGTTTTTACTAACTTTAACCGACATGGCATTTTATTTATTTATTTATTTATTTATTTATTTATTTATTTATTTATTTATTTATTTATTTATTTATTTATTTATTTATTTATTTATTTATTTATTTATTTTATTTATTTTATTTATTTTATTTATTTTATTTATTTATTTATTTATTTATTTATTTATTTATTTATTTATTTATTTATTTTGAAAAAGAACGCTTTTTAATATTTATTTTTGGACCTAATTAAGTGATTTAGTCACCTCGCTCTTTAAATTTCTCACGAGATTTTTAAAACTGATCAAAAATCTGAAGATTTCCTACCAATATCTGCGGTTCGTGCTGGAAAATTGCCCCTAAAATCTTGACCCAAAATAAAATTTTATCATTAAAATCGATAAGCAACAATATTATGAAATGTAAACCCTTCACAAAATACAACAAGAGATTTCCTTAAACCAAACATCCGTACAAAAATTGACAAATTAAAAAATCTCAGTTTACATATTGTGCAATTCTACTGTCAGACAAAAATAATAAAATAAAACGCATGACAGCGGGCAGTACACACGTATTGTGTCTTATTTGTTTTATCAAAACACTTCACTATATAATCTGTTAGCAGAGCAGATTGACAGTGAGATGGGCCTTTTAAGATTTTTAAATGGTATGTTTGTTTTTAACTTGTAATGTAGTCCATCTGTACAATCTTTGTATTTACAGAATATCACGTAGGATTCGTGTTGAATTGTTTAGTATAAAAAAACATTCAAAAGGATGTTGTTTATCTTTTCTTAATAATTTCAAAAAGTTCAAAAACTACATTTTGCTTAAGATTTATTCTTCGACTGATTTCTACATTGAAGACTTTTCGGATCCCGTCCTGGGAAGTTGAGGACCAACTACCACAACAACCAACACTTTTAAACATTGTTGAAAGAATGGAATCGACAGCTAAAAAGAAAGCCCCCCCCCCCCAAATAAAGTATCTCCCCGTAATTAAAAAAGAGGCACAGAAAAATATTCCTATTTACGAAACCAGATAGGTTGTGTTTTTTTGAAGACACAATGACATTTTGATATAACAGTTATAACGTCGTGCAATGTTTAAAGCCAAGGTGTGGGAAATTTCATACAAAACGTACTGCACGCTTGTTTTGCAGATGTCCAGAAGTGGCGTATTTTGACAAACATAGGAAATTATGAAAATATTATTTGAAGAAGGTTTTGAATTTCTTGGTTATGCGGCAATTTGTCATAAATTTGGCAGTGTATATGAATACATGTTGATAATTTTACGAAGAAATTTTGAAAATAGAATGAAACAAAAAATAAAACAGGATTTAAACATGTAAACAGTCCAAAGTCTCCTGCATAATACTTTAGGACTATCCCATGTAAAATTAAATACTGTTTATTCTGTAAAAGTATATTTAGTTTTTTAACCGTTTCTCATTTTCAATGTATATTATTTTTTTTCATTTAATGCCGCTACACAAATAAGAAAAAATATCTTTATGGCATGTTAGAACGACATGACAAAAAAATTTGTAAATTTTCTTGAACCTATATATTTATAACAAAATAAAATGACAACTATATAGTACAATATGTTAGTACTGGTTATTCTTAAATAAATCTTGCTGGGTAATTTAGGTAGATAAAAAATGATGTTTTTATTATAATTACTTAATTCATTTAGATTTGCATATCAAAGATAATTATTTATCTCTGCTGTTAATTACAATTAAAACAAATTGACTTTTATATTAATGCCGACACATTTTATGGTTTAAAAAAAATTAAATGGCTTCTTTTGGAAATATTTCAAAATTTCAAACATTCATTTCAAAAAAAAATCGCGACTTTGTACTAAGATCAGTATCTCTAACGGAACGTGGTTGTTGGCTTGAAAGTGACGAATGTAAAATATCAGATGACATCACGCCTAAGAAAAAAAAAGAACTAAGCAGATAGAAATATGCAATAGTTCTTTAGAATCGAACCTGAAGAATGTGAAACAATACTTAATAGAATATTTTTTTATAAATATGAACTTGTGTATGACAAATTCCTATGCATTGGGTCTAACAAATGTATTTAGCTGTCGGTTTATAAGACTAAATAATGGCTAAAACAATACACCATAGAAATTCTGTTATAATCCCCCTTTTTTCAATCCACCCGCTATGAACATTGGATGTGTGCAGATAACGGTATGTCTTGTTTGTTTTCAGACAGTATAAATGAAGTTTTCTAACTGTCACTTGCCAAACTTTTATCTTTTTATCAACTGTTTTAAGGTATATATTTCGTGTCAGTCCAGATTTAAGATGATTTTTTTACTAAACAAAGTTTTAAAAGGAGATTAAATGATAAATAGGTTTAAACGTGATTATGACATTAGGGAGTACAAATTTATTCTGAAACATATTAGCGCGTTAGTATTAAACCTTATATGACTTAAATGTTAATCTAAAGTTACCGGATCCGGAGGTTGTATTCAAATTTTGCCCATGATGTCAATAAATTGAGGCTACATTCAACATTTGTATTTAGAATTACAGAAATTACTAGTCATTTATTTCTAATATGAACTCACTTTATAAAGGATACAATAGCAAACCATTTACATTTCTATAAATGCGACAGAATTAAGAGCTCAGAATAGCCTCTAATGCATCGCGTAGGCTAACGGCTTATATCGGCAAGGAGTGCATAAAATGCATCGCGTAGACTAACGGCTTCTATCGGCAAGGAATGCATAAAATGCATCGCGTAGACTAACGGCTTCTATCGGGAAGGAATGCATAACTGTTTATTGTTTATTGTAAAATGATATACGAGTGCAAAAATGACGTTAGAATATAAAATAAAAACATTTATTACATTTAAAATGCATTGTGTGTGTATATATATCATTTAAACCAACTTCGTCCTGTTAGTCCTTGACCTTCGTTATATTTGTCTTTGAGAGGAACACGGCCCCTTGAAAATAAATCCATCAGTTCTGCAATTGACCACAGAACACAATTTTAAATCAATCAAATGCTACACAAATGTTTAGTTAATACACAAAAAATTAATTTCGAACAATCATGATAAGCATTTGCAGACAAGGGCACGGAAATTTTATCGTTTTCAATATTTGTATTGCTTTCAAATCGGCCATCAATTAAAGGTAAGATACTTGAAATAGAATAATTACAGTACCCCCTTGGAAGATGACTTGCAGATATAATTGATTTTAATTTTTATGAAATTTGAATTGATCATAAATAATTGATTGAAATTGAAATATTAGTGTATGATGTTTGGATTATCGCAGTCGTGTTAAGTTGGATAGAGAACGAGGAACTGCGGATTGTAAATACTGTCTATTAGCTAATATAACACAAGATGAAAAGTCCGGTCAAAATTAAGAACAGTTAAATCAGTGCAAAACAACTGAACAGTACGTACTGAAATAGTCTCCATGGATAATGACAAAGTATTATAGTTTTGGTAGCTTTATTGTTTCTATACATATCAATACAATACAAAATTCACTCAAGAATAATAAAGAGGTAGAAAAAACTATTCAATGTTATATAATAGGTGCACCTTTTTTACGTGCGACTTCATCATCAGTAAATTTTTAAATAAATGTAATGAAAACCACAGTAAATGCAAACTGAAATTTTAATTCGTCCATCCGTTTCAATATAACAAGTTACACGATATGTTGTATTGGAAATTAATTTTAAAACAGGCTTAAACCGTGAATGAATATATTAGATTTTATACAAACGATGAACAATCAGTCTTCATCAACATCATCATCCTAGCCATCTTCAAAGCAGATAGTTTACAATATTTAATCCTGAATTTTACCTCCATCAATTTGAAATTCAGCCACATTAAACATTTCCTAAGCTGTTTGTTATAATTTTCAATAGAGATGTTTAATCTTTGTGGAGATAGTAATCGGTTTTATCTGGCGGGAATGTGTAAACTGCAGTCATGGAGTATCGTCTGCTGAGTGTTGCGTCAATGACTGTGTACCATAAGAAGACATGTTTCTGATAAAATATGATCAAAACAATCGAGCAATATTAACCTTAATGACGAAGTGTAAAATTGAAAATAGTCAACATTTATGTCCTGAATGTATTCCTCCCAAATAGCTGATATTTATATTACTCATATTAACCATTAACCACAAACTTTGCTTGCTTTTTTACGCCACGCCACTAAAAACACACACACACACACAACGTTTGCTGTCATCTGAAAGTGAGAATGACACAATAATTTTGAAAATTTACAGGACTTATAAAATGCAAAATTAAAACATACTGTACGGTCTGCAGAGGACGGTATTAAAAGTAATTCAAAAATAACTTCAACGCCTGAATAAATAATATAAATAAAGTGTACATTTTCCTACTATAGATATCTCTTTTAATTTTCTTTTATTGCTCTGTAAAAAATTCACAACTATTTTTACCAGTTTCATTTAGAAGCATTGTACTTTTAATGTTACCCTATTTGCATGGTGTAATGTACAATTTGGTGTACCGACTTGACATTTAAAGACGAATTCTGCAATTACCTGACTGGTTGAAACCAGCACGAAGTTTTGGTATCATTTGACTTAGGTTATAGTATTCTATGGTATGATTCAGCATAGATAGTCTTTCTTATTTTTTCAGAGCCAGAAACGGATGAAAATAGTCCTGGTTTTACTGATGACGACAGCGTTCTGGATGATGACGAAAAAACCGAAGCAATGAACTTAAACGGTGACGGCACCGGCAATTCGCAACCTCAAAAGAAAACCGTAGCACAGATTATGCGCGACAAAAAGAAGCAAACAGCTTTAACACTACAATGGTAAGTATAAATTAAAAATTTTGGAAACTCTAACGCGCACTTGTTAGATTTTAGCATATAAGAATGGTTAGTGTTGTATTTCGTTAATTTTGTTCATATGTGAATATTTTGCACTTTGATCGTTATGCCATCGAAAGTCAAACTTTTTACAATACAGAATTCTTTGTAAATAACAGATAAATCCCAACGGTTTTGGACGCTTGTTTGGCAAACAGTGTCAATTTCGGAATTTTTGACTTTAGGAAAGATTTAAATCGAAATATGAAATGCTCTTTTAGATAATACTATTTTAAATAGAACAAACAATTAGTATGAAGTGAAATGTTTGTAATTTTCATATTCGTTAAAGAAGCCGTGTTTGACATATTTCCCGTAGATTGTTCACAAGTATATGAAAAGTAAATAGAAATTTTGATTAGATAAAAAATGTGCATGTCTACTCGCGAAATAATTGCCACTTTAAATTGCGCACGAACTGGAATACTACTGAATATTACGCGACGGGAGAGAAAGGTACACAATACAAATGCATGTTATTTTGACCTTTACACTTTTTATAAATCAACTGAAACTAACATCAATATGCTTTTATTACAATGACGGTGCACAAGTAACTGAGCTGTTCCAATCTCAAGGACCAATAACCTCTAATAGGATGGCCATAATATGGTCATTTACAATAAGATAATCCCTCTCCCTTAAACGACTGCTTTATTATGTTGATTACATATGTATATTCAAAAGACTTTCGATAAATTGCTCCTTAAAGCAACAATGTTGGATGTAGATTGATCGTGGTTTAACAAACGTTTAAGGTTTACGTGTATTTTAGACGCTTGAACATTTGATTGCAATTTGAAACGAAAACAAAACGAACATATCTTATTATACCAAAAATTCGTCCTTGACATTTAAGTCGACAGGGACCACGTTTTCAACTGAATAAACTTATAAACTGTAGAGAAAAATAAATATTGATGACTGAAAAGGATTTATATCTTAAAATGATCTGTTTTAACGTATATCAACCTCTTCAAGAACAACTGCACACGAACAGTGATTTGTTATCTTCTGAAAAACATGTGCAATATGTATATTGTCCTTTGTTATATACTTTTCAAGTGTCCATCAATGCGGTCGCCATTTTGAAATCTCAGCAGGTCGCTTATGCACTCTAACATTTTGCATTTATCATTGTATAAGTTCATAAGGTGATTATAACAAGTTGATATCGAGTGCTTATTGAAAATTTGAAATCACAATGTCTTCTTGTAGTCGCTGTATGTACAAATTCATGCCTGTGCCCGTTTGCTACACCTGGCGATATATTTTAAAACAATTTTAATATAAAGATTCTTATGAAATGTATTTCTTGTAGGTTTATCATATCGGGTAACAACGATGATTAGGTTATGTCCGATATTGTCTGCCAGACTTTTCATGCAAACAATCCTTTTGTTTTAAATAAACCTATGTTTTAATAATAATAAATTTGTGAAATTTTTAAAATGTCTTTTTTTAAAATGACATCATTTCTTGCAACAGTAAGTGGCTCTTCTTTTCTTAAAAACTTTAGGGGCTTTAGTGAACAATTAATGTATAATTACGGAGAAAAAAAAAAGAAATTTAAGGAAACTCTCATACTAAGTAAGAAACACATTTTGCGGTGTTAGATTAGTCGTTGGTTTCGCGATTCATTTTAAACACTTATAGGTTCACTTTTCTACTATCATACTTCCCCTCTCAAATTAGTTTTTGGTCCAGTTTATCTTGTCTGTTAAAAGATAAAGATGGTATTATAAAAATGTCAGCACAGGAAGCTAACACCAGCTTTATCGTTATCGAAGACGCATGGCTCGGGTTCTCTCTCTTTCTTTTATCAGATAAGTAGATGGCGACAACTTAAGAGCAAAACAATTTAAAGTGAGCATAGTCATTTTGACCACAAATTCATTATTTAAAGATGTCGTTTGTCTTCTTTTATGCTATAATAAATTTAATACATAATAAGAGATCATCAACATCAACGCGAAAAATGACTCGACATGTAAAGTCTTGACACCAACCAGTTTTTTTTTTTTAATTGAGGAACCATGCTACGATCATTTCTATCTAAGAATATATTGTATTCAGTAGAAATGTTAGTCAATATTCTTCTGTTAATCGGGAATAGATATATGGCTTTTGAATGTTTCTGCCATGATATTGTGATTTTTGCATATACTACAAGAAATTATCTACAACGATTTAATGTGCTGTGAACTTAAAAGTAGATGTTTATTGCATGGGTTTACACCATGGCAATTTAGTTATAAAGTGCAGTACATTGTTATTCCTGCTTAAAATTGCAGAGACGCACAAAAAGGGTTTAAAGCTTCTGAAGCAATACAAGTATTGCAATTTTCGTTCAATAATACAGTGCTCGCGTGAAAACGGTTTTTTTTGTTCAGCCAAGAGAATAAATGTTAAGATTATGAAATGTTGTAAGATAATTATTTTGCAGAGAATATTAAAATCTCTGTGGCGACAAAAAAGTTCAAAGTCTCGCAAAATTTGCTACCAACAGTGAGCACTTCAGCGTATTGTTGGTGTGTTCTTTAATGTGTATATAATTCATTCACATTCTTGGGTTAAAACAATGCGACTCAGACAAACGAACAACTCATTTATTAATATATCACCTACTGACAAAACAAAAAGTATTCGCCAAATATCTGTGTTTTATCATAGATAATACGCTTAATTTGGACGGATTGTTTTATAGGCATTCCGGCAGTGCCTGCCATTGTTTACACGTAACTTATATGTTTTTATTGCTCTGCTTTGTTAATTACGTTTTAATAAAGGCGAGTAAAAAATTAATAATTGATGTTAGAACTGTTTTGGTGATTTACAATATATGTCATTTTTTAACATAGGCATTATTGTCATGAATTCGGTTTGCCGTTTTTACCCTGTTTCTTGTCTCTTTGAGAAATTTTTCGAATACAAAAATATTTTTACACATAATCTGCTACACTTAATACATACAGTACATCTTTGCAGATTAGAAATGCATGCTTAAAGGTTGTTTTATTATAATGAGATCTGTAGATCAAGCCAAAGAGTCCGTCATTTCGGGACCTTACTGGATTAACATAAACTATTCTCGGGAATGACCTTACTGTATTTATATGAATTCGTAAGACTGGTGCTGCTCACAAAACAGGAGATGCCTACCATGTCGAGGCACGTGTTTTTCAATCGGGGCGTTCCTGCAATGTGTTCCGGTTTGTTTTATTCGTGTTTTATCATAAATTTTGGGTTTTGAATATCCTGGCGGTATTTATAATTTTATTACTATAAATCATATAATGCCATCTATTATTTTTTATTTCCTTATAGGCAATATAAATATATTTGATATTATTGCAGTTTCAAGAAAACAATTAATCCGATAGTAACATGCATTTTAACTATATTGCCATGCAGAGAGCTTGATTTACAATCGGTATTGACAGTGCATAAAGGGTGAATCAAGAACATAGCGGGAAGAAAAAAAAGATTTTCGACGAACTGTATGCATTTCAAGTGCAGTATATGAGGACACTTATTGTATGACTCACCGCCGACATTTTTTAAATTATCTTTTCCGCTCGAAATAGAGGACAAATACGCTTAAAATATTTGTTAGATTTTAGTGTTACAAAAGATGTATCAATTTTGTTTAGATTGTAAGTCAGGATATTGTTAATTGTATTTACCAGGAGATAGTTAAAAAATCTTAAATATATAGACATTTTTGTTATGTAAATAAAAAGGAATTTGAGAGGTAAAGAGAGATTTGAAAGAAGCTATTTGAATGAAATACATAGATTTATTTGGGTGTTATACGCACGTTAACTCGATCAAACCAGCGTAACATTTCCTAATAAATAGTTTTTTATCAATATCTGTAAAATCACGCCATCTGGTAACAAATTAATGATTTATTGGAATTAAAATTGTTTTTACTTAATATGAATGTTCATACAATGACAAACAGTACATAGCTGCAATACTAGTTTTCATGGGAATAGTTTTTTTTAATGTTTGGTATGACTTATCTAATTCGTTTCATGTTTCAGTGAGAGTGCTATATAAAAGTAATGCCTTTTTCTGAATCCATCGTTTGTGTCTAAAAAAATTAATATTCGAGTTTCTTTGATGAAAATGAGTAAAAGTCGATAATTCGATCTTTTTTTAGAGTCATAAAATCTGAAAATAAGTTTCTGAAAATTTCATTTAAATGAAAGTATACTGATCATAATTTGTTCGTTGTGGGTGATGTTTATTCATGTAATAAACCTGTCATAACTATTTACAATCAATCTGCCAACAATATGACCATTCACCATGTTATCATCGCAATTTAATTAAAGTGAAAGTAGATTTTCAATTAGACAGAGAGTATAATGCAGATCCAGCGTCGTATGACGTATTTGGAGTGGAACGCTTCTACGCAATTACTTTTGTCCTGTCATCGAAATAGATAATGGAAATATTGCCACTTTTGTTAAAATAAAAATGATAGCTTATCATTATTTAAACGTTTGTTCTTATCAATATGCTGAACTATTTATTAGTTATTAATAATATTGAATATCGTTATGACATATAAAGATTTTTTCAGATATTTTTTGACAAATATAAGAAAATATGATAATACAAGAACATGGTAAAGAAAAGGAGTAAAAATATCCATAAAACATGTTTCATGCCTGAGCTTGAAATAAATTTAATATTTATATTGATTATATTATATATGAAAAAATCCCTTTAATCGTGTAATAGCTGTTTTTGTTGATACCACACTAATTTTTAGGGGTTTTTTTGTTTGTTTTTTTTCGGTTGGTATTTTTATATTTTTTGTATTGTTTTACCACACTGATATGAATTGTTCCTTTTATTTATGCATTAAAATAGGTTTATATCAACATATTCAAATCTTGAAATGAAACCTCACTAAAGCGTATGCCTTTCCGCATTCTTTAATAATATCTTCTTCAGACTGAGCTCGTGGTTAAAGTTGATATACTATATATATTTATACATATGGAAAAACATAAAGACAGGACAAATTATTGACTGAGTAACTTTTGTTTCTAATGTTTACCAAAGGGATTTTGTCATCCTACTAAAATATAATCTTTGACATAAAAAAGTAAAACGGGTTCAGGATCATAACAACAATTATAATATTATAATCCATGCTCATCGACAGGTTTTGTTTGTTAAATGCCCTTATTTCTAGGGAGCTTACTTATAAAAATATAAGCATACTGAAATCGTTCCATCCCTAGGCCCGACGTGTTCCGATATCAAAGTCACGCCTCAGACGAGATCTCAATGCAAACAAACTGTCATTTACACTTAAGTGGAGGGATTCAGTTTGTAACTGAGTCTTTGAAAATGGCTACGAAGTTACCTTTCGCTTCTGTTGTATAATTCTTGTGGATTTTCAACTTATAAAACATGTCAAAATTTTAAAACTAAATCTTTTATTCTTGTTTGTTTAGTAGGTATAAAGGATAAAACATTTAAATAAAGAAAAGACACGATTTTACAGAACTTCTTTATTGTAGATGAACATATTCTATTTCAAAGTATGAGATAACTTTGAATGAGTATGGTACCAATAGAAAAAAATCATGACATGGGGTTAGGTATCTGATCCCACAGTGTCTATATTTTCTATCACTTTAAAGTGTTCATTTCAATCCCCACGTTTCCTACTATTTTTTTTAATACAAAAAGACGACAAAAACGCGGACGCATATTTATATGATTGTTTAAAGTAACTTAACTAAGTGCTAGTGTTGATTTTTCTATCGCTGCTGATAAACATATGGCCAGAACAAAGTGTGTAATGACCTTAAGCCTAAAGCAAATTGCGATTGCTCAACTAAACACATAAAGGTACAATCCTTAGTAAAAAAGATACCAAGGTTATACAATGTATTACGGCATCGTGACGCGCATTCAGTCTGTTACAGCCGTGCCATAACACATTCTAATCGACATTGTTAGTGGCGCTTAAATCGGACATATTGGAAAGTCAAATTATACAGATATTGACACATTTTTTTTTAAACAAAATTCGAAAAAATGTGCTAAATATGTCAAGGGCACTACACTTTATGCATGTAAAAACCGTTAGAATTTGAATTATTTCCGAAGCTTTAAAATAGGATAGAAATATACAACTTCCAACTCATACTATTAGAAAAAGGGATATTTGTTTGTGCATGTAAAAACCGTTAGAATTTGAATCATTTCCGAAGCTTTAAAATAGGATAGAAATAAACAACTACCAACACATACTATTAGAAAAAGGGGATATTTGTTATGCTCAAGAAATAAGTGTTAAATAATACGACATCCTACTATAAATTATCATGTTTTTGCAATCGTCAGAAACAAACTACGATGTAAACGGCTGTTTACGTCTTTGTCTTTCCTACATTTTTGATTAATATTAGTATGACGTAGAATATGCAACTTGGTTTGAAATGGAACGAAATAGACAGTTAACCTCATTTAGAGGTTGAGTAATTTGCCGTACAGGGAGGGTACTGTTGTATTCAACACACTCGATTAACTGTCAACGTAAGCCGTACAGGGTACTGTTGTATTCGGTACACTCGATTAACTGTCAACGTAAGCCGTACCTGGTACTGTTTTATTCGGCACCCTCGATGAACTGTCAACGTATTATTGTATTCGGCACACTCGATTAACTGTCAACGTAAGCCGTACCTGGTACTGTTGTATTCGGCACCCTCGATGAACTGTCAACGTATTGTATTCGGCACCCTCGATTAACTGTCAACGTAAGCCGTACAGGGTACTGTTGTATTCGGCACACTTGATTAACTGTCAACGTAAGCCGTACCTGGTACTGTTGTATTCGGCACACTCGATTAACTGTCAACGTAAGCCGTACCTGGTACTGTTTTATTCGGCACCCTCGATTAACTGTCAACGTAAGCCGTACCTGGTACTGTTTTATTCGGCACCCTTGATAAACTGTCAACGTAAGCCGTACCTGGTACTGTTTTCTTCGGCATCCTCGATTAACTGTCAACGTAAGCCGTACCCGGTACTGTTTTATTCGGAACCCTCGATTAACTGTCAACGTAAGCCGTACCTGGTACTGTTGTATTCGGTACACTCGATAAACTGTCAACGTAAGCCGTACCTGGTACTATGGTATTCGGCACACTCGATTAACTGTCAACGTAAGCCGTACCTGGTACTGTTGTATTCGGTACACTCGATTAACTGTCAACGTAAGCCGTACCTGGTACTGTTTTATTCGGCACCCTCGATGAACTGTCAATGTAAGCCGTACCCGGTACTGTTTTATTCGGCACTCCCGATGAACTGTCAACGTATTGTATTCGGCACACTCGATTAACTGTCAACGTCAGCCGTTCTTGGTACTATTGTATTCAGCACACTCGATTAATTGTCAACGTAAGCCTAATATTGTCCCCCGTAACTGTAAGACAAATGTTCATTTAAAAGCTGCTAGACTAGGGGGGCAATTTTTTGTGTAAATGACGAGTATTTTCTAGACACATAACCTTTTGAAGGACACATAGCGACAGCAAGAGTGCTGATTACATCATCCGATAGTTTTGATCGAACATGGACACTGAATGATATAACATGTTGTCAATTAAACTACTCCTTTCTTTGATTAAGGTACAATGTAGAGATTGTTTTAAATTGTGTGGGTTTTTATTTGAAATTTCAATCCACTGATATAAAAATGATAGATTTGTTTATTTTTTGTGGTTTTACGCCACTTTCAGGATTTCTACAGCTGTTTTATTGATTCGAGTGTTTATAAAGCAGGAGTTCCCCACAAAAATGCTGGCAATCCGTGTCTTTCAGGCTGAAGTCAAGCACAACTGAAGTGATAAATTGGTTGACAATCATACCCAGATTTAACTGTATCAGTTCAATTACATATTTTTTATGTTTGCGAATGTATATCTTACGACGTCATTCAACTCTATCTATATTATTAAGATGCATTAATATTCATATCTTTACTGTTTGCTTTCATATAATTCACTCTGTTTGTTATAAACTCTATTACTCTACTCATCGAAGAAGCCTCGGTTTAATCTCCTCCTATGATAGCGAAGTTCTTTATAAGTTTGACTGCAGTGGTGGTCTTCAAGCCTACATGTATAAATAATATTGAATAAATCATGGAAGTTTTTAAATTAGTAACAAGTTGAATCACACAAAGTTGCTAATTCTCTTGGAGTGGACGATTTGACATAACTTTGTATACTGTCACATAAATTTTTCCTTATCTTGTTGCTCAATCATTTTACTAGATTAGAACTAGTGTGGTGTATATTGTTTATTTCTGTGAGAAGTTTAGCAAGTAGATGTAAACCGTACATAATTTTGTTGGATCATTAATAGGGAAGTATGATGCAACGGTTTTTGAAATATCGACCACTTCCGAAGACCTGTCTATTTTATTCACGCCCGATCGTGTTCTGTTGTAATTGTTTACAATTTCATTAGACCGATTTTTCTGATTTCTTACTATTTACTTAATTAATTCGGTCTTATTACTAGGATTGTGGGTTCGCGGTCTTATTACTAGGATTGTGGGATTGTGGGTTCGCGGTCTTCGTACTAGGATTGTGGGTTAGCGGTCTTAGTACTAGGATTGTGGGTTAGCGGTCTTTTACTAGGATTGTGGGTTAGCTGTCTTATTACTAGGATTGTGGGTTCGCGGTCTTATTACTAGGATTGTGGGTTAGCGGTCTTACTACTAGGATTGTGGGTAAGTGGTCTTATTACCAGGATTGTGGGTTCGCGGTCTTATTACTAGGATTGTGGGTTCGCGGTCTTATTACTAGGATTATGGGTTCGCGGTCTTATAACTAGGATTGTGGGTTATCGGTCTTATTACTAGGATTGTGGGTCAGCTGTCTTATTACTAGGATTGTGGGTTAGCGGTCTTATTACTAGGATTGTTGGTTCGCGGTCTTATTTCTAGGATTGTGGGTTCGCGGTCTTATTTCTAGGATTGTGGGTTCGCGGTCTTATAACTAAGATTGTGAGTTCGCGGTCTTATTACTAGGATTGTGGGCTAGCGGTCTTATTACTAATATTGTGGGTAAGCGGTCTCATTACTAGGATTGTGGGTTAGCGGTCTTATTGCAAGGATTGTGGGTTAGCGGTCCTATTAGTAGGATTATGGGTTTGCGGTTTTATTACTAGGATTGCGGGTTAGCGGTCTTTTACTAGGATTGTGGGTTAGCGGTCTTGTTACTAGGATTGTGGGTTAGCGGTCTTACTAGGATTGTGGGTTAGTGGTCTTATTACTAGGATTGTGGGTTCGCGGTCTTATTACTAGGATTATGGGTTCGCGGTCTTATGACTAGGATTGTGGGTTAGCGGTCTTATTACTAGGATTGTGGGTTCGCGGTCTTGTTACTAGGATTATGGGTTCGCGGTCTTATTACTAAGATTGTGGGTTAGGGTCTTATTACTAGGATTGTGGGTTCGCGGTCTTAAAACTTGGATTGTGGGTTCGCCGTCTAATTACTAGGATTGTGGGTTCGCGGTCTTATAACTAGGATTGTGGGTTATCGGTCTTATTACTAGGATTGTGGGTTAGCGGTCTTATTACAAGGATTGTGGGTTCGCAGTCTTATTACTAGGATTGTGGGATAGCGGTCTTATTTCTAGGATTGTGGGTTAGCGGTCTTATTACTAGGATTGTGGGTTCGCTGTCTTATTACTAGGATTGTGGGTTCGCGGTCTTATTACTAGGATTGTGGGTTAGCGATCTTATTACTAGGATTGTGGGTTAGCGGTCTTATTACTAGGATTGTGAGTTCGCGGTCTTATTACTAGGATTGTGGGTTAGCGGTCTTATTACTAGGATTGTGGGTTAGCGGTCTTATTACTAGGATTGTGGGTTAGCGGTCTTATTACTAGGATTGTGTGTTAGCGGTCTTATTACTAGGATTGTGGGTTAGCGGTCTTATTACTAGGATTAGGATAGTGGGTTCGAGGCTTACTGCGGACAGGGTGTACTCTATTTCAACCTTAATTTACAAGCATTACCAGTTTTTCTGCCTAAGGTCGGGGTTTTCTCCGAGTAATACTACCCCAATAAAGACTGAACGAGACCTGAAAAAAAATGCTGAAAGTGGCATTAAATACCATTCAAACAAACAAGGTCTTATTAACTTTTAAAGTTCAATAAATATTTTTATCCTGATTAATTTAATCCTGTATTATTGTGTGGTCATTTTAAATTTTCGTGCGGTTGCGGTGTTTTTTTTCTTTTAATTTTTTATTTTAACCCATTTGGCCAGTTGATGATTAAAACAAAATTAAGCATACAAAATGATGGGCTTTAAAACTGACAGTAATCAAAATATTGTCTAGACCAGGAGAATTTATTGCATACTAATATGCTTTGATAATATATAGTAAAATTTGAAGACAAGTTGTTTTTTATATCAGCTTTTAAGAATTGTTTTTGTATACCATTATGAATTTATTGTATATTGACTTTATTTCAAAACTAGAAATATGCAGTCAGTTTTAAAACTAAAATTAAAACAGTTCTGGAATATTAAGTTCAAATTAATTCAAAATCTATTTTATCAAGTAATATAACATATAACACATATACAGGTGGCGATCAATCTGAATATTATTTATACTGTGTCATACTGACTGCTTTATTTATAGTTGGCCTCGTTATTTAAGACGATAAATGATTGTTTGTTTCAATGGTGTTTAACGCCATTTTCAGCATTTTTTCTGCTATATCATGGAGTTCAGTTTTTATTGGGAGAGGAAGCCGGAGTACCCGGAGAAAACCCCAGACGTCCTTTAGGAAAACTGACAATACTTGTTAAGATTGGAGTCAAGCGCACCCTGTCTGCAGTGAGATTCTAAACTGCAACCTCATTGATGGACGATAAATGATATGACCGTATGTGTTGCAGCATTCTGAATAGTCTAAAAAAATGTCTGCACCAATTGACCCAAATAACTATAGCGCTATGATAATCCTCAGTTCAAATTGTTATTTAATTATAGATAGAACATCGTCATCAAATACTTGACATGCGCATTATTTACAATTGAATATTGTCATTGACTATAAAGTTTAACAAAACATAGTAACGGAAACTTGATATTTCTTCGAAACTACGGAATGACCACAGTTTGTTCCTTAGGAAATACATAGTAGGTGTGAAGTGTTTGTCAATTGTAGCGAATTTAAAATGAAATTTATAAACATAAATTTTTGTTGACATATTTGAATGAATAAATAATGAATGGCTGTATGTTTTTGTAGTAATCTTTATTTAACAATGTTGTAAAAGTTGTAACAACCTCTCTACATGGTGAAATAAGAACAACGCATTCTGCTTCGTTAGGTATAACTAATATCCCTGTTATGACAGATATGGTAACAATGACTAATAATATATGGCTTTAGAGGAAAATGAAAACAAAGTATGATTGAATAATTGACTTAAGATTATTGTCCAGCGAGTAATATATCAGTTTTTATATATCAGCATGCTACTAGTAAACCATGGAATACGGTCAGAAAACGAGAACTTATCTACAACTTTTAATACGCTCGGGGTTTAAGTGCAGAAAGCAACACTATCCAAAAGGGTTCGATGGATTGGATGTTGCTTTACGTCCAGCAGTATTTTAGCTACAGTCAAGACGGAAACAAGTTAACAAACAATAAATCAGTTGAAAAAGGGGTGGGATGGGACAACTTTGACTGCACTGGAAATGTAGGGAGTATTGGGTAGGGGCGGAGAATTTTGCATTTTGTAGCGGCTACAATGAGCCACCTGTTGTTAGAAATCTACTAAGAAGTCTTTATCGTGCAAAGAGCGTTTCACTGTCCTAACAAGTTACCCTCTATGTTCCACGACCAGGCTTTCCGTCTTGTGACCTGACAACCCTTAACGAGAGGATCTCCCCTGTCCGCGCTGGGCTGCTCTTTGGGTCGAGCACTGGAGACCCTCCAAGAATGGTCCCAGCTATCCAAAATGGACATCTGAGCCTACTACATTGGTTGTTTATTTAGATTTTTTCAGCTATATACATTCATCTCCAAATCGCATGCAAAGAATATCGACACCTAACTTTATCAATTAAACGGCACAATATTGTACATATATCCAATTATTTGCAACAAAATATAGATATTTGTACAATTTGAGGTAATATCATATAAAACATTAATCAATACACCGATATCGAATAAGTTGTTTTGAATATACAGACGTGTTGAAAATCAAAACTGTTTTTCGCTTATAATTTATAAATGGTGTCTGTCAAATTTTAGTGATTAAAATAGTCCTTGTTTGGACACGATCCTCATAAAGACGTATTCTATTTAATATAAGAATATTTCTTTCTATTTTATCAAACTACACTGAACATTACTGATTAATAAATCAATGTATCTTGAAGAAATAAAACGACTGTTTCCTGATAAGAGGAAATATCTCGTAGTACTTCTGTATTCCCAGATAACATTTACATTGCAATCGTAATTAGTAATATTACGATATTTATGTAGCTTTTCTTCACTTTAAAATTACGAGGAAGATTTGTTACAGGAAAAACTATCCCTCTAAGTGTGCCGTGTTATTATGTCACTAGGTAGATTGTCCTCCAAAACATAATACTGATTTTGTTTTTTCTAAAAAAGAACTGATCCCTTTTCTATAAACTGAAAGTAGCATATTGAAGTAATCGTATTGTATTTCCGTTATTAGTTTACAGGTCTTATGTTTGTATAGTTTAGTATTTTGAAAACATTGGGGTTGAAGAGAAAACAGAGTATCTTAAAAATACACAATTTTCGTTCCTACATACTCTGCATATTTGTAGTGGATTTGTTTTAACTTAGTAGACTGTAAATTTTTTTTTTAAATTACTTTAAATTCTCTCTGTTTTATTATTAGTTACTGTCTAACCAGTATATTCTGTGCGAGACAATCTGATAATGGCGGGAATTAGTGCTAACAAAAGGAGTTTGGCAATAACAAGGTTTTTTGCGATGAAATTATATGTGCTGAAGTTTGTCTTCGGCGTCTTGCGCCCTACGAAAACTGTTTCGAACATTTTTGTTTCAGATATGGTCCTGTATAATCTAATTTATTTTTGAATGCTACTTAATTTTGATATTGATCTGGGGTTCATTCTTCAACGATTTTAAGACATTAAGGGGAAAATTGAATGCAGAAGACTAGTCATTGATTTTAATTATCATTTGAACAGGTTAGAGGAAAACTACTGCATATGTGAAGGAGTCTGTTTACCAAGATGTATACTGTATGCTCATTACCTAGACTTCTGTAGGAAAGAAACACTAGAACCTGCATGCGCAGCAACGTTTGGAAAGGTAGGAAGCTTCTTGATAGTTAAACAGTTACAGAGTCAGCGACTATAAATATCATTGTGTTATTTTCTGATACTTGTTATATACTATTATCGTACATTATATTTGTAGATATATTTTTTTTATCACATTAATAATTAACAAGTACTTAACGTCTACCAAACATTTTTATAGACATATTTAAGACATAATTGCTATAAGTTTTATAATTTATTAAAAATAACTTTTACATTATGTTCTTTTCGTTTTGTCATATTTTTCGATATTATACACGTACATTCTTATGAATTAAGCACTGCTTAATCAAAAATTCAATATATTCATGTAGACCATTCGACAGAAGTTTCCTCACCTTACAACAAGACGACTTGGAACAAGGGGACATTCAAAGTAAGCAAAGTTGCTTTTTATAATATAGCGTTTTCTTTCTATTAGCTTTTGCAACAGTATTTTATTTATATTTACAATTAAACAAATTAATATAATATAGTTTACGTATCATTGTATCAGCAAAGTAGTATTATGTCTAAAGATTGACAGTCTGTAGATAAACGTACATAAAGATGCTTTCTAAAAACATAAATGTTCTTAAATTATTATTATTATTAAAACCTTTTTGTTATTTAGGTATCATTATTATGGTATAGGGATCAGAGAAACAAGTCAGTACTACCATTCCGTTTACACAGGAAAGGGACTTACACGGTAGGCATTAAATTATATAAAAAGTATTTCGTAACAACAATAGAAACTGCGTATTTACAACTGTATTACGTGTCCTCTACGTGCGGTTTATTTTAAGATGAAACCATTCCAGGAGATCAAATCATTTGAACCAATTGCAATATTTTAACAGCTAAGGTGTTAACCTAAGCATTACATAACACATTTCAAGTGCCATGAAAGTGAAAAAAGTAAGCAACAAGTTTTTATTTATTTATTGCATCTAAATGTAAAATACCTTTTTTGAAGAGTGTCTAGATCAACACTAAACTTGTTTAAAGTCACTCAAAGGCGTTATTTCAAACACTTACATGAATATTATATTTACCGTTGTAAATTTATTCACAAGAGTAAACTATTTTCCTATCAAATGTACAAGAAGTGGTTTTTAAAATCAAACGAAACCCTCCGCACAGCAGCAATTTCATATTTATATAGCTTGCAAATTTACAATTAGACACGTATTTACAGTTAATAATATATTATGGTTTTTTTGAAACTTGAAAGACTTCCTGACCTTTCTGCCAAAGATATACAGCTTAACAGATTATAACTAAATTCTCAATGCATTTTAGCAGATTTATATTCAATTTTTGAAGGACCTTTTAGGTGTCAAAGCAACTTTCACAGCTGTTAAAATTTTATATGTAATAAACTTAACACGTAAAGTGTTCAAATTATGCAATGTGAACGACAAATAAATCATGTGTGACGTAAAATCTTCTTTGGTATATCTTTATTGTTAAAAATGAAGAATCGCGAAAAGATGACATATTGTTCAATATTGAAACTGTGAAAAAGGAATATTTATGTTCAAAGCTTTAATCAATGGAGAGTCTAGAACAAGACACGAACAAAATAAAGACGTACGTGTCACCAAAAAACGGGTGCAATATTTTAATATTCTTTCCAACTATACGGTAAAATATCAGATTTGAATGAAAAGAGTGGTAATTTATTCTGTAAATAAAGTCGGAATTGAATTTTCTGCATAATTTATGATATAACATGATAGTACCAAACCTGTTACTTTTAATAACCGAACAAAAGAGCCAATTCACTACATCTGGTTTGCCATAATTTATCTTTGGCGTTTATAAAAGTTCAATACATTTCTATGATGAAGTATTAAATTATTTGATTTTACGTTTGGTCTGAATGTTGTTGTTATCAAGAGTCGACATTGACCATTGTTTACTCGATGAAACAGCTTATAAATGCCTTAAAACCAAATAATACGGCTATGACCGAACTTTATCTTTGCTACATAAGGTTTGGTGATATTGAAATACATTCTCGTATAAATGTACATAAAGAGAAAGGGTCTTATCAACGAACCCTGATTAAGAGCTTCCAGCGATGTATATCTGTCGACATAAATCTAATTATATTTATTTACCCGATAAAGGAGGAATTGTCCGTTGATCCTGTATCATATCTGTTTGGTTATTTATTGTTTGTGTTTATTGTTTTATTGAAAAGGAATTAGGTTACGTTTTCTATTTTCGAGTCCTGTAATATTATAGACTTGAAGCGAGTTGAAATAAAAATCAACATATTTAAAAAGATTTAGTCCTCGGTCAAGCAACGATTTTATCTTATTTTGTATATTCATGCAATAAAACAATGCTCTGTATTATACAAATTAAGTACAAATCATAATGAAAACCATTAGATAATAAGCTATGAGAATACTATGTAGACGTGGTATTAAACAATATTACTAAGACCTTGTGCGTACCGAATTTGGTTAACCCATGATGTACACTGTTCACAAGAAAATATTATCGATGAACGGACAGTTGCGTGAAAATCTCCTTTCTTCACTTCTTTAGTGATTTAAGGTTTCTACTTCCTAAAACCGAATCAGTAATATCTTTTGATTGCTAGCTTTTGCCAACAGATACTGCATCAGAATGGTGACGTTTTATCAAGATAGTTAAAATTAAGCAATTTAACATATATAGCTACTTTTTGAATTAAATTTTACTTATTGATGCATTATCAATCTGTTTAATTTTGCAGGTTTTCAGGATGTAAATTAAAGAACGAGGTAAGAATGTTAACATTTTATTATTGTGTGTTTATATGTGGATTACTTCGTGAGAATCAATCTCAAGTTTTGAAAAAAGCTGAAGTTTCGGGGATATTTTTGTTTTACTGGTTAATCATTTGTTCGAATCCTAGCAAACTGACAACTGTAATAAGTTAACTAGTGAAATTCGTGTTTGCCCGTCCTTGCAAAATCCACGAAAATTAATACCCAACAAATAATATGTCGATTTTCATCGATGAAAATTAACTTGATTGGCAAATTTGAAAAGACAAAGTTATCTTGGTATTGCTGAATGGAAGGTACAATTAAGTCCAAACTTGGTAAGCATTTTAGTAAAATCAAAATTTTTTAACGTATTTTTAAACTGATCGAAAAACTCGTCCACACATTGAAATTTTAAAATTGGAAGTAAATAGTCAAAATTTGTTGTATGAGTAGGAAATATACAGAATTTTATTTTACATCAGGATTTAAAACCCATCCCTTATACGCAATACCGTTGTAATGAACTGTATGTTCGCTTTTTACAATATTAATCAATATAATATATTACATTATATTCATAATATGAAAATTTTTGAAGAGGTAATATTTTTTTGGGCAACTATAACAAAAAATATTATTTTGTACTTCTTAAAATCTAACCGTTATCTGTCAAATTTTAATATACCTTAAAACACAACTAAATCAACCCAAGTTTTCTTTATAATTTCAGAAAATAAGAAATGTAAATAATTATACTACTGACTATAAAATGCGAAATGCAGATAGTGGACAGGTTTGAAAAAACAATACTGCAGGCATTTGATATTACTTGTAATTTGTTTAAATGTAATTTCGAAGCTCTGTGGGTAGATAACATTAGTTTATTAGTAAAAATGACGTCAATTTACTAATTGTTTGCAAACTCTGTTGTAAGGTATACAAAAGTATTTTTTTTTGTTGATAAAAAAAGCTTGTAAACCATCATGTATATTTTCACAACTATTCGAAAGCCTAAAGATAATTTGTTCATATGTAAGGATACTTATTTCCTTATTTCATTGATCACAAATGCATTTATCCATTTAAAAACTCTTTTATCAATGTTTACATTTAACAAATTTATTTCTTCATCTTTGTTTACAATGGTTAGATGGGATAATAATTTATCTCGACGTTTTACCATTAATCTTAGTATCACTTTCTTAATCCCCTATACTTACTACATTGTCGCCGTCAACCGAGGAATGCTTTTGACACCACTTTGTTTCTAAATGTTACTTAATGATGTACGTGATTATAATAGACTTAGCCAGACTCTCTGATGGCCTCTAACGTAATGATGCTTGTGTAAAATATTTCCTTGTAATGTCTGAAAATGTGGGATAAAGCCTTTGTTACAAGTACACAAAGTAATTATTTGTAATTTATTAAGTTTATTTGCTTTCATAGTTCCCCAAAGCGGAAATAACACATATATGTTTTAAATAAATTTCAGAACAATTTAACTTTTTATTATATTTAGTTTTCGGGTTTCATTTAGCATTCCCAGTGATAATCAAACCACGATTTAAAGAGGGCGTTCTGACTCAGATATTTTTAAAGACAAATACAAATACTGTGTTTTTTCATTCTGCGTGGTTTCTGCTTCTGTTCTCAAACGAATAAATGATTATTTGTTACGTAATCCAGTTCAAAGATGTACCAAACAAAAGAAAAAAAATCTTAAAATGGGTGCCTTGTACAGTAATATTTTGTTTAATCATTAACTGATTAAAAATAGTAAAACATCTTGAATATGTTGCTTTTCTCACTGAAAATGTTTCTTCCAGGGAGGATTCACGAGGAAATACACACTAAGTTCAAAGACAGGAACGTTATTACCAGAATTTCCAAATGCACAATATCTTATCTTGCCATTGTCTATTCCACGAGAAAAGGTATATTTGCCTTATTTATTTACTTAGTTTTGTTCAAAATACCGATATATCTTTCAATTTAAAAACCCTTCTAAGTTATATATTTTTTAACCATTAAATTAGTGCTGTTTCGGCAGGAAGAGTTTAGTGGCCACCATATCTTTCGACATAATATGGAGTTTTTACATCACTTTCAGTAATATTTTAGTTATATCATGGCATCTACTTATAATTTATAAGGCAGCCGGACTATCTCTGAAAATCGCTGGCCTTCGACTGGAAAACTGACAATCCTTGCCTGTTAAGGTTTATATATAAGATACCATCCAGAATGTTTCTCAAACTTGCAAATTTGATGTTACAGATACTTGATACTTGTATCAAGGTGAGATTTTATATAAACGCAGTTTTATAGATTATATATTGTATTAGGCTTCCTTTCTCGATAATTAATATTTTAAGCAGAAGGAGTATCCTTTGAGTTTTTACCATTTATATTTTATGCATGCTTTAAAATAACTTTTAATCTATGGACACCAGATTAGCAGTTGAGCTTGACAGACAAGGCTTTAAATAATTTAAAGAAAATTCGTTGTGTGACTGACATTTCCAATTTACGTCATTTCCTCCTAAGTGGTCTAATTCACACATCTATTGCAACATTTCTGACGTCCCGAGAAACTAATTAATTTCCTGCATGTTTCACTTTGGTGTAGTTAATCTGCAATTAATTCTCCCTTCGTGAATTTTGTTTTGGCTTGTCCAGGTATTATGAAGACAAAATAATATTTATTACTTAAATAAAGTAGTCTTCTACCAAATCTAATATATTTTATTGCATTTTCTCAAATGTTTATTGATCTTGTGATAAACCCTGTACATGGAGCTTGTTTATTAATTGCTTGCAAATCCAGTCTTATTCTTCTTATGAAATGTTTCCAACAATATTAACCCAAAGTAAACATTCATTTATTGACATAGTTCTTGCTGTCTTAGAAATTATAAAAGGAAAAATGTATCAATGTTAAATTTATCACTGTGGTAATTTACATAGTCGCGGCATATGTCAAGCTCAGAGAATTAGAACGGCACGTAGTTAGAGAACATTAACTTAAGGTACACAAAACTAAACTGTTGTAAACTTTTACATATCGACATGTTTTCTTTATGACTTTGGAACACAGTATTATATTAGTGTGTGTATTGTAAATTACCCTGGTCAAACGTTCACAATATATAAACCCATCAAAATAACTAATGGTTAAGAAGCATGGATTTCGAGTCTAAACAGGTGCGTGATTTATGCACTGTAATATCTCTTGTATAGCTTAGTGTCGGGAGCCAGGAAGGACCGAAATATATTGAATACAAATAGAAGGAATGTCTGTCTTTTATGCCTTTAATCTCACAGATTATCAGTGCCATTTGTATTTATTTCAATTAAATGACTCATTGTACTTTATTGTCTCGGACAGAAAATAATATTACTGTTTGTGAAACATATCAATGATATTTGCCTTATATTTTGTATGTAGTCTTTTATGGGAAAAGTTATTGTTATGCATTATTAACATTCGCCAAAAACTTAAAAAGTACTTACAATACTTTTAATACTTTATATGTTTTTACCTTTAAAATAAAAGACAATATTAAACAAAAATTCAAGCAACATTCAAGGAGAATAATAAATTATTTAAAAAAATGTGTTGTAAATCCATTACAACATGAAACTAAGTGTTCTTAAACAATTAAACAAATAAAAATAAAATTTGTAAAAAAAGGCATGTAGTATTATTGTTCACTCTGATTTTGCCATCACACGATTACTCAGTAGTTTCTTTCTACCGGTCAGTGCAAAGGAAACAGCTGTACAAATAAAATACTATTTTGATGTACTTATTATAAGATTATATATAATTGCAAAACATTGTGACACAGTAAACACATTTCGAGCACTTTAAACAAATCATGAAAAAGGGATGAAGACAAATCATGAAAAAGGGATGAAGACATCTTTTTAGTTGAAGGGGTTTGTAATAACAAACAGTTGTTGTTTTACTAAATGTATTAATTGTCAAAAAAGTTCGTGAACTACTAGTGGTGCAGTAAATACATTGAAATAATAACCACAGGGATTTAGGTTGTTATGAAACTTGCACATCACAACAATTTGCTTTAGAACGGAGATAATTGACCGATGCAGTCCATCTTGTGTTGAACTTCTCTTGTTTATGAAAAAGTTCAACATAAACATAGTATATGATAACGTATGTTTTTTTTGTTTTGGGTGCTACTGAAGGGTTGTAATTGAAGGAAACGCGCGCTTGGTTTATTGATGGTATGTTAGTGACTAATTGTTCTTGTTATTTTCTTTTGATTTAAAATTCTGTTTCAGGTGGAAACATTTATCATGATGTATAAGACACATTGTCAATGTATTCTAGACACAGCAATAAACGCAAATTTTGAAGAGGTGAGTTCATCATTATTTAGTTTTCTTTATCAATACATTTAAATTAAATAAACATAACACAGTCTGAAACACTGTATTTTATTCTAATACAATACAGAGAAAAATTATTGTTAATTTCTAGTGATAAATGGTTGAACTGAGCTAAATTTGCAGTTGGGTCAAATTCTTTGAGAGCATGACTTTGCACTTCACGGATATATGTACACTGTAAAATAACTAATCCAATGTCGATATCAAACACCAATTTAATTCTAAATGACATCCCTAAATATCCTATAAAGGTTCAATGATTATACGTTTATTGATTGGTTCATTTAAATTTCAATTCAGAACACCTCTCTATCCCTTTGGTTAAACATATAGAACCTTTATGTCTTAACATTCCTGTTTTGTGTTGTCTTTGTGGTATTTTGATCACCCATATTGACATATTATGGTAAAGCCTAATGAACTGAAAAAAGCTTTATATGTTTACTCTAAAAATGTTGAAGTTTAATAATTTTGTAAGAAACTATCTTTTACTCATTATAAAGAAAATATGATAGTAAAGTATTATATTAATATAGATAAGATTTTTTATAACTTTTTTCATAGAGTAATAGAATATTTTTGGCTTAGATTCTGGAACTTCAAATGATGTATATACTTGAGTATATTAGTGTATATTTAAAAAAGCAAATATGAAACAAACATAATCAAAAGACAATATAAACAAGGAGACAGAAGCTTTGTAACAACCACGAAATCGAAATAAAGTATTACCTCACAACATACTTTGATAAATTAAAATATGGAATCGTAAACGCCGAGAGCAACTTCATTTGCTGCAGACCTTTAAGATGTTCTTACTTATGAATGTATCGGTATAGAACATCGGTTGAATTCATTTGTAGAACTGAAACAGTACTCATCACATTAATGTTATTTGATAAAAACTTAATGTTATATGCCGTCTTGTACAACAAATAAAAATCTATTGAAGACGCACAAAAGATTAAAACAATTAAATATAGACGCATTTAAAGTTGGCATACAATGCTATATGGTACTTTCCAGATAGTTTTAGCCTCACAAAATACCGGAAAGATAACGGATTAGTATCTACTTTGATGTAAAACCTAAAAGGATATGAAAAAATCTAAGCCTTTTACAGAGAAAGTATAATATCATTATCAGGGTCTTAAATAGGATCATATCACTAATACCTGGTAAACACCCCGATTAATACAAAATGTTTCCATAATTGAGGCCAAGAGGGAGTTCCAAAAAGAAATACAGTTTCATTGAAATCATTTGAGCTTATTAAAATAGTTTTAACAGAAAAATTGGAAACTTTAGTTCATTTTGCCTGCAATTATTATTTTAGCAGTATCATGAATAACTCATTGTTATAGCAAATTGCATGTTAAACTAAAATTTTCCTTCTAGAAACCTCACAATATTTGTGAAGCCGTGTTTGTAATTTGAAGTGGAGGATTGATAAACCTTCTGTTATGAGGCTTGTTATACAAGAATACAAGATGTTACTGAAATTAATTTGTTTGACGAAAGTGGGAAGACGAAGAATTTTATAAATACAAAACTAAATACTTTAACATCAACTTTTCAGCTACGACTCAATGGTATTGATAGTGTTTAATGATATGCCTTACTTTCCGGAAGACAATGATTTATAAATAGATAACACCAAATGATATATCCTTTTGATCTAGTAAATATTTTATTACTGTTCATAAAGAAGTTTAGCATCAATTTGTTATTTGCATCTTTGAATGCAAACAATGGATGAATTGAGCCTTATAAGTTAAATATGTCCGTTAACCGTCAAAGGATTTATAATTCCGGACTGAGTTTTCTTTTTCTTTTAGGAGAAATATTTGTTAGTTTTATAATTTAAATGTTAATTTAAACTTAAATACTTTAATAACAATATGATTGTTTTTGGTTTTAGCTTAAATTAACATTAAATTAGTCTCGCAATCAATGGAATTAAATAAATATAATTATATTATATGTATTTTGAATTGCGAAACCATCCATTTGTACAAGATATTATACAAAAAGGGGAAAAAACATGGCCATGATACATATATCATGTTCCATACTTATAACAATAAATTCAATCTATTGGAAATGGAGGAGGTAATCTCTGGCGACAATGTTTTAGTCTGAAACTATAAAGACTGTTAAAAGTTGTTAAAGGTATCATATAAAACAATATATCCATCCATTAAACCTATAATGCGGAATAAAATTTTTTTGAGCTTTGTGGTCTCAATAAAAAGCTATCATCGTGTAATAAAATCAAATTTTAAGTCTTCGATTACAACGTAGCATTATTTTCTGTGATAAATTACATTTAAAAATTCAAAAAGACAAAATAATACAAAATTAAGCTAAATTATCAAAGGTTTCCGGTCTTATTCATTTTATTACCTAATGCGTTATTATGTCGTACATTCAATATCCTATTGGATTATCGGAGCACTGTTTGATAAAACGAACTCGTAACTGATAATGCCTTGAATTCTTGCCAATTAAAAAAAGAGTAGTTGAATTACTTTTGCAGTCGTCGCATATTGTACTTGCCTACTGTTGCATGGCTCATGGGTCGAAACAATAAATTGTTAATGAGAAAAAGAAAACTGTCTGATATTAAGAAAGTCGTTTGCATTTGTGCTAAGAAAAGTAACAAGGAAGCCGACCGAACAATAAACACATAATAAATCAATAACAAAAAATACATTTGTTAGTTTTTCCTATAATAATACATTTAACGATAGTTAAATTAAAATCAAAAGAAACATGATGGATTCCGTCTTCCTGTGAGAAAATATCTTTATCAAAGAAATTTAAATAGGGATAAAGCCAAACCGTACAGAACTGATAAAACGAACTATCTCACCATGACATATTAAATTCCTTTTGAAATTTTAGCAATATTGATATAAATTTGACAAGATAAAAGGTTAACCCTACAATACTCTTCGGTCCAAAATTATTGAATATTGCAGAAAATTTCAAAATATATTTCATAAAACTACCACCCACCTTAAATCTGTTGATAACAAAAGTTTTAACGTTAATTCTTTGCGTGGATATTTTGTGATAAAATTGAACATTAAAAAAAACCAACATTTTGCACAAACAATGTTTAACATCTACTCTATAAAACACTTATGCATTAAAATTCAAATCATTTTTATATGCATTACAAAATTTTATTGTGTTTGGTTGTTTTTGCTTTTACATATTAATACATGTTTGTTTCACTCTGAATCAAAACATTCAGAATAAAGTATTTACAAAGTAGTCAAGGATGATGTAATAACATTGTACCTTTAATCGTCTAAAATATGCATCTCGACAATTTTGTGCTGATATTTGCGCATATAAAGCAAATCGGCATCAAGTATTTAATTGGTATGGACCATATACTAAAAGACAAAAAAAACTGCCATTGCAATATTTAAGAAGAAACCAATAAGAGAATATAAAACAGTAAATAGATACCTATTGGCAGAATTGATATCAAAATAGGCTTAGATCTGTCTCTAAAACAATAGATTTACATTGTATAATCTTAATGAAAGTTAATACAATATATATACCCTTTTAAAATTAGGGTTTGATTACTTAATAAAAAATCAAAACACGTCAATCGTAAGTTTATAAGTATTTCATGCTAATAACAAAGGAAAGTTAGAGGTCACATAGGTTAATGAAATTTCAAATAGAGTCTATAAATATTAATTTAATATTTTACAATGTTACGAAATTTACTTCAGTGACAAATTTCAAACATAAAGATTAGGACTGACACATCCTTCAATATGTTTCTTTTCATAAAAACGATCGGCTTCAAAAATGGTCGGTTAAAGACTAGAAAACTCAATAGAAACCTGTCAGTCTGTTAATCCTAAACTCACAACATTGTGTAAATTCGCAACCTGCATGGGGTACGGTTAAAAGACGGATTTCATTTCAAGAATTAAGACTGTGAGTCATCAACGATGAAAATACTGAATTGTCATGGCCATCAATAAATGGTATCAGTTTTCCTTTTTTAAAAATCGAAATTTTAGTGTGTGTCACGTACGAAAAATAATTTTTAAATACAATATACAATAAATAGACCATACTATTGTTTGTCAAATACGTCCGTTTTCGGTTTTCTAAAAAGTTTGTTCACATTGTGGCATAAAATTAATTATCATTTATTAAAATACTCTTTATTTAATACATGTATATACTAGTAAATAAAAATCTATTAAAATTAACTCTAACAACAATTAAAGTTACTGGATTAAGTTTAAAAACGGTATGTTATGGGTATTTAACTTAAGGTCAACAAACAACATTATATCGTTTATAACATCATATAACAATGCTTACATTGGCTTTATAATTGGATTTTGTTCTGTTGGTAAGGTGTACATGGCCGTAGCCGGTTTTGGAATTATGATTAAGCTGTACAGCATTTAAATTTTTTTTTCAATATTTTTGGTTTGGGCGCCACTATTGAATTTTCAATAGACGAACGAGCGTTTGCTGTAGTGAATTTTATAACCTTGATATTTTTGAAGACTTTTATTATAACCATGGCACCTGCTTGCTGAATGTCAGTTCTATTAGGTTATCCCCAGACCATAAGTTACACACATTTGTTCAGTGATTCAGTTATTGACTAAATTTACTGCAATTAAATTCCGAACATGTTCAAATTCTAAGGTTTTTCTATTCGCAAGGTGGAGATGGACTTGGTAGAACTTTTCAGAATTTTTATGATAAAAGCTATTCAACATCTTAATTATGTAGTCTTTCACTATTTTCACTATTTTCCCACTGCGAGTATATGTTCAGCAAAGTTTTAAATATGTGTTAAATAAAAGGCTTGAATAATATTATTATAAAAACAACGCTTTTTATTTTAGATTCAGAACTTTTTGCTACATTTTTGGCAAGGTCTTCCTGAACATCTGTTTCCACTGGTGGAGAATCAAGTGATTGTTGATGTTATTTGTGTCTGTGATAATATACTTTATAAGGTAAAACTCTCCTTTTAAGTTAACATACTGATTAAGGTCAGCTTAAAACTACTGTTCTACGTACATTGCATTTCAGCGGGACTTGCAAGGAAAGATTATTTAAACTTAAATAGATTTATTCTATAAAATTAACTGTAAATTGAAACTTCTCTGAAAGCATTGTTTCTATTGCCTCAATTTTTCTTTTAAATATGACTAAATATGTAAATACAATGATGATTGTGGTGGTGTTATTATTTTGTCTCTGTTTTTTTTCTATATCTTACTTCTATTATTATATATAACTATTTATTGTCATACGAACTACTAACATTATATTGCACACATTCGGTTACTTTTTTAAACATTTTAAGTAAAAATAACTTAACATTTCAGGTTCTTACTGAAGTTTTAATTCCTGCGACTATGCAAGAAATGTCTGAAACGTAAGTTAAGTTTCGAGTTATAATATTGTGCGTTTATTGTAAAGAATGACTGATGGTAGGGGTTATTGACACTAATTTCAACAAATTTACTTCTGTATTCTGTTGTATTAAGGGATAGTACTAAGAGATTGATAACACCGGAATGCAAATGAAATTTAAGATTTCCATTTTAGTCCAAGTCTCTTTTGTATAGTGCATGTCAAACCTTTAATGATTTATTCGATGTTTGCTGTACGTCCAGCGAGCAGTATTTTAGCTATATGCAGGACTAGAACAGTTACCATTAAAAAATAAATCCACGGTAAAAGGGGTGTGACCTTTGGAGCACATTTTGACTGTCACTGGAAAAATATGGAGTATTGGTTAGGGGCGGTGAATTAGGCCTTGTGTAGGCTGCTATGAGCCTACTCCTTTTCGAAATCTACAAAAATGGATCTTTACCTTGCAAAGTGCGTGGCACTCTCAAAACACGTCACTCAGTACGACCGCCACTATCCGCCACCTGGGAACGCACTGCTTTGTGGCTGGAGCACTGGAACTCTCCCAGAATGGTCCCAGGTAAACCTTTTGAGCCGTCCGATGTGATATATTACAGCTAGGAAAATGAGGCCGACATCATAGCAACAAGTATTATAGTTGCGTCTAGAGGACAGGATTGAAATAAACTAAAAATGTGTTGTTTATTTAAATAAATAACTGTCAATGTGAAAGTCATGTTATTTCTCTGACTTTTGAAACTTTTTTTTCAGATTATTGTGTGATATCAGAAACTTTGCTAAGCACTGGGAAAACTGGGTATCAACATCTCTAGAGAATCTTCCAGAAAAACTTGCTGAACACAAACTTCCGGTCGCGAGGAGATTTTCATCATCTCTAAAGCGACAGACATCATTTCTTCATTTAGCTCAGGTGAGTTTTATTCTGTTAATTCATTAGAAATATGGCGTTAAGTATTTCGAATTCAATAAATTAAGGCAAGGACAATGTAACTTTTTAATGTATTCAATCTTTACAATATATAAATGTTCTTTTCATGTTCTTTCATTTTTCATAAGTTCTATTTAAGGAACTGAAAGAGAATCCCTAGAAAACATATACAAACAAACATAATACGGAATTCAAACTACAAATATCAAGAAGTATTTTGTTTGCTTATTTACTTTTTACACTGCATATAAAAAGCTGCTATTTGTATAGTAATGTTTGTATACTACGGCTTTTTAGACTGCGAGGCCTGTGTTGTATGATGCGGCACTAGTAAACCAGACCATCGAGGACGTAGACCGCATAGACCTGAATAGTATTGGTACTAATGCCTTGTGTAATTCCACTGACTCTGACAGTGACCTTGATGTAAATGGAGAATGTAAGTTGTAATGTCTCGAGATGGTACTCAGTAAATAGTTTTGTCTACATTGTCTGAAAAATATCTTAAATTATTACATGTTTACAAAACAAATATATTTCTAGGACATTTTTTGTGAAGTAGGTTTTTCTTTTCATGAATACGACTTTCCTGGAAATGAAGAAGTGTAACACAATAGGTTTCTAATTAGGTTCAAGCTCTTCTAACTTGTAGGGAGCACATGAAAGCACCCATGGTTTTTTTATTGCGTTCGGGTTACTTACATTTGGTTTTTGCGTTTTTTGTTTTTTGTGCTGTGTGTCTTTGTCTCAATCCGTGTTTTGTTCCTGTCCTATTGTTTTCAATTCTTATCGTTTGTTTGTAATTTTTCTGTACAGTGTACGACATTTTTTTAAAATGATAATAATTCTCATTACTTTTACATGCAAACAGAACAAACTTTGTTATAAGAATACCATACATATAATGGTATATAAAGATTACTATTATATACAAAATGTTCAATATTTCTTTTCCTATAGTATAAAACGTAGTAGGTAATTGTAAACACATAATTATTAGGGAAAAGCAAGGATTAGTTAAGGACGTGTTTCATTAAAAAATAATGACAAAACTTAAAATCAATATTTATAATATTGTAGTTCTAAAGGAATTTAAAGAATTGCTGCGAAAACAGGCCACTGTTGAGGCGTTTACAGAATGGTTGGATGCTCTCGTTGAACAGAAGGTCGTCAAGGTATGACACACATTATCAAGATATATTTTGCTGTTATAGAAACGACGATATTAAGCTCTTTAACTTTTGTCTGGTTCATTTGACATTTTGAGTTTAAGACAATACAATTTGTTAAAACTTGAATATTTTGCATTGTTTTTTAATGTTGAGTATAGCGATTCTTATTCTTATCTAATGTTGTATATACTGATTACTAAAATCCAATTACCTAAGTTAAAATTTAAATTGATACATCTTACTGTTCTTTAAAAATTATAGTCCATTATTCTTAGTTAAACTTGTGTGCACTTAATTATTGTTTATATTTTAAAATTATTTTTAATTTCAGCCAAGTAAGCAAAATGGAAGATCTTTTAAGAAAAGAGCATCTGCCTTCCTGTTAAAATGGTCTTTCTTTGGAGCCAGAGTGATGCATAACCTAACACTCAACAATGCACAATGTTTTGGTATGCTGTTTACTTATTAAAATTAAAGTGTGTAGATGACAAGCAGAAGTTTTTTAAATGTAAATCCAACTCTAACCTATCTTGTTCTGTTCAAGTTTATATTAATATTATATATTGAATTATAAATATATACTACGAAAAAAACAAGCTTCTTATGTTTACAGGTATAAAAGTATATGTGCTTTTTTTCTTTGTCTGATGCATTTAGTCTGTGCAATAATTCGTTATTGTAGGTTCTTTCCATCTGATAAGAATGTTGTTAGATGAATACGTGTTATTAGCAGTAGAAACACAAATTCACGTTGAAAAAGATACAGAGCTTCAAGCCTTGTTAGACAAGCATATGAAAACGGGTATGTTTTCTGCAGTTTCATTTTTGTTACTATTTTATGTACTTTTAGTATAGTTATTTGATGTAAGGAAATAAGTAAAAAGAGTTTTGCATTGATATTGCTTTCACCTTTTTAATGATTTGTGCTGATCTCCATTTAAATTATTTTTCTCAAGTGTTATTGGACTGCATTATAAAAAAAATCATGCAACGTTTGTCTTGAAAGAAGTGTTTTTCTATTAAGTGATTTTACTATGGTTTTATAGGGTTTTTTTTTATTTAAGTGACTTATGAATGAAACTATATTTTAGACGAATCTGGAGCACGTCCTATTTCTACACAACCGAGTACTTGTTTCCTTGCCAACAGAAGAGACGCAAACTCTCGAAACACCAATAATATGGTAAAGAGGGAGCATTGTATGGATGGACCTATGAATGGCATCAATCCATTTGGACAGCTCATTAATGATAAGGACCAACCTTTTATGTCCAACCATCTAAACAATCTAACAGCCATGACACAGGTATACCTATGTATCTCAAACTATTAAAATTAAAGTTACTTTATAATGCTTTTTCTTTCCTGTTCATCACCCTATTTTAAATGTTTGACTTTTCTAAACTATTTATCTTTCGTTTTCTGAATCATGTTAATAAAATATAACTATAATAAACATTTGCTGACATCTTGAACAAGGAGCTTTACTCCCTTCTAGGTAGCATATACAATAGTTTTAATTGAAGATTTTATGTAAACATTTTTATAATGATTTCATAGTTCATTTTATAAAGATTATTATACATTTTGCAGACGATACAAGGAGGAAGCAATCTACTGACGCCACCTATCTCGCCAATAGTTGTTAATCCGATGAGATCAAGCGTAATCAACCAGCCAATTTCATATGTTTCACAGTCATCCCTTGTGGCCCCTTCATATTCATATTTAGGTAAAACCAATATAATATTTTTACTGATATTTGTAATAACAGTATACAGTTTACAGAAAAACAGAATAAAGAAAATAAAATGTTTTACTTAAGGTTAGAATTTTTGCAAATGAAAAGTGAAAGTTATCATTTTAAATTATATATTCAACATAGTGTTAATGAATCTTACAATTAACTCCTATTTATTTTGTAGGACAACATGACTATCCATCTGGACCAAACTATAACATTGGGGGATACAACTCACCATATTCTAGTAGTGCTTTCCGTTCCCACCCTGTAAATCCATCGCCGTATTCAATCAAAAATGATTTGGACATTTTTAATCCATTCACCGAACCATCGTTCAATGATTCCTATTTCAATTCTCCATACGCACAACAACAGACATTTCCTTCTACGTCAAGTCAGACTGGAAGTGCTTTTAATGTTGTACAGAGTAACCCTTCATACAATGGTCATTCTACGTATTCTGTCGGAGGTAAGAAGTTTTAAATTATTGCAAACCACCCTGCAAGTTGGTTTTTCAACAACAGTTAATAAAACATTCACCTAAACCACGTGTTTTGCAAAATTTCAACAATTGTTGTCTTTTTTGTAAGTGAAAATAAAAACTTTATCGCTTTGGATTTGAGAAACTAAACATTAATTTTGCTTACACTGGTAATATAGAAATATGATGTCTCAGTGTCGCTTTTTTGTTATCAACTACAAATAAGAACTCGATTAAAATCTAAATGTTTATAATTGTCATGGAGACTGCTATGTAATTCTTGTTTTCGTTGTTTTGGTTGAAGTCTAGTTCGTTAACAAGTATTTTGATGCCCCAAAGCTAATTTTACTCCTATTTGTATTTCATGTATAATGCAGTTGCCATGCACTAACACCAAACAGTTTATAATCCATCATTTTCATGTCATTATAATAATACACAATTAATGACTTTGATAAAGGTCAATATCAGGATTTATCAGCCAGAAAAATATAGTTTTTGAGGGCTGAGAAAAAAATTCTTTATCACATGAATTAAATTACCGTCTTCCTTCATCAGATAAACAGAGAATGCAACATTTTGTAATTGTTGTAATGCATGTTACTCTTATATTTTTTTTTGATATTGATTTGCTGATAATCCCGTAATTCATGTTTAATCACATTTCAAATAGTGAAAAGAGAATAAATAAATCAATAATTTTATCCTTACATTTTTAACAGTATATTTTAGAATTACAGAAAATTAAATAACCACTTAAATTAAAATTTATAGTTATTTACAAACAGTCATGAAAAACAGGCTTGAACTGGTCAAAATCAGATCATTGGATTCCGTTTGACTACTGTCCAGCGGAATCGTACAGCAAGCACAAATTTCCATATTTGTATGTAAATTTAGTACTGTTACGATTTATCATGACCCGAAAGTTGTTTTTAGACCAATCAAAACACGCAAAATTCTATTCATATAATGAAAAATGATTTCATGCGATAACTCAATTTATAATTTACCATGTATCGGTTTTATGTAATTTCAGATTACTTTAACCAAAACTACCAACAACCAAACAAACCATTGGTAGAACACGTTTCTGTGATCCAGTCCAGAAACCATTTCCAGCACGACATAGACCCGCTCAATATTCTAGATAAACCACACAGACAAAAAGAAGGTTATGGTAGTCCTGCAAGCTGTCATAGTCCAAGACAATTACATAATAGTAAGTCTATTGTTAAACTGAGTTAATATATTTTAGAGTGTAAAATATTTTTCACAAACATTGTTATTAAGTTATACGATTGTTTTTATCTATTTTTGTTTATCTGTTTGTTTAATTGTAGTGCACAGACACTTTTAACTTTTTAGCTGTATCAGGGCGTCCATTTTTTACGAAGAGAGGAAGCAGTAGCAGCTTAACTTTCTTGTTCTTTTGATATTGTATTACAGTATAATATTTGATGCATTTTATGACTACTAATTTTTTTAATAAAACTATTTCTAATATCTTTTAGTGCATCAAGAGAATATTGGCGATGATATAATTGGCATGGCTGTATCTGGAATGTTGGCAACGGATCATGACATGGTTCCACACTTTTCCGACCCAGGACCACTTCCTTCTATAAACACAGTGTTTATGACCTGAAGACATTGCCGTAATCGCTTTATGATTGTAACAGTTTCTCACATTATGAAGTGTGAAAATGGAATTAAGATTCCTGTTCTAAAGATTGTGTTATTTGAAAATGGATTCAAACTGAAATGTAAGACAAAGTGCAATGTTAGTGCTAACAAACCACGGAGTATTGTCTGTGATAACTGGACACGTTTTATGAGGAAACAAATGTTAATTTTCAGTGTCTATCAAATTGCAATTAATGATTGTGCAAAATGTAACTATATCGCAATCTCTATTTCACAGTTTATGGAATATATTTTTTGTAGAATTCTTCTCAGTAAAATACTGGAAATGTGTATGTGCATATATGTTTTGATATTGTGGTAACGTAGAATTTAAAATTGGTTTTACTAATAAATATTGAAATATTTTTCTGAGCAATACTATCAAAAGTGAGAATCAAAGACTTTAAGTAGAATAGCAATCGTTTTTTGAATAGCAATTATTTTCATATAGAAAAGGGCTTTTTGTTAATATTTTTTTGAAATTACATGTGTTTTAGAATTAAACAGCAATATCATTGCTATATTGTGAGCTGGACATTGATCTGAATATTTTTGGAGGAAGGTGTAGATCTTCGTATACTGCAATAGGTAGTATATAGTTTAAATGTATTTTGTGTATAAGTATATCCGTGAATTAACTTGCCATTAAGAGAACCAATCCAATTTGTAGTTTTGTTATGTTGTAAATATATTTTGACTTGGTAAGATAATCATGTGTAAAAATACATCTCATATAATTGAATTATTTACATTTATACTGAAATTTCTTCACATTAAAATTAACAACTTGATCAATTAATGCCGTTTTGTCGTTATATCAACCATATTTTATTTTATTGCACAGTATTTACAACGTTTGTAGTGTGCTATCGACCCTTTGCGTTCTTACCTTTAGTATGTCTTCATCATTGATGTAAGTAATATTAGACTGATCATAACCTTACAGAAAAGCTCCACACTGAACAAGAACGTTGTAATTACTATATATATATATATATATGGAACAAATGCATACTTTATGCAGGTCTTGTTAAATACTGAATATTGGATATTTTTTTTAATACAGACGACAAGAACACGTTAAGTCGTGATAACGTCTGTTTAAAAAACAAAATGCCCTATATTCCTTTACAGGTCATTTTTCTACTAATCCGATAAATTCGGCGATAAGTGTCAATACGTTGTAACTGACTTTATTGGTAATATACTTACTGACCTAGAAATTCGGTGAAAAACGCCAACACAATTTACCGATAAATATTGTATAAGCTCCCATGTGTCACTTACATAAACGATCCTGTTATACATAGCTTTGTGTGATTTGTTCGTTTCTTCTTTCTGATGATTCTCCTAATGATTGTACGTAAATCAATCGCACCTTTAAATGGTCACAACTTAAATATCCCTCCAATTTTATCATTTTGTTATTCTATTTATAATGTACATATATCTATATATGGCTTGTTATAAACTTTTTGTTGTCTTTGTTGTTTTTATATATGCTTATGTTCAAAGAATGTCAGAAAAATGTACCAATATGAACAAACTCTGTATTATTCTATTTAATATATAGAATAAAGTTTACATTAAAGAGTTCTTTTTATATGTTATATCACTACTACAGGGTTACAAATTAGTTGAAATAGAACTGTTGTCGGGAATACTAATATGAGAGAAATGTCGTGTGTTATAATCAGATCTAATTCTGAAGATTTTATAATACCTTCGGAATGACTCAGAATAATATAAAAGGCTGACATTATCAAAATATACCAAACAACTGTGACAGTGATACACATAAAGAGGATTGAGCATACACTTTCAACCCGATTCACACCCTAGTTTAGACTTGCCACAAGTCCCTTTGAATTTGCTATTAGAGAGATACTACTTCATTATCAACATTTCCTATACTATCAGCTTGTGTACAAAGGGACTTGTAAAGTCTGCAGAGGCTGTGACCATATTCCAGTCACCTATAAATAGAACACATAAACATCTCAAACCTTCCCAGTAAAAGATAATAAAATTAAATTGGTTCTGACAGCAGAGTTTCAATTTAACATGTTGTTAGAGTGCTGTGTCATATTACAAAAAAAACTTGAGATAAACTTTCAATGTTACTGTGGTAAAGTAAAAGTGATCGTAGGTGAATTTTTATTCGGTTGCACAATGTGCAAGTTATAGTTGTAGGGGATCATCAAGTTAGAGTTTCAGCTGAACTTTTGATTTCACGTTCAATTTGGAATACGAGTTGAATAAGAGTTAACTTCTAGTTGGAGTAGGAGTTTGAAGTTAAATTCATATAATTATTTGTATATTTAGAGTCGTTATGTTTAACAGACACCCCTTTTAAAATATTGTTAATGAGGATTAAAATTAAACTTCTTGACAAACGTAGTTACATCTAAATTTACATGTGTATCGTAATATCCCTAGAAGATCAGCAAGGCTTCCTTTTGGGATGTTAAATCAACAAAAAAAATATGAGACACACTATTTAATCAAATGTAAACAGGTACTAAACAGCAAAATTTTTAACTTGTGTATGTGACTTTGTAAGCACAAAATGGAACTGCAAAGACAAGGTCCACATATGTGCAACATGTAATAGTTGTACTTTGCTATATTGTGAACTGTATCCAGGGAGGCGGTAACTAATTTCTTTTTTTAAGTCTAATTATTTTTGGAGAAGTCTAACAATGAATGCACCCCTAAAAGTACCTCAATTGTTTCTATTCCGCAAAAATAATGAACAAGTTAACTTGAACTGCAATATAGATTTGCATATTTACAAATACAAATACAAATATTTTATTGATTTGTTATCCAACTTAGGATTTATATCAACAACATTAATAGACATATACAGAACAGACAATGATACAGTACAATTTTAAGACATTATTAAACAACATAACATGTTGTGTTAAGCACTAGAGTATATAATAGGCAACTATTCTAAATATCATTAGTTTGTATGATGAAACACATTTAAGGAATACAGCAATTTATTAAAATACAATGTCTTGGTTGCATATCACTTTCCTCTGATTAGCCATATCAAAAATCCCTGACACACATATTTTCATGATATCATAATCATTACTTCTAAATATAAATATAAATTTTTCTCTATCAGACATATTAACAAAATTAGGGATGATTTCTTCTATTTTCCTAAATATGGCTAATCTATTAATTTGTAACTTTTCACATTTGCACACAAAATGAAATTCGTCCTCAACATCCTTTCTGCATAGAGGGCAAATTCTTTGGTCTAAAGGTGTATTGTTATGACGTCCTTGCTCAATATAAATATTGCTATTACTTATTCTGAGTTTAACATAATTAGATATAACCTTTTTAGGAATGTCAAGTAATAAAAAATTTTCTAACACATATTCTGATTTCAGTTCTCTATAAGTTTTTAGTTTATTCTTGTTCGGATTATTTTCATCATTATATATTTGTTTCTTCCAGAATGAAATAAAACTTTCTTTCAGCTTACTAGATAAAGCATGTAATAGTCTAGATTTAGAGAAAGTATTTTGGTTCTCCCATATATGACTGAAACTCAATTTTCGAAGTAGTAATCTAATATTTTCAGCATATGAGTTTTTCAACTTTAAGTTACATTTATAAGCCATTGATACTAGTTTGGTGTTCTCTGACTTAATAACATGATACCAATACCCTGTTGCTAGTTTAAGTGCATCTATAGAAATAGGAGTCACACCAAGTTCTGAAAAAACAGCTAGATTGACTGCCCCTCTATTTACTCCTAATAAATATTTCAAAAATTTAATTTGAACTTTAACAGGCGGAAATAAAAAATATCTTTCTTCAAGGCTTTTTTTCTCTTTAATTATTAAATCCAAGGACCATATTTCAGAGCAGTAGAGTAAAATAGGTTTAATACAAGCCTCAAATAGTTTCAGTTGAGGTGGAATATTCATAAATTCAGATAAAAAAGATTTCCTTAAACTAAAGATTGCTTTACTGGCTTTCTTACATAGAAATTCAACAGCCGCTGTGAAAGATCCAGATGGTTTAAATAAAATACCAAGATACTTGTATTCATTTGTACAATCTATATAATTTCCATCAAACTTAAAATGTGTATTTTTGAGCAATCTTCCTCCTTTATTGAATATCATAACTTTTGTTTTATTTATATTGACCTGGAGGTCTGAACTCTAACTCGAAGTAATCCTCGAAGTTTAGTTTGGATGGTCAACTCGAAGGGTAACTTGAATTCCTACCCAAACTTGAAATTTAACTCGGTATCCAACTTCAACTTTTAGTTCAACTAAAACTTAACTTGAACTCAAACTCCATGATCAGCTACACCTGGTAAGGTGTGTGCTGATGGCAGTAAAAAAGGGTACCTATTTTGTGTGTGATCAACTTCACCTACTGCTTTCAACCCAGATCCCTGAAACTTCACAGAAAGATAACACTCATATTGAAGTTGTTTACCAGTATTATGGAACTTTTTTTGAGGAATTTTCCCCATTTTTCCAGACTTGGGAACTTAGTCATTTTTCAGCAAATTGATAGAAGATGGTACCTGCGTAATCAACTCCTCCTACAGGTTTCAACCAGATCCCTGTGTTATAAAAAAACCGAACTTCACAGAAAGTTTGTACACATAATAAAGCTGTGTAAATTTATTATGGAATTGTTTGATGATTTTTCTTTTCATTTTTTTTTCAGACGTGGAACTAACTAATTTGTTTGTCAAATTGTTTAGATCATAGTAGTTTTTGTGTAACCGTCCTATATTTTTGACACATATACCAAAATTTCTTCCAACATATTGTAAACCATTCTCCATTTATTATGTTACTTGCTTTGCAACCGAACCATTACAGATTTTTAGACGTTGAAATATAGACATTGAAAATATACTACATTATACATGTATATTGTCAAAATGTATCTTTGTTGATATTAATTCATACCAAAAAAAAACCGATTGTGGAAAGCCTATTGACATGTACAGGATGCATTGTTTTGCTCATTTGAAATTGCAACATTTGCCAATCTTTTTCAAAACCATGAAAGAATAAAGCATTGTAATTGGTTATTGTTATTATCATCACTTATGAAGAGTCAGTTTCTTCATTTTTTAAAATTCCTTGGACACTTTCTACATAATGTAACTTCCTGAAGCCACACTACACAGAATTAAATGTTTATTAAAATAAACTCATTCAACATCATATAAAGAATGTGAAATTCTAGCTGCCTTGTCATCAGGAAGTCTTGGCTATCAGTAATACTTAGTTTTATTGCAATTTTATTACCAATCTGTCAAAGTTAATTAGTTTTATTTGTTTTGTTTTCTGTTCTCATTTTAAGACACTGCAGACTTTACAAGTCCCTTTGTACACAAGTGGATAGTATAAGAAATGCTGAAATCTATCTCTCTCATAGCAAAAAAAAAATTTCAAAGGGACTTGTGGCAAGTCTAACCCTAGTTGAAAAGAAGTGCATGATAGGTGTATTCCCTAAAGTCGGTTTTGTGTCTGGGTACTCAGGCTTCCTCCTCAATAAAACTGGATGCAATGATATAGCTAAAAACGACATTCGAACAAACAATGGACATTCAGTCAATGAAATTTAAAATATGCACGTATTACAATGTAGAATATCTTCAAATATTCTAAAGATAAAAGTAAAAATTCAAAATTTACTACACAAGGAAAACGAAGCAGAACGCATGGCACGAATTGTATGGAAGGAGTAAGATGACCACAGTCGACAGAAAAAGCATTAGGCGACAACACCCATCAAGCAAATCTAATCTGGAAATGTCATGAAATACGGATCTAGTGGTAAAATTCCAACTGACTTGGAATAAATAAAATAATTCGTGCTGTCTGCCCAAATTATTGCTTCAACTGAGAAGACTTCATATATTTGCTCAATGAACAAGTTTGTAATGCATAAAAATGTTCCCTGGCATCATTCTGACATGTTTCTTGCCCATAATGTTGCATTTAAGCAAAGAAATATATCCATTGTGAAGGGCTGCTTTGTTCATCCATGGCAAAAGAGTGACCTTACATTTTGTAAACCTAAAACTATAATTTTGTAAAATTTTTGAACGTGGAAAGAGCTATAACTCAATATTGTTCATGGTTACTTATTTAGTTAAACATATAAAACCAACGTGTTGATTATTTCAGGCATACAATTCTTAACAAATTAGTTTATAAATTGGCAAAAAACAAACTTAAAAGGTAAGTCTGTCTTGTCAGGATAATACAAAATAATAAATGCGTTCTGCCAGAATAACAACTAATTCGAATATTAAGCATGTATTAGTAATGGGTAGAACATGGATTCTATTCTCACTTCTACAGTTAGTAATAAAAGACAAACAGGATGAGAGTAAATAAAGCTTTATTGTTTAATTCATTGAAAGTAATAACAACTGAAAGTAATAAGAAACCAAGGAAGAACTATGATGAACTATGCTATAACAAATATTCAACATATGAACATATGAACAAAAACGGGAACAAAAGAATGTTCTCGTATACGACGAAACGAAAAAATACGAGTTGTAGAAGATGTTTCTAAATAAGCCTATAAATACGTTTTGTATAAAATGTTTCTAATAAAACCAATAAAGTAATTTATTTGAACGCTTGAATAATATTCCATATGAATAAAAATGGGGAATAAGACATATTAATATGTTGGCTGTTACTAAATAACACCCCCTCCCCCAAAAAACCCAACATAATAATCGCAATATGATACTTACTACAATGATTCAGCAATGTCTTTTTTGTACAATAACGTTTATTGTGTCGTAAAATTTTTGTATTTTGATTTAAAATCTACAAATTTTTGCTGAATCAATTAAACCTAACCTAAGTATTTATAGAAGCCACATAATATATAATCCTTAAGCCGCCATTATTGATACACTATTTTTAAATATATATCTTCAAGATGTTAACGGGTCGCGGTTTTACGGTTATACTTTTGAGATCCTAAAAATTTATCTATTTCAAAGCATTTTTCCGATTGACACTCAACTTTATTTTAAAGTTGTATAACAAAGATTTTAAAACCAGCTGACAATATATATTAAAATTCTTGAGATTTATTCAAGTCGTTTCAGAGACAAAACATTATTAATCAAGAGAAACAAACATTCAACAACATATTACAAATCAAGAGAAACATGACTGAAGCCTTTTATTGCTTATTATTCACAAAATAAGTTCATAGACCTATTATCATATGTTTTCTTAGTGTGTTCCTGCCTTGGGTTCCTTATAAACTTTAGCAACCATTTTAAAAACATATAATTCTAAAACTGACCAGCACACATCCTTATAGAGTGAACATGACAGTATTTATTTCCTCGCGCATTGTTAACGTAATGTAAGACAGCAACAAGTAAAGCTTATGTATGAAAGACATATGCACATAAATGTTAACAGTATATAGAGTAACGGAACAGAGGTAAAACTGGAAGACATTTACAATATATACAATTAATAAATAACAAATAAATAACAAAACATGGAGACAATAGTCCAAAACTAAAAATAACATGATTATTATATGCAATTGCAAAACTTACAAATAACTTAACGACGCTTGATATGAATACTTATCTGTTCTTATGTTTGCGAAATATGGATTGATATTTATTTCAGATAACCCACATCCTAACATTTTAACAGTGATGTTATTTTATCACACCAAATTAAAATTAGTTTATTATCTTTGATTAATGTGCAGGCGATTCTTATAATTCTAGTTATATAAAACGCCACTCTAATTTTAAATTTACTTTTACCAAACTACGATAAAAAAAATCTATAACAAAGTGAATCTGTGGCTACAATACCCATTTCACCTTAAAAATAACAATAAAAGAGATTTACATTTCCATAAGATCTTCTAACTGAGGCCTACAGTATAGTATTCAACAAACTAAGACTCAAATTGTATGTACATTAATATAAAAATATGCAAAGCTATTGTTTAATATCAGCTCATTAAAACTGAATTGCACATTTGTACCCCCATATTGCGGTTATAGGCAAGATGGTAAGAGTCCTCCTATAAAACTATCAAGAGACGTTTAAAAGTAAAAAGTGTAGAGACCTTATCCAAATGGAATAATATAAGCTGATTTTGCGTAGATTAATGTAAATGTCAATGTAATATCCAAAAACAGTGAAATGAATTCTGCACTGTATAAAAGCATAACAAAAATGTTTGCAACTGACCTGCAATCACAACTAGCGAGTCGTGTACCCTTTTGAATGTTCTAAATGACAAGTTAAATGATTTAAATGCAAATTTTATGGAACCGTTTGTCAAAACATAAAGTTGTGCAAGTAGTTTTAATGTAGAACATTTTATTTTACTGACATCTGATCTTATTTTCCACAACATGCTTTTTTCTCTTCAGCCTTCTCATGTAACTGTAGTCCTACGGTTTTGACCTCTAGATCTTCATTTGCACGCATAAGTCTGAAAATGTAACAACATTTTTAGTACTGATTGAAGTTAATAAGGTGCTCTCAAGTCTCTAACCACAATAGGTGCTCAGCACGTCCCCAAGTTGGGGACAAGGGGTTGTCATTTCTCTTCATTTTAACATTTTATAGCAGTAGTTGTTTTTGTACAGTGTGCCCTTTTCACTTCGCTGTTTTAAATTTGTTGTAAACGATAATATACCAAGTCAATAGATACATTTTTACGGATATATTATATTAAAGATGGTGAAATATTTCATTTATATACATTGCGCATTTTTATACTCAAAAACATATTTTTCCCTCTTTACATCTAACAATTTTATTCTATTTAAGCATAGATTGTTAGGCATTATCCGTTAACAAACTTCTACATATTTATAGGTTACAACTGGCCTTACAAATAAAATGTATCTCCTCCTAGAAAGTAAGATGTGCACTTACGTTACCACGACTTCATTAATGAACAATGTACCTATACAGTATTTTACTGCAATAAATAGCTACCTCAAATTGGAAAAACGACACTTTACTATCAATACTGAATAAAATTGCTTATGTCAATAAATATTACAAATTATACTGATCAGCAGTACATTTATTAACGCTAATATGCAAGCACCGCAATTAGCAATTTTCATGAATATATCAAATATTTAAAAAAAATTCAATTACCTAGTAAGTTCAATCACTGCTTCTGTAACATGAGAACCATCTTTTGCACTCGTCTCTATAAATAAAGCACTGACATCCTACAAAGGAAACGAGCATTACATGTCTGATGTCAATTATAAAATAATTTGGTACTATAGGATAAAGCAATATGGAAAATATCAGGCTTCTGCATCGTACAGTTGTTTAGAAAATCGCGACGGAAATTTTGATTGTATGTTAAGTATGGTGTTAAAAAATAAATATTTGGTAAACAGGAAGAAGATGACCAAGGACCATAAAATCGTTATACACCATTTGGTACTTTAGAATAAAGCAATATCCAAAATATCAGGCTTCTGAATCCTATAGTTGCTTAGAAATAAAATGTAATCAAAGATACAGTCAAATCCGATAAGTCGAAGTTTGCGGGACCGTAAAATTATATCGAGTTATCCGAAGTTCGAGTCAACCGAGTTTAGGGTGTGACGTCATTTTCATTATGTGATTTTAAAACAATCTAAGGGTATTTATTTCATCTTTATTGGTTACGAACTTCGGCATCGCTTGTGTTTGTCACGGTATTTGTTAAATCTACAATAATGAATAAATAGTGTACATTGTAATCAAATTTATAAACTTTTTTACGAAATCATGGAAAAACAATTAAAAAAAACACTTATCAACTTACAGTTCGAAATAACTAATTAAACAATATAGATTGTTTTGTTTACGTAATTGACAACACAAAGTCAATAAAAATAACAGAATGTCTTTAAAGAAACAAAACTCGACCACATATATCATTGATTGGATCAAAAGAAATTTTTAATTATCATTTTTAATTAAACATGACACAATAATTCGGACAGTTATTAGCGGATCATCAATAAACCTTAGTAATCCATATACTGGGCTTGGATTGCCAATTCGTTTTATTAAATTGCCAATTCATATTGTAATAGCCAATCAATAATCGTGTTTACTGTAAGACAGGTGTTTAAAATAAACAGACGCGAATTAAGTAACAATACAACATACAAATGAAATTGTTAGTTTTGACATCGATATCGAGAGCAAAATTAACTTCAAAACAACGAGGTGAAAATAACACTAATTAGTATTGTCCGGACTACCAAAATCCATCGCGTTAAGCGAAATATCGAAACAACCGAGATCGACACATCCGAGGAAGAAATTCATTGTTGATATGGGAAAAATGCTGGGACTTAAAAATTATATTGACATAACCAAGGTATCGAGTCAACCAAGTTCGAGACAACGAGGTTCGACTGTACTAGGGCTAATAAAATTTACCACGCCAGACGCGCGTTTCGTCTAACTAAGACTCATCAGTGGCACTCAAAACAAAACAATATTTAAAATCCAAATCATAAAAACGTTGTAGAGCTTTATCATCAAAATTCAAAAACGTTATATCAAATACGGCTAAGGCTATCTATACCTCAAAAATAGAAAACGTCCGACAGAAATTTTTGTTCTGGACGGACGAACGAACTAAACGACAAGGGTAAAAGAGTATACCCCTCTTCTTCGAAGCGGGGTATAAATAAAGACACATGGACAGTTTGTATCGAACCACTTTATGTCATGCCCTTTGCTAGTTTTTAAATTCATATTGAGACTAACAATTTGAATTAAGCAAGTTGGTTTAATTTACAGATTATACAATAAAGAGACTTACTCTTGCCAGTCTCTGTCCATCAGCGTGAGATACCACTCGTCTTCCCTGTTTTTCCAATTCTGGGCGGAGGTCAGTTTTATTTCCAATCAACATGATAGGGATTTTCTTTTGGGCACCATCCTGTATATAGACAATATTTAATTGCCTCAAACTTTTAATCTAGTTTTAGAACTAAATATTTTACTTCAGAAAACTGGCTCTTTTTTAAACTTGTGTATTTAAAACATATATAGTCAGTAAATGATTATTTACAATATTAGGATACATGTAGGAAAAAAGAATATATAAAACAAAATTCTACTCTAACGATTCTTTTCACTGATATTTTATTTTAATTCTGGGGTTTATTTATTGATATTGTTATAGATAACGAAACCTTACCTCTATTGCTTCTACCCATTCTCTAATACTAAGAAATGACCGTTCATATGTACAGTCATAAAGTAGGAATACGCCATCTGCTCGACGGAAGTATGATTTAGCAATACTTCTAAACCTAAAATTACAATAATTAAGTCATTATTATCTCAAAACATAAAATAACTGAAATAAATATACTTTCACCTCTTTAGTTATATCTATAGTCTTATGTTTAATTACTTAAAGAAGAAAACAAATATATAACTAATATGTCTTATTTCAAGAATACAATATTGCAGCATATACAGCTTATTTATATTTAAACGATATATTCCTATTTAAAATTACTATGTCTAGTATTTACCTTTCTTGGCCAGCTGTATCCCAAAGCTGTAGTGCAACCGTCTTATCATCCACATCTAATACTTTTGTCTGGAAATCAACTCCTAGTAAGTGCACGAATGGTTACAATAGTTTAGAGGAGGGTGATGGTTTATTAAAGGCATGAGTAAATATGAAATTTCAAATACAATCAATAGGAATTTTGATTGCGTCAATATACAAAAATAGAAACAATAGAAGACGATATCCCAACTAAATTTATGTGTCGTCATATAGTTTACATTATTCCTTATATTTTCATAACTATATGAATATTTTAATATGAATGTATATATCATATATATATATATATATATATATATATATACAAGTCTAGAAGATTGTGCAACGATACAAATGACGGTGTTTCTTGTCAAATCTATAGACACAGACTGACCAACGAATGGTCTTAGTCATTGAGTGTCAAGTCATTGAGTGTCAATATAAATAAATAACGTAAACAAGTCATAACATATTAATCTTAAACTTTCTCCAACAACTTTATGAATATTGCTTCCCTGTCCGCAACCCGCGCATGCGCTGGTACTTGGCTTGCTAAAAAATTCCAACAAGATGTAATCAAAATTACCAAGGTGACAAATTCATTACACCACACGCGCATTTTCTTCATTGGGAGATGGAATAATATAAGTCCACTGGGATCGCGTAAATACACAATACATGTATTTTGTGAATATCTACTTACCTAATGTTGAGCTTAGATTGGCTACAAATTTGCCTTTGCATAGCCTCATAATAAAACAGGACTTTCCAACTGCAGCATCTCCAGCCAAAACAATCTTAAACATCCTATCAGGATCCTTAAAGGAGGATCTCTGTAAAATATATCATTTATGGTTTAATTTCATTAACTCACATAATACATCGGTCCTAGTAGGTCGTCAAGTTCAACCTTTGATAGGAACCTCTAGTTAATTAGAGGAAATATTCATTACACCGGAATAAAATATGTAAAGATGTCAAAAATTTTAAAATATTTGTAAGAAGTATGAAAAATAACAAGGAAACCGACAGAACAACAAAAAAACAAAAGTCAATGGACAATTATAAACCCGGATATGACAAACCTATACAACGCAAAACGAAAATAAAAAAGGCAAGTAACCCAACCCCCCAACCCCCCCAAAAAAAAAATTCAGGTGCTCAGCACGAGTCAGCAGTTTCTTCCTCTAATCTAGAACTTTGTTGAGTTGCTTTTGCTCATTGTCATGTCCAGTCATGTCCAGGAAAGAATTTAATCCAGGAATAGGAAAACTACTTCTAACGGAATAACATCAACCTAGGTACAACAAACCCGTGTTTAGGTGATTATTTGTCAACAGTAGTTTTTGTTTTGGTCTAGAATATCGGAGTACAGATCGCAGGATCTAGAATACGTCTAAATTGTGAAATGTACACACCATACGCTGGAGCTTCTGGAATGTTGCTATCGATATACGGAAAGATGACAATTGTAAAGTTTAAGTCATCATGTTTAAGTCTTGTATGTAGCTTTCCGAGTCTATTTCTTAAAGAAGGTCTATTTTTGGTTTTTGTTTTGAATAATGTTTATCGCCATTTGCAGCAATTTTCAGCTATATCATATCGTCCAGTTTGTATTAGCGGAGGAAGCCGGAGTACCAAGAGAAAACCCTGGACCTTCGGTCGGAAAACTGGCAATCCTTGTCAATTAGGATTGGAGTCGAGTACATTCATTCCACAGTGAGACTCGAATCCACAACCTCAGTGTTGACTGCGTGATCAATAGTAGACGAACTACCTTTATATAGAAAAAGGTGTAAGTAAAAGAACAACTTAAGCATATCGGTTATGTCTTTAATTGCAAGCTCGGGAGGTTATTTTGAATGAAAATAGTCATATGAAAATAGTCACCGAATTTAGCATTTTTGAGGGACAAAACATCATCAATGCAGCGGAATGTGAAATTAAAGTTCTAAGGCAATGTCTTTTCTTTCTTCTTCACCAGGCATTATATGAAATAAGCCTCATACGAGTAAAAACAACCTCCGGTGACATGACACATATGTTCTAAATCAGAAAATCTAACTTTTGACAGATTTGGTCGTCGGTATATTTATGTCTCCCATACGAAATTTTGGGAGACACATGTTTTTTTTTCTTTCCGCTGAATCTTGTCCGCACAGATCTATGAGATGCAATGTCCAATCAATATAAAACTTTTTGAACATGTTAAGGGTGGCAAGAAGTTGTGCAATTTGGTTTTGGAATTTTCAACATGGCTGCCGTTTCCATGGAAACAGAGGTCATGATATAAGAAATTGCATTATCTTGATAGCAATTTGTATGGGGGGGGGGTTCAACATGCTGAACGTCATAATGGTTATGGGGGTTCGTTTGGGAGACATTGTGTGTTGGGATTACAACACAATCAGCACTAGGTCTTCTTTATTTTTTATTATTTATTTTTATTTTTTATTTTCTCTTTCGCTCAATTTGGTCCGCAAAGTTTATCTGAGATGAAATGTTCATTCAATATGAAACTGTGGGAATATGTTAAGGGTGACCTGCAGTTTTGCAATCCATTTTTGGAATTTTCAAAATGGCAGCCGTTTCCATGGAAACGGGGGTCATGTTATGGGACATTGCATTATCTTGGTAAAAATTTGTATTTGGAGGTTTTCAACATGCTGACGATTACAGTGGCAATAGCGGTTCGTTTGAGAGACATTTTGTGCTGGCATCTCAACAAAGTTATTACCAGTTATTATTCCTTTTTCTTTCCGCTCAATCTTGTTAGCCCAGTTTCTCTAAGATGCAATGTCCAATCAATATGAAACCTCGTGAACATGTACATGTTAGGTCTGACCTGAAGTTTTCCTTTCCAGTTTTGGAATTTTCGAAAAGACTGACGTTTCCATGGAAACGGCGGTCAATATATAGCACAGTGAATTATCTTGGTAAAAATTTGTATTTGGGGGGGGGGGGGGTTCACCAACATGCTCAAGATTATAGTGGCAATCAGGGTTTGTTTAGGAAACATCTGTGTTGGTATGGCAAAACACTTGTCACTAGTTATTATTTGGTTTAGATTCATTGATGACGAATCAGTTCTGTCAGGCTTATTACAAGATATTTATACCGTCTTATTCCTTTTTTCTTGAAGAAGAAGCGTTTAATAAGATCTTTTTAAGCTGCATATAATGGATAGCCATGTAGAATGTCAAAAAATCAAAGGTTTTTATGCTGTTACATTGGGAAAGATATCCAGACCTTAAGATGTCTAAAAAAATTACTTAATTGATCTTGAAAAATGCAAGCACAACCTTACAGGAAGCAATTCAAACATTTTATTAAAATATTCACTTTAAAACTGGAAGTTAGTGCTATTTTAAAAACACAACTTTTATTTACCTCTTGAGAGCCATTGCTACTTTTTCGTATTAAACTATTTCTATGAATTGCTGGTGACGATCTTCCTCCATCCCTATCTCTATCTCTATTCTTTGATCTAGTCCTTGACCTGCCACTGCCTCCACTTCCGGAACTTAGTCTAACAGGATCGAATCGTTTAAGTGGTTTTGAATTCATCTGGTCAAATTCGGCTTCAGTTTCAATTTCGTCGTGGGAATCATTTTCCTAAAGAAAAAACGCATTCTGTATTTGTGTGCAGAATTTATAATTTTACAAAAATGCTTAGAAAATGATTACAAAACTTTCTCATTTTGACAAGTTCAAAACAAAATGTAGCTATGTGTTCAGTTAAAGAAATAAAAATGCACTTTTGTTACAATTGTCGGCTCTAGTTATAATATATGTTTACCTCTACTTTTGGAGCGTAGTTAGAATTTTTCCTACGTCGTCTTGACCTTTGACTATAGCTATCATTCATACCATCTGGATCTGAATCAACATCGTTAAGATCTCTTAACGTAGAGTGCCCACTGTCTGCTTAACCAGAAATAAATATTATATTTATAAAAATTAGTCAAACTGACTGTAGTACTTACGAAATAACATATACAGCATATTTCTTAACACATTTCATTATTGAGACTGAAGTGAGGAATTTCTTTTGCTCAAAATTCATTTTTCGAAATAAAGGTGAAACTTTTTTGAAAATACAGTTTAAAACAAAAAAGTCTAAGAAGTGCTTATCATTCTATATATAGTTTAATTGTTCAGTTATTAATCCCGTGGGTTTTTTCTTACCAATTTCATCTCTATCGTCATCTTCTTCGCATGTTTCATCACGAGGCAATTTTGCACGTATCAATCGAGGTGATTGGCCGGGTAATGAAAATGAGCTAACAGTCACATTATTTTGTTGAAAATCCTCGGCCAGCGAGGGTGTAGGACTAATGTTTAATGATCGAACCCTGTAATGGAAAAGGTATTACTATTTACTAATACTCAGGATGTAGACATGGTGCCAATTGCAATCGAATGATAGTTATTGCAACTTTAAACATATAACTAAATATATCGAAATATTAAAATAGTGTATTCCTTTTTCAATCTAGATGCTGATTAATTTCTTTCTTAAATTAATTCTTTGAAATAATTTTATAAAACAACATTCCCTTCTGGAAATATTAAATGCATGATATGTGTTAAATATTCAAGCTAATGCTGTACATGAATATCGTTATACAGGTCAAAAAGTCACACAATGTTTTATGACAGTTACGGCAAGTATTATGTACTTAGGTCTGTAGCCAGTTACATGTTGTTTCATATAAGAAATGGGTATAAAAACAATAGCTTCCATGGTAATCGAGACTCCTTTCCCCTACATAATAAATCTCTAAACGTACTAAGGATATATATGTGTGCAATTACCCTAAAACACTTATGTATAACGGTAAACATAAATGTCTTGTATTCGTATGCCTGCCTTCAGGCATATATTGGTAGTATTATTCTCTGCAGTTATATATTTATAATGCAGCCAAGTTAGGGAATAAATATATTTACATCTTTCACGTACGCAAAATGAACCGTTCTTTTTATTACCAAAGCAAATAAAATAAAAGGTGTTTTACAGTAAGGACATCAAGATATATTAAATAGTAATGCTGTAATCTCTTAAAGTCATATAAGCTTTATTAATCTGTTATTATACCTGAAATGTAATTTCCTTACTCCTTTGATTACTTGTATTTGTCAAACATTTAAAAATTCATACAAGTATAATAAATATAGTCTCAGGTTATATTAATTATAGCTGTCATTATACCAAAAATAATAAATTATATATGAAATTGATTTTAACATTGAAACGTTACATAGGAGACTAACAGATATAAGCATACGTATTACCCCAAACCTGCAAATACAAATATAGTTGTACAATAATATATGATCCATGTGGCTAATATGATTTTACCTTTTAGAATGACAATCACAATTTCTCCTTGATCTGCAAACCATTGTTATAAAATTATACAAATTGACCATCCAACAATTAAAATGTATATGTTCATGGATGTTTGTTGCTAAAAAGCATTTAAAATAATTACGCATGCAAGTGTACTAAAATTACTTCTTTTGCTTAGATATTTGAGCTGATAATGAAAATGTAAAAAAGGAAGCATTAGTAACCTTCAGCACAAACCGACATGGGCATGGGATAGTCAATTTTGTTGAAGCAAATGAAAACAAAGAAAAAATAAACATTGTACTTACGAAGATGGACCACTGGGAATATAGTCACTCATTAATGAACCTCTTCTGTCTCCTGCGATTGAGTTGGGTAACGACTGCACAAATAAATATTATAGCATAATCAGCATTGAATTCAAACTTTATTATTTAAATTAATCTTTTTTGTAATAATTAGTTTTATATTGAACTTTATTAACAGTTACTATATACCCTTAATTTGATTTAGAGTCACAATAATTACTTAATATTTTAGTAATTATTTATAATATCCTCGTGGATTTTTAATGTTTATGAAAATTACTACGCCAGACACGCTTTTTGGCTTATCCCGACCTGTCAATTGCACTAGAACAATCATATTGGAAATGCATCAAGAAAGATGAAAAATATTTTCATCACAAAATTTCACAAGTCCAGCTACAAGTAATTACACATTGGGTACAGAAAACCTCGAATTTTACAAACTTGTTGCAACTTTACAAGACATTTTACGTAAACAATTACTATAGCAAGAATAAATTAATGCTATTAGTTGGCAACACTTGACTGGGACCAGTCGACTGGTGTCGCTGGTCTCCATTATCAAGAAACCGGCAGAGGAATCGACCAAGTGTTTATAAAAGAGTTATTATAGATACTAGGGTTATAACGTTTACGGGGCGAGAACTTCGTTTTGTCTATTGATGCCCATCTGTGACGCTTTAACCAAACATATGGAAAGGCAATATTATAAGTATGTTTAAGTTGTTTAATCGACATAATTCAAACAATTTAAGTTTTTTTGTACGAAAAGCTAGTAAATTCTATACTTACTACAGAAGACAGCTGTCTTTGTGGTGAGCGTTTTTCGAATGATTCTATCAAATCGTCGTTGTGGTCGTGAAGTTTTTTATTTGCATCACTAAAACAAAATATAATGGTCAAACGAAACTGATAAAATAAAACTATTCTAACTTACTCACAACGAAACACAAAGTTTAAAAGTATCTTTTAATTCTTTGAAGTTTTTAAGCCTAACACTGTCTTTTTAACTTATGCTCAAACTCAGCTTTAAACTTAATAAACAGTTGCACTGACAGAAGAAAGACGTGCTGTTTTGCAGAAAATCGTTCACGGATTGTAAGCGATAGAAGTCATATTACCGAAAAGTATAAATTCTCGAAGTTTATTTAAGTATATCCATGTACAATATGACAAGATGGCGGATGGCAGGGTTTTACAGCACTCCGATAAAATGTGACAATTTTGTGATAATATGCCTCCTAGAGGGACTAAAAGACCGAACAACAGTAACACAAGTGACATTAGTGCCAACAACGATTCAACTGGTAAAAAGCCATCCAAAAAGAAGAATAAACGTAAGAATAATAAACAATCTACGGATGTAAACAAAGGTGATCATACATGTACAGGTGACAATCCAAATGTAAACAAGCAGACCCACTCGACCGTAAATAGTGTATCAATGAACAGTTATAACCAACCTCATCGATCGTTTGATTTAAGCCAAATGTATTCTTCCAGTCCCATGTTCCAAATGCAGAATTCAAATATGTGTTCTACCCCAAACCCCGGCATGATGTTTCCGGTACACACTCAGCAAACCCCACACGGGTTTTCACAACCGTTTACAGAGAGTAAACCGAGTTGGGTAGATGAATTGTTTCGCAAAATGGACCATTTTGAAAGTAAATTGAATAAACTGGACCAAATTGACAATGTCGTAACTTCAATTAACTCAAAAGTGACAAAATTAGAGCAGGATTTTAAGCTTTTGGATAGCCGAATGAACGAAGTTGAAAGAGGTTCTCAACTTATAAGCGATGAATTTGACCAGCAGAAATCGGACATTTTGAAGCTTAAGACAGACTTTGATAAATTTTCAAGAAAGTTCAACCCCAGTGTTGTCCAAAATGCGAGTGTTGTAGACAAAATTAGCGAATCCCTGGAAGATTTACGTCGGGAAAATGATAGACTGAAGGGAAATTTTTTAGATATTCAGATGAAATCAATGAGAAATAACCTTGTATTTTTTAACGTACCTGAAGCAGAAGATGAGCAGTGTATTGATGTTATTCGGGCTTTTTGTAATGATCTTCTGAAAATCGAAGATGCCGCCACAAAACTCGCTACTTCGGGAGCTGAACGTCTTGGTAAGAAGGGGGAAAATGTCGGCCCTATGTTGGTAAAATTTTGTAACTTTGAAAGCCGAGATATTGTTAAAAGAAGTGCGAAGAATTTAAAAGATACCGAATTTGGCATATCTGAACAATTACCGGTCGAAATACAGAAACGTCGACGGGAGCAGTTGCCACTTTTAAAAGAACTGCGTGACAAGGACATAAAAGCTTACTTTGTTAAGGACAAAATTTTCGTGGGTGGGAAGGAATATGTTCCATAGGATAATGTTAGGGGGGCAGTTTGATTTTGATTGTTTAAATTGTTTATGTTGGAATGTGCATGGTTTAGCATCTAAATATCAAGATAATGATTTTTTGAATTTTATAAATGATTATAATGTTCTATTTTTCAGTGAAACTTGGTTAAAAGAAAATGATATTGTAAATTTGGACGGTTTTGAAAAGATTACGCATGTGTTAAGAAGTACAAATATAGGTACAAGAAATGAAGGAGGTATTGCTGTATTTTGTAAGAAAATTCTTTTAAAGGGTATTATGGTTGAAAGAGTAATAAATGATGGCATTGTGTTGTTAAAATTTGATAAAAAATTTTTTGTTACTGAACCTCTTCTGTCTCCTGCGATTGAGTTGGGTAACGACTGCACAAATAAATATTATAGCATAATCAGCATTGAATTCAAACTTTATTATTTAAATTAATCTTTTTTGTAATAATTAGTTTTATATTGAACTTTATTAACAGTTACTATATACCCTTAATTTGATTTAGAGTCACAATAATTACTTAATATTTTAGTAATTATTTATAATATCCTCGTGGATTTTTAATGTTTATGAAAATTACTACGCCAGACACGCTTTTTGGCTTATCCCGACCTGTCAATTGCACTAGAACAATCATATTGGAAATGCATCAAGAAAGATGAAAAATATTTTCATCACAAAATTTCACAAGTCCAGCTACAAGTAATTACACATTCGTAATTTGTTTTAGTGAAGGTTTTCAGTGAAACTTGGTTAAAAGAAAATGATATTGTAAATTTGGACGGTTTTGAAAAGATTACGCATGTGTTAAGAAGTACAAATATAGGTACAAGAAATGAAGGAGGTATTGCTGTATTTTGTAAGAAAATTCTTTTAAAGGGTATTATGGTTGAAAGAGTAATAAATGATGGCATTGTGTTGTTAAAATTTGATAAAAAATTTTTTGTTACTGACCAGGATATCTATATATGTTTCTCGTATGTTCCACATGAAAAATCTAAATATTATGATTTATGTGATATAGATTTTCACGAGGTGATTGAAAATATTGTTAATGAATATAAAGCCAAAGGTGTTATTTTTGTATGTGGCGATTTGAATAGCCGCATAGGTGAATTATGTGATGTATTGTCAAATGATGATCTAGATAAATATGTAAATGGTTGTGAGCATATTTCAAACCCCATTATTTCTGACAGACGCTCAATGGACAAAACCGTTAATTTATTTGGGCGCAGACTTCAACAGTTGTATTTTAATACCGAATTAACTTTAGCAAATAGTCGTCTGTGTAATTACAAAGAAGGAAACTTTACGTATTGCACTAGTAAAGGTAGAAGTGTGAATGACTACTTACTTGTTCCCCCGAGTAAATATAAACTAATACGTGATTTCAAAATATTAACGATGAACGAATTCTCAGACCACATGCCTATTAATTTTGAAATAGAGCTGTCTGTTGTAAGACAACAAGTACATTCCCGAGTGTTTAAGCAAATTAAGTGGGATTCTAGTAAAAATGATGAGTACATCCAAGTTCTTCACAGTCATCGCGATGAACTATTTGATTTTGTTAATAATCTTAACAACGAGAATGACGTTCATAAAGCAGTAAAAGAGATGGCCAAAGTGATTTACGAAAGTGCCTTTAAGGTCAACGGTAAAACGAATATTTCTAAAATCAATAGTTTTGACAAAAAACCTAATAATGAATGGTTTGACGATAAGTGTAAAACTTCCCGAATCCATTTTCATAGTGCAAGAAATCGTTTTGGGCGATACCCCACGGACGCAAATAGACGACTATTCGTAACGGCAAGAAATGAATTTAACAGAGTCAAACGGGCTGCTCAGTTTAAATATAAAAGACGAAAAGGACTAGAACTGTGTACTATAGCTAAATTAGAGCCTAGGAAATTCTGGTCTGCTGTAAGGCCTAAGAATCGTTCGACTTGTGCTGTTGACAAGGACTTAATGATGAACCATTTTGAGAAAGTTTTAGGATCGAATCCACCGGAATTGTGCGATGAAGTACTTAATCTTCTAAACAACGCTGACTTTGGCGATTTAAATATTCCAAGTTTAGACTCTGGAATTTCAGAAGAAGAAGTGTTAAGTGCAACTAGAAAACTGAAAACTGGTAAAAGTGCAGGGACAGATCATATTATTGCTAAAATGTTAATCAGTGCATCGCAGTTTTTTGCACCAATTTTGAAAACTTTATTCAATTTTATATTTGATAATGGATTATATCCCGATAGCTGGACTGAATGTATTGTCATTCCCGTTCCTAAAAGTGGTGACTTATCTGAACCAAACAATTACCGACCAATTGTATTAATTAGTGTGATTGCGAAGTTATATAGTAGCATACTCAATGAAAGACTGTTAGCGTGGGCCGAAGATGAAGACAAATTAGTTAATAACCAATTCGGGTTTAGACCGGGACGCTCAACTATTGATGCCATTTTTACCTTGCATGGAATTGTTTCGCATTTATTACAAAACAAGCTAAAGTTGTATTGCGCCTTCGTTGATTTTCGTAAGGCTTTTGACAAGCTAAGCAGAAGGATTTTGTTATACAAATTGTTACAAAATGGAGTAAGCAGTAAATTTGTGTCCGTCGTAAAATCTATTTATTCATCAGTGTATTTACGTGTTCGATCAGGTGGAATTTTATCTGATGCATTTGAAAATTTACTCGGGGTGAAACAAGGTGAACCACTGTCGCCGTTACTGTTCTTGTTTTTTATAAACGATATTGTCAGTGATCTGTCTGTTGACGACGATAATGAGGCTGTATCATTGAATGGATTTCTTATTTATTTAATATTATTTGCTGATGACACTGTGCTTTTCGGTAAATCTTCAAGCTTACTGCAAAGTTTATTAGACAAACTGTGTTTATACTGTAACAAATGGAACGTTGAAGTAAACACTGATAAGAATAAAGTTGTTGTTTTCAGAAATGGGTGGCGAGTAGTTGAGGAGCGTTTCTTCTACAATGGGAATGAACTAGAAATAGTTAATTCGTATGTCTACCTGGGTATGTTATTACACTATAATGGGAAGTTTGTCCAAACGCAAAAACGTTTATCACAGCAGGGATCCCGAGCATTGTCGTCACTGATTTCAACATTGAAACAAACTTTTTTGACTATACAGCAGAAACTGTTTTTGTTTGATACGATGGTGGGGTCTGTCCTTAGCTATGCGTCAGAAATATGGGGTTTTCACCGTGCTGGTGATGTTGAGGTTGTATTTAATAGGTTTTGTAAGTTTGTTTTAAAATTAGGGAAAAATGTTCCATTGGTATTTTTATATGGCGAGCTTGGTCATTTGCCTCTATATATTTTAAGAAAACATAGAATTTTGAAATATTGGGCTCATATTATTATTGAAAAACCTCCTATAGTGTATGATGTTTACAAGTTGTTGTATGATGATTGCTGTAATGGTAAAAATAATTGGGCAACTTGTGTAAAAAATTTGCTATGTAACCTCGGTTATGTTGATATATGGGTCTCACAGGATCCAACTAGAATATCATTTGACATGTTAAAGATTCGAATAAAAGACCAATTTTTGCAAAGTTGGCATGAAAGTTTAGAAGAGTGTTCTAAACTAAGTATTTATAGATTATATAAATCAGATTTTTGTATAGAAAATTATTTAGATTTCAATTGTAATTTTTATTTGTTATCTAAATTACGTAGTGGTACACTCAAGTTAAATGTTGAGGTTGGTCGTTATAATAATACACAGAGAGAGAATCGTATATGTACTTGTTGTAAAATGAACGTTGTAGAAGATGAATATCATTTTATACTAATTTGTCCGGCATATAGATTTTTGAGATGTAATTTTTTACCTAAATACTACTGTTCATGGCCAAACAAGCATAAACTTTGTAATTTGTTGAAAGCTTCTAATCGCTCTCTCACCATAAAATTGTGTAATTATCTCAATTCAGCTTGGAAAGTCAGATCTCACATTGTTTCATAATACCTTTACTTTGATTAACTGTTCTCTATTATCTGTCATTGTTGTTACAATTGTATTATATTATTTGTTTGCCATAGCATGTCTTAGTGCTTTTTGCAAATAAACTATTCAATTCAATTCATTGTGTAATCCTAAATTATTAAACGAGCATGCATCTATGAAAAATGTCAGTAATAAATATACTAATTAAACAACTGGCTGTTTGTTATCATTGTTATACAAATAAGGGCATTTCTTTTATAAATTTGACATTTAATCATGGTATATAATTCTCTAACATTCACGAAATAGAAATAAAGCAAAGTTCTATAAAATACTTACTGAAGCAAGTGTAACTGGCGCGTTAAATTATCTTGTTCCTTAATAATGTCTGCCACTGCAGCTTTTTCCCTGAAAATCGAACGTAAATCTTTTTTATTGATGACCTTAATCTTTATGGGATTTTTTGTTGTTCCAGCGATTTTGATATTGTCTTAACATTTTGACTTACTTTGATTTAATTACAATTGTACAAATGGCAACATTTTTTATTTATATAACAAGTCCAGTTTTTATTCATTGAGGATTGATGATAACTGGAGAGAGCAGCGACAGAACTTGCAATGTTTGCCAATTAAGATTATTTGTAGTTCTATTTTTTCATTGAGTACTTACATGTGAAGTTCTCTAACTTTTTCTTGATATGATTGTTTATACGTTGACATTTCAGTTCTAACTATTGCCATATGTGTTTTACAATCTGTTAATTCACTTTTTAATTGTCTATTTTCAACGGATATGTCATTTAGTGCCTTCTGCAAATTCAAAAGTTGTTCTTCCATTTCCTTGTTTTCTTTACCATAGCCTTCCTGCAATGCGAATCTTTTATTTTAGCTTTATTATAAAACATTTCCACGCAATCCAGCTTACGAGACAATTTTAAAGTTAGTTTATGTCAGGAAGTAGAATACTCACATAATAATTTGAAGACATGCGCATTTTCAGTATTTCAAATAAATTTTTAGCGATTTCTTTACGACACATAACGATTAAAAGTTTTTAAAATATAACACATTATTTAATATAATGTCAGACAGAAGGAGTCTGCCTGAAAATTTAATACATGAACATGAGAAAAGAACACGTGTCCACAACTTTTCACATTACACAACTGTATTGACAATTTTCACAGTGTTAATATGTTTAGATTTCAATAAAACAAAACCCAATTTGAAATGCGCATGTAGGCATTTACTAGAGAAAAATAAGAAAAATATAATATTTGAGACTAATTGCCTTTTTCACCTGTTGCATGACATTATAGTTTTGTTGACATAACAGAAGTTCTGCTTCGAGTTCTTTCTTCAATTGAGCCTTCTCTTGTTGTACTTTCTGTTGTTCCTGCCAATGCAAAATAAAGGTTTAACAATAATAAATAGATTTGTGCGAAAATTCCGCTTCTATTAAATTTCTAAGCTTTGTATGATAGCTAAAATGTTTATGCTGAAAATAAGCATAATTTATTTAAAATGGTGTGTATAATTATAATTAACTTAATAACTTACGCGTGACATTATTAAAAGTTGTATTTATAGAGTAAATGTATCTTTAAAAAACATTTTATTGAGACGTTAACAGATATTCCAAATGCTTTGTCAAATACAGTGAAACCCAGTAAGTTGAGGACCTTTGGTGCTGCCCTAAATGCCACAAGGCATAAATCGCAAAGGCAGTATAGGATTCAAAATAATTTGCTTAAGTCGTGTTTATATCCAATTTCGGGAAGAAGGAAACAAAAGGTAAAACTTTTAATTATACATCCCAAAGTTTCAAATGCCCATCAAATTTGTATATTTGAAACTCTTTCCGTGTATTAGAAAGAAATGTTTTTTCTGATTACGATATCTATAACTTTATCAATATAAATTTAACATTTTTTATATAAAATACTAAACTGAATGCATACATGCATATAAATTGTTGTTTCATAATTAGAATATATAACTGAAAATCGATCTAATATTAAGTTTGTACATTGTTCTGCTCATGTTAAGTAACACATGTTGCACGTCTCCAAAAGGTCAATCGAAAAATTTTCCAATGATGGATAGTTTTCATATGAATCATGTCCAGCAGCTGTTAGTCGATATATGTTTTTGATGGTGAAATAAAAGTCCATAACGCTTTTTGTTAACGCGATGTGCAATAAAAGTAACTATTATTTTAAGTCTTCATTTTCATTTACAATATGCATCCATGTTTCGATACAATTCATAGGTATTATTAAGCGACTTGATTTTCTAAATTAGAAAATAACAAATATATGAAAAAGTTCCTTTTAGTTGAAAGAAGATGTTAAAAGATATTTTGTACTTGTAATAAGATCATAAGAAACAAGAAAATGTGTCTCGGCGACATTGATTCCCCGTTTGGCTCATATTGGTCGTTGTCGGAAATAATTTTTTTACGTTAATACTTTATATTTAGTATATACTACTTTCAACAATTAAATTTGATAAAATTACTTTTTCTCTTATTCTTTCTTCCATTTTCTGCATTTCTCTTTCCATTTCTTCCTCCAATTGACGTAAATGTTGGTCATGCTGTATCTTTTCTCTGAAAATAAAGTGGACCAGTTATCCCTTTTGTCAAAAAAAGTATTATGAAAACTTTGATTAAAGTAATAATGTAGCACTGTCCCCTTTTAACAAGGCTAATATAAAAGATATCCTTGGAATCTTAAGAAAACTATAAACAGCCAAAATTTGAAAGCATTTAGCGATGATCACTAACGTTCAATGCATGATCAATATAAAGTATATAATTAGGTTTGCAAATAAGCCAAGCCTTTCCAATGGAATTAATCTGTGCATGTCTTTATAAATTTTATCTTGTGTGTGTATTTGTATTTGTTGTGAACGTGCAGTGTTTTACATTTGCAATTCTTTATGGGTGTTATAATTAAGCCTTCGTTGACGTTCAATATCTTTTCAGTACCATATCCTTAGTGCCAGTTATCATCTTTTTACGATATAATGTCAAAGACAAAATTAGTCACCACAAAACATCTCAAACTATAAGCATCAAAAGTCTAACTTTTTAAATGTTTTCTCAAGTCGTTGATTCTCCAGTTGATATTGCCGGACATCTTTGATAACACCAAGGATTATAGATTCAAAGTGTTGGAGAAGTTCTGGATTGTCTGAGGCATGGAGATGTTGATATAGGTCGCACACTTGTTCTTGGCTAAAATAAGAAAAAAGACATATCATTCATAAAGTAAACGTTAAGATTCTTATGTCATGATAATGTAGGTTTTATTCCAATAGAGTTCTTGTAGTTCTTTCTGACTAGTACGACAGCATAACAGCAATAACAAGATGAGAGAGCTACGAGATCTGATAAATCTCAAAATAAGTATTTACAGCATATCATAATTATTTTTATACAAGGATAACACAAACTTTTATCAAATTATTATTGGTTATTAATATAGTATTACCAACTGTTGAAACATGAAAATTTTGTTTAAAAAATGGCGAATTTAATATTTTTCTAGAAACTTTTATTGTATATCACCAAACCTTTTCTGATGACAATGGACCACTGGGCATTTGGTAAATATAACAACATTTTGTATAACAGTGCACATCTGATTTTAATCCAATATGATACCATGAACGCTATTATTTTGTAAGTTCAGGGAAAGGTCTTATACACTTCTAATTTAAGAAATTTTATTTCTCTTCAGGTACATCAGGTACAATTACAAACACATGCTGAGACGTTTTTGGTATCACAATAAAAAAAAGAAAACTTATTATAACATAGTATTACCATTTTAAAACATTAAATATAATTATTATTGACAAAAACTGAAATTGAACAGAAAAGTTTATATAATACATCTCTCACGTGCTCTTACTGACGATTTACTACAATATGTCGTAGATAGAATTACGTTGTGAAAACAGAACGCCTCTTAATATATTGTAAAGTAAATCATGAAGATACTGAGACGCAATACAAAATATCTAATGGCTAATAATAAACTCACAATCACAACACGCAACAAACAAAAACATACAACAATTTAGCAATACGATCCCCTATAACATAGAGGTAATATCAAGTGTTACAGAAGAGTAAACAAATCCTGATTTACCCTTGGTTTTTGGCTCTTGTTGTTCGGTCGGTTTTCTTTGCTACTTTCTTACACCCGTCAATACAATCAAGGTCAAAACCTTTGTGACCTCAACAACAGAAAGATAGAGGCCAGTAAGTTATCAACAAATATCTGTACCGTTACCCCATTCATGATGTAGATCATACGAATTACATAGGTCTTACTTTAACTTGATTTCATCCTTTCAGTTGGCTGCAATTTTCTGTCAATAAAATCATCGTAGGGATTACATGCCCAGGGACGTAACCTACAGTGGGTAAGGGAAATATGTTGGGAGTTATCTCGCTTTTCGTATGGTTTCGAGTTTGACTGCCGTTTGTTATGGATTTAAATACGAAATATATATTATTAATATACCAAAAGCTAAAATTAAACGGTTGAACCAGATTTTGATTTAATTTTTTTTGCAAAAGACTTGAATAAAATCTGCCTTGTATAATACAGGATCCAATGGTGGGTAGTGAAGCACAGTGTGTCCACACAACACAACCGCCATCAAAGATTTTCATGTTGCTACAAAAGTGCTAAAAGGAACAATGCATTCAATAAATTAAAAAAAACTAAATCTGATCTACAGAGTAGCTAGTTTCATAATATGACAGCAGCCATATGACAAAACAGATTTTTTGTACTTAGCTGAAACTGCTATATAACGTTGCTAAATAGAAACTTCATCATTTTAGAAGTATCTATGACAGATGCAGGAGAGATAAAAAGACAAAGGCATGCAACACTTCGTCATGTTGTCTGTGATCCTTTCTTTGAGAGCGTAGTAGTCATGTCGGTAGGGTTATCATTCCTTTATCAATGTGCCAATGTTAAGTTTGGCCATTTTAGCTAGATTCAATTTTGTATTAGAGACAAATTGTATGCTACAGTGAATGCAATGTTAAACTGTTTACATCCCGACGAAGAGTTAGAGAAAAAGGTATGACACTGCTTTTAACCATTTCACATATCTAGTTATTTGTCAGATACAAACTACAATAGCTGTCTAAGTTATAAAAATAGCCTCATTTCGTGCATAGTCAAGGTTGTTAATTATTCGGTATAAATCAACGCTGAGATCAAGCTTAGCGCCAGATGTGTTTGACTACAACTTTAATTGACAAGAATTGCTATTTTTATTGGCAAGGTTTTGGGTTAATTGTGTGCTCTTCCTTGCTTCATATTAAAAACATAATAACATGATCAATACAAGTAGTTAAAAATGACCTCATTATTAATGTTAACATACATAAAGATGTAAAAGCAAGGATTTTATTGTTTCAGACAGAATTAGATAGGAAGTATGCGTCCAAGGGTAAACAGTCAGGTTGAATTGTTGCAAGTTTTTTTTAAAGAAAATGTGTCCGTAAGACACAAATTATACTCCGCCTGATCATCAAAATAAAAAAATATATCAAAACTTGTTTTAATGTCATATGCGTCATGTTTACAATATGCAACTTAGAAATTAAATTAAATTTTCCTGGTTTGAAAGGCAGCATATGACGGGTTTTTGCAAGAGAAGAGAACTACTTACTCTTTCAGGGCAAATATTACCCATATCTTTTATATTTAGTATTTGTCACAAAAAAAGAAAAGGATATGACCTTCATTATGTGTGCAAATAGCCTACATAATATAAACGCTGTAGCTGTCGTTGTTGTGTACGAGAATAAAAGCCGGACAAAATATACATAGCCTGTAACCTGACAAAGTCCATCAATATCTTCAGAAAATTTCAGAAAAATCTAAATCTTATAGTCCTGTACACCTTCTTTATGTGTACAAACATCTTTATTAATGTTGTAGCTCTAAAAATTAAACAGAAGATACACCTCTATTTAAGCTATTTGGTTTAAACTTAGTGTCTCTTGTTAAGAATATTCAACAAAAATTAAAATACGGTAATCTTGCACGACTCTATTATTTGTACAAACATACCATCAAATATAAATGGTATCGCTCTGAAACTGGAGAAGATAGCTGGATAAGCCATAATCCCTAATTAGGACGGACGGACAATGGTAAATTTAGAAATTAGTATACTCCAACGTCTAATTTTCGAGAGCACAAAAATGTAATGAGAACCAAAATCCATATTTGTTCTTTTGGTCAAATACTTTGTGGTCAAACCTCAAAAGAAGACAGCAACGTGCCACATAATTTATTACCCCAATAACCAGATCAACATATGGCTCTACTGCCATCTGATATGATAAATGGACACAGAAAACAGTACGACTCACAGCATTAACGCGTTATTCATTTCTATACCTATTTATCTGTTAATTTTCTTCATCATAAGTCATAAGTTTAATTGTAAGAGGTCAAGAGATCAATCTTCTTTTGACTTAGCCAAACCTCACACACTACCACGTGTTGATCAGACACCACCGTGCAGCTACATACAGGTAGTTATCGTTAGTTTAGCGTGAATCAAGACAATAATGGGTAATGACTTGCTGTAAGCATTTAACATAAACAATATAACAATAATTAAAATGTCATGTCCTGAGAACCCATAGTCATTTGCACGGTATAGATACAGTAATAATAAATGTTTTTGGATTTATGTTCTGTAACTCCTGGATAGGAAGAGTAAATTCAAGTGAAGCTTCAGGTACAAATAGATCGTTAATACAAAAATGTTGAAAGATTTTTCAAAATGACAGCATAAAATAAAAATATACAATCCTATCAACAAAATGGCTTAAATGGTGAAAATATTTCTTTTATGATTAAATATAGAATCTTACATTAGTACGAGTGGATTATCGAGATTGGAGAAATCCGATAATCCAAGAGTACTAATGTAAGATTCTGTTTCTCTAATTTAAAAAAAAAGTAAATTGCCGAACGAAGTACAAATTCTCCCAACCTCAATTTTACGTTCATGACTTGGTGTAAACATATTTATTCAAAGAGAAATCATCATTATTAGTATAACAGCATTCTTCATACACAAGAAGGATTCAGAAACAAGCATTAAATGCTTATGTTAATCTGTCTCCTTGATACATAGTGAAAATACACAATATTATTAAAGACAAAAAAGCACATACTTTTGTAATAATACAATGAAAAACTATTATTTCCTCAAAAATATAGGCAGAATAATTAGTGTGAACAATAATAAGAAGAAAGGAAAATTAAACTACATGAAAACAGATGGTAAGATAAATTAATGTGAGGAAAAACGTAAAAAAAAAGATCTAAAAAGAAAAAAAGAAAAAGAAAAATTGATGAAATGCAAGTGAATATAACATTAGATTTGAACTGATGTAAACCTTTTGGACTTGATGATGTAATTTTGAACAATTTTGAATAGCTGTATGTTTTCTGCTTCGTTGAGGTCTTTTGAGCCGTATAGTAACAATTTTGTATCGAGAACAATTATTGGATTACCGAATGAATTTAACATTTCCTGGCGCAGCGCTGAGTACATTGGACAGTGTAATAGATAGTGTGAAGTGGTTTCAAGACTTCCACATCTACAGTTAGGTGATTCAACTAAGTTTCGCAAGTATAAATCGTAATTTAAGGAACTTGAATTTAGTCTAAGTCTGGTATGCAGAATTTGTCCTTGTCTCGTTCCGGTATAATAATATTTTTGTACCTTGTCATTATGAGTCTGAATTCCTTTTTTAAATATAGGAAGGGATTTGCAGTTTTGTATGTCCCGTGGTAGGTTGTTCCATAAGTTAACTGTTGATGGAAGAAAAGAATTCAAGTACAGAGATGTTCGGGCATAGATTTGCGTAAGATTATTTGCTTGACGAGTGGGGTAATAATGTCGATTACAAATACGGTCAGGAAGTAAGTCATGTAAGTAATTTGGAGTATTTCCGTTAATAATTTTGTGAAACAGTATAAGTTTATGTGCTTTACGTCTGTCAGTTAGTTTTTCCCATTTGGTTTCTTCGTAAAGTTTGGATGTACTTGTTAATTTCGTTCCTCCGGTTACTATTCGTGCCGCGTCGAGTTGAACATTTTCAAGTTTTAATTCGTTTATTTGACTTATATTATCCCAGACAACGTCCGCGTACTCTAATATTGGTCTAATAAATGATAGATACAATTTTTCTAAAGTGAATCTGTCCAAAGTGTTTTTTAGTTTCCTTAGAATATTTATTCTCTTATATGACTTGAATACGCGGTAAATGGAAGGTGTTTTGTTTATGACGTCATGAGTTCTTATTGTGACATAATTATTTTTAACCAATCAACTGCAGAGAACAACAAATTCACTACTGACGAGACCAACAACAATGACGTTACAAACGTATAACTTACTTTCTTTCTGATAAAACATCTAAATCGATTTTGATAGTTTCGTTAGAACCCAGAGAAGGCAATCGTTGTACCGTCTTTCGTGTTTTCCGTGTAGACATAGGTGATTGGTCAAACAAGTCCTTCTTATTAATAACGCCGTCATCATCACTGTCGACTGCTGCAAATATTGTCTCAAACTCTTCTGATGATAGGTTCAAACGATCAGCGACGTGACGCAAAGAATCCTTGGTATAACATTCTTCCTGTCCGATATCTGAATACACGACTTCAGGAACCTTCTTGAACATTATTATCCATTCGAAATGATAAAAAGTCCTTTAAAAAGCTAACATTTAACTCGACAACTGCGTACATTTACACATATAATATCTCCTATCATTAAATTTCATCTGTTTACGGTCTGTTTAATACAGCGATGTATTTTTATGAATTACCATCTCAGATCTCCAAATTTGTCAATGTTTACGTCCAGTATATCAGTATCCTAAATACTTTGACAGGTGATTGAAATTTCTCTTTATCCAAACGATCTCTTATCAAACTGATTACATACAGTTATGACATATAATATAGTATTTTGAACAGAAGGCGTCTATACGTCTTATATTTCATATGTATTAATAAATACAGTTCGCCTGCCATCTCAAATTATCTGCAGCTAAAATTGCAATTAAACAAGCTGACGGTCACGATTATGGTATTTTTAAATCGTCGTCAAATACCTTTTACAGGTGAACGTAATTTATGACAGGTGATATAGTCAGTTATCCCAGATCAGCCCCTATATTTCGTCACGATTCACAAAGTTTGTTTCTTCAGGAACTTTAATAATGAAGACAAGTTTTTTTGTTCTAAAAATCTTTTCATGTATTGTTATTGACACTGCCAGTAAAACAAGTTTACCAAATATGACCTATATATCGTGTGTTTATTGTTAGAAATAAGAGGGTATGTTTCCTTTTTTAAAACCTCTTTAAAGTGATAAGTCACGCAATAAACTATGTCAACTACGAGTATTGTCCACCTTTCACAACTCACTCTTACTACTCATGATCGACCTGCACTCTTCTAAGACAAACAGAAAAATTATTGAAACTCTTAATAATGCACGTTTTCGCTTCATTTACGGGACCAACAGTCCTGCAAGACAAACAACGCAGGATGACGTTGACATGTTCATCATTTCCATATCCAAATGCGTGTTCCATTTTTGCGGGGCTTCTGACAATGTCGTTTTCCATATAGGGTTATAGTTTTCTTCCTATGTTATTATTCCCAATATGGCTTTTATTTTTCTGTCCTTTACAATAGTGCAACAAATATTGCGAAAATGTTGGATACCGATTTTTCTTATTGGTACAATTTGCCGCTCCGTTCATTGTTCAATTAAGCATCCTGGTTGTAATTTGCACATGTTAACCGCGCATGCACTTTTTGGCTTCTTTGCTTATTATGCACCCGTTTAAGTGTTTAAGTGTTTAAAATTTCTTAGAACCATACAGAGTTTTGTTGAAAAATAAAACCCCAGACAGTTTTACATAATTTTAGTTTTAAAATTAACGTTGAGGCAGAAAATTCTCTACTTTTTGTATTGACTAATGTCATGAGATTTATCAATTCCATATAATGCACTACAAATACTTCAGAAGGGAGATAACCCAGTAGTTTGCAATAGAATTTTCTGTTATTTCAACTATGACATGTTGCATAACCAAGTGAATATGCACGAACATTGCAATAACCATTTGAATGTCAGCAATTTTAAAACTACATAAAAATCAATAGGGTTTTCGCCATTGTATATAGTAAGTATCCCTTAAAAAAATCAACTTGTAAAGAACTATTTTGTTGTCAGCGATGAAATTTGTTATCCACTTAGAAAGACGTCACTTAAGCATGTTTTATTTTATTAAACTGTGTACATGTGGATACAAATAACTGTTGTTTGTATTTAAATTGACCTTATCCTTTTATATTTACTAAATTCAAACCGCCAACAGCAAATATTTGTTCATGGACTTTTTTTTCTATACATTAACATTAGTTCCGCCAGAGTAAGGTGTTTGTATTTCTCATCATACTTGTAAGTAAAATCTCTTTCAACGATACTCAAATATAATACAATATAATTTTAATATAACACTTTAACAATAAAATAAATATAATGTACTTTTTACTTTTAATTTCATTTTCAAAACGTACTAAAGACGTATTATATTTACACGATAGATCACATACATACCTGTATATTAAGAACATAATGACATATAAATATATTTATGAAAAAGACAAATATGAACTGTCCGTGTTGTTACCATTAGTATAATAATATATAAGTACCAAAGACGTAGAAGATAGTTTGTCAATGTCTTAGACATTTTTCTAAAAGACATGATGTATTTTTAGGACAACAATCATCCAAACTTAATATGATACATATAACGGTTTCTTGTCCAGCAGGGGATCCTCGGGAGCTTAAGACTTGTCCAGCAGGGGATCCTCGGGAGCTTAAGTCTTGTCCAGCAGGGGATCCTCGGGAGCTTAAGACTTGTCCAGCAGGGGATCCTCGGGAGCTTAAGACTTGTCCAGCAGGGGATCCTCGGGAGCTTAAGTCTTGTCCAGCAGGGGATCCTCGGGAGCTTAAGTCTTGTCCAGCAGGGGATCCTCGGGAGCTTAAGACTTGTCCAGCAGGGGATCCCCGGGAGCTTAAGTCTTGTCCAGCAGGGGATCCTCGGGAGCTTAAGTCTTGTCCAGCAGGGGATCCTCGGGAGCTTAAGTCTTGTCCAGCAGGGGATCCTCGGGAGCTTAAGACTTGTCCAGCAGGGGATCCTCGGGAGCTTAAGACTTGTCCAGCAGGGGATCCTCGGGTGCTTAAGTCTTGTCCAGCAGGGGATCCTCGGGAGCTTAAGTCTTGTCCAGCAGGGGATCCTCGGGTACTTAAGTCTTGTCCAGCAGGGGATCCTCGGGAGCATAAGTCTTGTCCAGCAGGGGATCCTCGGGAGCTTAAGTCTTGTCCAGCAGGGGATCCTCGGGAGCTTAAGTCTTGTCCAGCAGGGGATCCTCGGGAGCTTAAGACAGTCATCCATGATTCATTTCTGTTTGATCGAAAACAACGAATGATCTCTAGTTTTTTTAAGTAAAGTTAGCATCTTCACTGATTCTGCACATAAATGTTACAAACAGGTGTATAGTACGCATTAATGCAGTTTTACCTTTATAGACCTATTAATTATAATAACAAACCTTTTATATGTAAATATAGAATACGGGCGCATAACCTGAATATAGAAACTAGTCGATACTATGATATACCTAGAAATGAACGTTTTGTACGATGTTTAATCTAAAAGATGAATATCATTTTATATTGGAATGTACACAATATAGTGACTTGAGAAGAAAATACACTAAATCTTATTATTGGAGAAATCCTTCAGTTTATAAACTTGTGAAATCAATGTCTGTACGAAACATTAAGGAGTTGAATAATTTTGGTCAATTTTTGTTCCTAGCAAAAAATGTCGAAAAGGGTAAATTTGTATTTCTGTCACACTACATACATAGTTTGTAGTATTGTATCGTATTACTACATGCTAGTTGTCTATTATGGCGCTAATTCTAATTTTTAATTATTGTAATTCTATATGCTGTACTGATTTTCAATTAAAAAAACTTAACTAACTGATCACGTGCCTGTCGACACAAAGACTGCTTGTTCAAGCATTACTGCGGACAGGTTGCGCTCGATTCCAAGACAAGTAATGCCTCTTTTCCTGCCAAATGTCCGTGATTTTCCCCAGTACTCCTGCTTTCTCCCAAATAATAATTAAACGCCATGTTATAGCTGAAAAATCGTGGAGTTAAACCTTATTCAAATGGTTTAACATGTTCACTTTAAATTTCTTCTTAATCGTTATCCACTCTCCCTGTTATGGCCTAAAAGAAACTTGCTTTGTATAAGCCAAACAGTGATTAACAGTACAAATGTCGATACAGACAGAAACAGATGAACAGAACAAGTCTTATTTGTCATTGAAAACAAATTTAACATGAATGACATTCTCTCATTTCTATTTTTGCTTCGCGAGTTGAATATTCAAATTTTGCTGAGATCAATTATATTTTCACAAGAAGGTAATTCGTAAAAACAATAAATTGTTATGCACTCAGCGATAACTATTAAGGTAGTTCTTTGACATGCAACAGATGATGTATACGCTGATCTTTATTTAGATCTTAGGATAGGTAAAAATAATCATTACTTAATCAAGTATGAGTCAAACGTAAATATACCTGGAAAACGTTTGCATTCATCGAGAGCTAGTGATTTATGTCGGTATCAGGATATAGCTTTGGTTCCATGAGCTCGTTGGCTTTCAAATGCTTTTACGTTACATTTTAAATTAATCATTAATTTTTAAACATTATTTTTTACAATTTATTTGTATATAGGTCGATGTCTTCGTATAATTAAACCAAACAAAGAACTATCGACGACATTCCGAACTTCTCTGATATTTCCGTAAGAGGTTGAAAATGTGACCATGGGCAAAAAGTCTAGGTTTTGGCCCATTTCTACGATCCATCAATCGTCTTACCATTTCCTTCTTTCTTAAATATGTGTTTTTTATTGTTTAAAAATATCTTCTGTTTGGAATATACTCAGTGCAACGTTGCATTTGTTCGTAAGGCCCCAGAGAAGTTTTACGGTCAAAGGTACCATGGACAATTTAATATATATTAGAGTTTAAACTTGACTAAATCAACACATGTTGTGTTTCTTTTTGATCAGTTAAATAGAACACAATCGCCCACACAAATTATAAAAACATACCGGATTTCGCTGCTATAAATATCTAATGCAACAGGTGGATTGTTGTGTGGTCAATATTGCATTGAATTTCTCATTTTTCTTATTAATAAATATTCAATTTTAAAATGTATAAGTTCTTTGCCAAAATGAAAAAAAAAGTTTTGGACATTTTCAATATTATTATTTATGCTTGCATATTTCAGACACGTAAATACAGTTAGAAATGCTAGAATAGAAAAAGAAAATATGGCGAAATTCCATGAATGAAGCGCCATCTAATTTATATCAACGAAACTAAAGTGCATGGACAAAGACAAGAGGGCATGGACAACACGACAACTATTAACAGACACCAACATGGAGACCAACAAAATAAACAATGCCCTTTTAAAATGGCACAATAGAAATTCCAACCAAAAAATCATAATTATTTTATACAATAGACCGACACTACCTATTTTCACAAGAAAACAAAACATTCAAATACAGAATACAGTAAATAAGTGTTTAAAAGTTGTCCGTGAAATTCAAAAGGTCATTCCTGATCACATGTCATCGATTCTTGAATTAAAATATGGTACAAAAGTGTTTTATGCGCTAGTATTTATTTATTTATTATCCATTAAGTCATATTGCATGCACTGGTTCATACCCATTCAATATCAGCACTAGTGCAATTTTTACTTATAACATTATAAAACGATTTTGTGCAAAAAAAACCTACAAAAAATGAAATTGTTATAAATATAAAATAAAAGGGTTATTGCATGAATATTGATGAATGTCGTTTCTCGCAGAGTATTTATATGCATGTATATATAATATTGCTCGGGGAAATATCCATGCAAAAACCATTTATTATATAGATTCATTTTCGGATTCATAAAACAGGCATCTTAATCATAATCCAGACAATATATTGAAAAAACGAAATTGTCGATATTGTATTCTGCAATAAACGAACGTTCTAATAACAGCTCCTGCTTGCTTCAAACATATGACGGAAATCCAGATTTTTATATTATAGCTGCTAATTTCTTTCAAAATTACAGTGGGTTAAATATAAAGCAAACAAACGAGTAAAAAAAATAATCAAAAGAAAATTACCCAATTATTTATATAGATAACTAACTTAAATAACTCTATGTACAAGTATATTCGGTCTATGCTTCGTTATCATGCGACGTACTGTTGCCCTGTACAATGACGGTAAATGGTCTACTGGTAGCCTAAACATTTTTAGCGCGAGCAAACACTTTGCAAACAGGATAACAGACTTTTCATCGATCGCTTGCATTAAATAATTGCAAAGGCTTCAAAGACGTCTGCATTTAGATTCTGCTATTTTTATTCATTTTTATGTTATTGTCGTGAATGCAGGATAGTCATAACTTAGACGAACCGGCATCATCACCCACTGACGTAATATATGACCAATTACTATTCGCTAGGCTCGATATTGGGGTAGAATATATAATGTCGTTATATAATATATAGACAATACTGTGCAGAAATGGCACTAATGTATAGACTTGATAGGAACCTTCAGATTTCCCATAAGGGAGGGGCGCAAGCGCAAGACAAAAATTTTATCACATTATTGATACTGCTTCACAATGGGGTGGGGCATGCTCCATGCACCCCTTCTAGCATCCGCCACCGAACTGGTGTACATTCAGGTCAAGTCTGTGAAGAAATGTTCAAGAATGACATACGTTTGTGTTTTACAATTTCTGGACAATGTGTCCTCTACACGGATAGTGGGGACAAAAAACACAAATATACACGTCATTTCCACAATGCATTAGCTTCCTTTCGAGTGTGAGACAGTTATTTGCATATTTTGCCGTACGCGTCTCAGGCACAAGATGCCTTAAGAAATAGGTTTAATAAGGTTTAATAGGATAATTCCATCCGGGTACACAGAACAAACGAAACAATATAGAGTTTGAACAACAAATTTAAATACTGAAAGTGGTGCTAAATATGATTGATACTGTATGCATGCACAATTAATTAATTTATTTATACTTTTGTCTCTCTTTTAAGCTCACCTCTACGGTTTGCTTACAAGGATTCTTCAACAAAACTTAGATAAACAAGATAGCAGCACAAAATAATATGCATGTAAGTGGTCAATTAATTTTTTGTCCACATACGTTTTGTTTTCATGCTGTGCTTTTAAGTAACTTACCATGACAATGCTTTCAACCCTTCATCCAAGGAACCAACGAAATCATCAAGGGCTTCTAGATCTGGGATGTTTTCTTGTGAATTCTTGCTAGAAAGTCGTCGCTTCTTTACAGTCTTGTATACGTCCTTGAATCCTACTTTGAATTCATCGTGACTAATTCTACCATCTCCGTCTTTGTCTAGTTCCAAGAATATTTCGTTGAGTTCGTCTGCAGGCAAATCTCCACAAATGTGAGCTAATTCAGATTTGTCAATAAAACCAGACCCATCAAGGTCAATGATGCTAAAAAGTTGTTCTGCTTGATCATTGTCATCTTCGTACATGTTTCTTTCCGTTATTCACAGCCGTTTGCGTGTTTTCATGAAAATTTCATAATAACAACTAAAAAAAAAGACAAAAGACGTATACGCCAGCAGGAGTGGTGCAAACCTCATTACCAATAGACATACATATTGCCTTAAACTGCCATGAACACACGGCTTATTTAGCTATATTGACCGTGTGTATATGTACATGTACAATTGAAATTTTAAAATTAATGAGACGTAAGAAGCAATAACCAGCTTGAAAAAAAACTTTTGTCGGGTCATCACAATGGCATATCAGCAACCAACAAAAAAACCGTTGAGGTGTTGCATAAATTATATGAATTTAACAAACTTAAATTAATGTCTTACCTTTAAATTATGACCTTATTACACTAAATGAACAACGCACATGCATATACATTTTAACATTTTGGAATTAGTAAATCGGATTAGTTTCGAGTAATTAACATCTAAAGGTAAACATAGTTATTGCAAAGTAAGTTCTATAGTAAATACAGTAGCTTTGGTGTCAATTAGTGTTACATTAGGGATTATAAACTTCAAATAAATTGCAGTAAAAACAAGATTTATTGTATTATTCAGGATCAACTCCGAAAAAAGCATTAGATTAAGCAATTATATTTTTGAATTGCCTTAAAAAATTAAAACTAATGTTTATAAAAATCGCATACAAATTCAACAATATATTCGCTCGGCGAAATATCACCTTAAATTTATGGTTTGAACGTTATATATATTTGAAAGAATGGTTTTCACTAAATCGAAATCTTAAAGACATTCTATATTGATGTTTCATTCAAAGGTGTATTTTATCCAATTGTCTAATAAGATATTATTTAAGGTGGAAAAATATTTTAAATTTATCTTTTAACTTAATGTATACAACTGTGCAGATTTAGAAGTGTAAATCACTGCCTGCCTATAGACTTGGGAAGGTAATAATTATCACATGAGACGAAAAGATATGCTTACATAGTGGCTGTATGGACATATGTTATGAATTCCATTATATTCTGGCATGCAAACTTTGTTAAAAGGAAAGAAAAAGAGTCTTTGCCATACAAATGTAAATAACATTAACAAATTAATTCGGTTTCATCACACTCAATTCAAGAATTACAAAGCCTATATACTACCTATAAAACTTGCGTGAAAGTCAACCATCCTGGTGGAGCACTTTACTGTTTACTTAGGACATATTTGTATACATATCTCACACATGCATTGACAGACTTAATTCTCTGTATGCTTAGAAAAAACATATCATTCATTCTTCCAATATTTTGGTTTGAAAACACTCATCACTTTTAAAACATGTGTTGTAGTTTAACAGGTGCTAACCATTTAACTCTAATTGTCCACTTTATCAAATGCCTTACAAAGAACATAGAGAACTATAAAGTATCCCGGAGATTTTCGGTTGCGTATATACAATTTAAAATAAAAAAAGCACCAATTCTTTACATATCACATGTCGCATTACATTGGAAATATTCAAATGAAGACAAGTTCAATAATATCTGTTGTTTCTGTGGATGTAGGTCGCTTAGATTTTTATAAATATGAATTTGTGTCATTGATTTATAATTGAATATCAAGTTTATCTGTAATATCTAGTTAGTGCATTAATGTCGGTTTAAAATGCATGGATTAATCTGAAACATATTTCAATAAGATTTCATATTTGGGTATTTTGTTGATTTCAGAATCATATGAAATTTATTCGGACCGATTTAAAAATGTATCTATTAACAAATTATTATTTTTAATCCAAATAACAAATACATTGATGACTAATTTTAAAAGAATCTATTGATTTTAATAGGAAGTCCAACAGCTGGTACACTGATAGATAACACTGGTATTACATTTGACTGCATAATATACATGTTTGTTTTTGCAAACAGAACAAACATCTAAAAACGCTGTTCCGTTCAGTTTGTCATTGAATATATAGAGGGTTACTTGGTTATACTAAGTCGAGAGTTCCAAGCATGTAGTGTAAGGGAAAGTTAACCAAAGTACACAATCAATTCAGACACTAATTCATGTTAACAAATTTATTATTTGAAAGAATTTCAATAAAACCCCTATTTTGGCTTCCCTCAAACAGGAACCTATAAATCAACTTAGTTATACTAGTCCCAGCCTCAAACAAACATATATATAAGAAAACCAGATACAAACCACGAAGTAATACCAATTGTGTAATATAGAGTGAAACACAAAGATGACCATAAATATTTACTCAGTTGAAAACATCACTCATATTTAGTAATGTTCATGTAAACACTTGTGCCGTATAATAGAAAATTAACGTTCTAGAGACCCAGCTTATTTCATTTATTGTTATTTAGTCCAGTCTGTTTGGTTAACGCATTTTTTCGAGACTGTTTAAATCACCTTAAAGTCGTCAGTAAAACATATCGTGTGTAAAACCGCAAAATATTGTACCATATATCGTCAATATTAAATTGAAAGGGAAGTTTGATATCGGAACTTAATAATGTCAAACGACAGGAATAATAGTAATCGCGGGCCAATTGTTTGTTATTTCTCAGTAGAAATCATTCAGATGTGTTACCCTATACGCACCAAGTCTTTCTTACCTGCAGTAAACATAGGTCGGAAATACATATACGATTTTAATGTGTATTCGCTATTGCACACGATCAGGCTTTCCATTTTAATAATCTGACAACACCACCACGAGACAGCAGCAGTATCCGCCACCTAGTTTCACCTGGAATCCTTTCCATTGTCCAGGTAGAAACGAGTTTTTTCTTTAATCAATAGACTATCACCCAAATTAAGCTTACAAGTTTCAGATATGTAAGTACGAATATTGTAGACATATAGGTAAATATCTATTGCCAGGTCAATTCGTAGTTCGAATGTCACCAAGAACTTAACCCGTGAGTTTTAAACATGTAAACAAACTTGAGTATGACATTTGTTCAATAAGTCCTCTTGAAAGTAACCATTTTACTTGTGGTCACCTGGTACAATGACGTTTGTTGGCGACGTCTAGCGTATTGTATTTATCATCATTACATTCATTGTCAACAACTACACAAAATCAAGGACAAATTCCAGAGACCTCAGACAACAAAACGTTTTCAATGCCGATTTATTATCCTTTATTGAATACCGCGGGTTCATCGACTTCAACTTAAACTTTACCAGTGAAACATATTGTAACAAAAGTTCTATCCGGCAATAAATTGTATTATGAAAGAAGATGAATGAAAGTGAAGGAAACCTGTGTGTTATCTGTAGAAAAAGAAAATCGGTTAGACATGTCCCAGGTAAGGGAACTGGGTTAATGTATACTTTACATGTATAAAACCATTACAACAGCAACATAACGTGACTTTATAAAAGTAATTTCCATAGAGTCTACAGTCTGGTTGCATAACACCAAAGTAAGGGTCCCAATACACTAAATACAGCATGGTAGCAAAACGCCAAAGTTAAGATACCAATACACCAAAGTTAAGATACCAATACACCAAAGTCAGGGTACCAATACACCAACTATAGATCCTGGTTGCATTACACCAAAGTAAGGGTACCAATACACTAAATACAGTATGGTATCGTTATACCAAAAGTAGGGTACCAATACACGAACGTAAGGGTACCAATACACCAAATACAGCTTTATAGCATTACACCACAGTAAGGGTGTCAATACACCAAATACAACATGGTACCAATACACCAAAGTAAGGGTACCAGTACACCAAATACAGCATGGTAGCAGTACACCAAAGTTAGGGTACCAAAACACCAAAGTAAGAGTACCAATACTTCAAATACAGCCTGGTAGCATTACACCAAATTCAGGGCTGGGACCATACTTGGAGGGTTACCAGTGCTCGACCCACAGAGCAGCCCAGCGCGTCCCCGGGTGGCGGATAGGGGGGTTGTCAGGTCATTATACGGAAAGCCTGACCGCGTACCGTAGTGGGTAACGTGTTTGGAGAATGCCACGCTCCTTGCACGATAAAGACCCCTTTTGTAGATTTCGAAAAAGAGTAGGCTCATTTTAGCCGCTACAAAAGGCTAAATTTTCCGCCCCTACACGAAACTCCATACTTTTCCAGTGGCAGTCAAAATTGTATTTCCTGTGACCCATCCCACCCCCCATTTTCCGTTGATGTATTGTTTGTTAACTTGTTTCCGTCCTGAATATAGCTGAAATAGTGCTCGCTGGGCGTAAAGTAAACATCCAATCAATCAATCAGCCAACTACAGGGTACCAAGGTAGATATAATTCTCTATAGTTAGCTCAGCATTACACCAAAGTAAGGGTACCAAGATATATACTATATATTTAGCGCTTGTTTGGTCGAATTTAAATTACTACTAATAATACTCTGACATAATTAACACCAAATCAGTAACTCAGAGAGAACCTACAAAGTGAGGACAAAGACAAGATTGGTTTTATCTATAAAATAACTACTGAATCACGTCCATGCATGTTAGGCTGCGCCTTCAAAGGTAACAAACAAGGTACAGAGTGCAGATTAAAGCAGATATCAGTCTTTAGATACTTATCCATTTTTGTAATAGCGAGAACAAATGAAACAAACATATAAGACATAAACAGGCAACTGATTTTTATTTCAGAAATAATTTATGCATGTCATACTTTGTTGTTGTTTTAATACTTGTGGGCATTATACTCGTGAATATTTTACCTTGAGCGATAGCGAGTGGTAAGATTTCACAATATAATGCCCATCCATGTTAAAACTACAATAAGTATGTTATCAAGCATTTTTTCAGTTCTAATTATGACAAATACGGTAATCTATACATTGTAGCGGCATATAAATGTGCTCCAGTGTATGGCTGTTTCACGTACCTCCCGCGTGTAATATTGTAGAGTTGTTAGAATAATTTATTGAGAGTATGTTAAATCATACAAATTTCAGAACTCAGACTAAAAATAACAGTATTATAAACGATAATTATGATAATAACATATAACATAGTTATTGTTTAAATAAGTTTATTACATCTACAAAAAAAAAAACAAAAACAAAAACAAAAAACAAAAAACAAAAAACAAAAAAAAAAAACAAAAAACACAGAATACGCATGTGCGAACTAAATTTATTGTAATTTTAACACGGCTTTGTTTACATAGCTAAAACAGGACGTCATATTAGCATTAAATCGGTCAAATTAAATCCCTGTTACACAATATTAATTAAAAATCACAGCATTGTGATAAAAAATATCGATTTAGTATCCCTGCTCTACTTAAACGCAAGTATTCTGACTACGCATTTCGGAATTATAATAATATGCAATTGTTAATCTCCATCAAGAATGTCGCAAAATGGTAAAGATAGTTAGTCATCTAATATTGATCACCTGGGTATAAACACTTTGACAACGAATTCGAGCCTGACTTTAGGCAGGAAGTGCTAGACCATATTGTTAATTGACAAGGATTGCCAGTTTTTTTTTGTTTTTTTTTTTACAAAAGTCTTTAACGGGTACTCGGGCTTTTTCCTTGAACGAAAAATGTACGCTATAATACAAACAAATGAAATTGCTGAAAGTGGCGTAAAACCACATTAACACTAACAGACTAGCAAGACTTTTCTTAGAATGGAAATGCCAGCTCGTTTATTTATGACCATACTAGAATATCTATAACTACTGTAATTAGATATAAGATTTTTTATATGATCTGTACTAGGGGTGAGATCTAGTTGGAGTTTAGGAAATGTGTTGGCTTTCAACCTTGATGTAACTTGTCAGTTTCCTTGCTGAATGTCAGGGTTCTCAAAGCGTAGTACAGCTTCTATTCACATCACACACACACACACACACACAAACATGGTTGAAATGTATATGTTGTTATTTGTTTTCTTTATGTCATATTTAGTTTAGTTTGTATTTAGATGTTTTTGTAGTGGACACCTATTTTGATAGAAAAAGTGTAGTTAAAAGGATAGAAGATAAAGTGAAGAAAACACCCAAAATAAATCTAGAAAAAGTAATTCATGCGATCACTGATACCCCCGCTAAATTTTGTAGACTTTTTTTGTAAAAATTAATACTACTTTTGTGACTTTTACCCACCTGATCTGTATCCTAAAGTTTCATTGAAATCAAATGCATACATTTTGAGTTATAACTGGATACAACTTTTTTGTACAAATTGTAAACATTTTTTGGCAACTATGACCTTGAAATTTCACGGATTTACCCAAACCTGATAGTCGTTGGATCCACTTAATATGAAACTATATGACCAAGTTTCATTTAAATTAAATGCAAACTTTTTGAGTTATTGTCCGGAAGTTTTACGTCTTTTTTTTTGTTAAAAATGTCTAACATGTTTTGGCAAATGTGACCTTGAAATGTAAAATTCGATAGGCTACGTACCCACCTAATATGAAACTGTATCCCAAAGTTTCATTAAATCAAATGCAAACTTTTTGAGTTGTTGACCGCAAAGTTTTTTTTGTGTAAAACTTTGTAACGTTTTTTGTCGATTTTGACCTTGACCTTTGACAGACGAACTGACCACTACATACTCCCGACACTCGTGGGGTATAAAAAACCTGATTCAATAAAAAGGGTCCAAAAGGGAAAGATAGAAATCTGAATTATATGCGTATGTGATATCTTTTACATCGGTACATCACAATTTAAATCTAGTTTTATGTTCCCAAAAAATGGAAAAAATATCTAAAGCAGATATTCGTTTGGCAATTCTTATAACTATCTAATGGTGGAATGCCTAAAATTGAAGTCGAATAAAACAAAACTTTCAAACTAATAGTGTTCCCTATATTTGAACACGCTGTAGGTATACAAGCCTGGTCAGCTCCTAATCGGAATTAAATCTCCAAATACGGACAGGTAGTTCATTGCACAAGATAAGTAATATAAATCATACAAGAGTGTTGGTTTGCAATAGGACTTAAATTTTAAGGTGTTTCTATTACAGGAAGAAGGCATTAGCAGGAATGTGCATATTTAAACAAAATTTGGTGTTAAAACCACTTAAACATCTTAATTACACGGGGGGGGGGGGGGGTAACTTGGTATATATTGGGTAATACGGATGTGCGGCCCGAATAGGTCACTTTTTTACCTCTCCAAAATATATGAATAGGTAGCTTTTTTCATTGAAAAATATATCATTGCGTATAGTTGTAAATTATCTAAATATATCCATGCCTCAATTCTTATCTTAAGGATGCTAAGCCTATGCTTTAAACAAAGTGTTCCATTAACATCTCTTTATCATTTTGGTAGTGAATGGACTATTTTGCCAATGGGGATGTGCTGTAATAAAATATATGAATAGGTCTGATTTAATCATTCAATATATGATTAGGTCCCGTTTTATAACGTCGGAAATATATGAATAGGGTGGGTTTTCAAATCTCCGTCCGCAGACTTGTACCTAAAAGTAACCTCAGTTACCCCCCCCCCCCCCCTTCCCCGTGCTTAATTATTGGGCCTTCCAATATTTTTCGTTCTGTTGTCACCGAGTTTTATTTATAGCACAAAATGATGTGAATTTTATAATGTTTGCTATCGTTAACGACAGTACAATGCCTACAGTGTTGACAAGAGTTACATACAAAACATTATCCCTTTTATCGCTCAGATATTTCTAAGAAGCGCCAAGCAATATGCCCTCATCCATAATCAGTTATTAAATTAAATGGACACAGACAGGATCTTTTTCACTGGGAAATACATGCACCCTAACCATAAAACGAAAAACCGTCACCTCTCTGATAATTTAATTTATTAAACTTACTGAAAGCTTCTTCAAGTTAATTTTGAATGTAAACAAAACACAAATTGATAAATCCTTCAACTTTGTCCACGTATAAAATTTTAGTGATTATTTCACCTGTAGATCTTAATAACTCTCTACTGCTATTTCGATCAATATTCCATATCATGTGACCCATTGAGCAGGCGACATATGTTAAAAATTTCGTGTGACGTATAATTCTTATTCATGACCTGACGTAAGTTGTATCAAGAAATGTTTTGAACACAGTATATACTTAATTTTTCTTATTTTACCATTTTTACGTAGGCGACTTACTAGGAAACATGCTATTTATTGGTCGTCGCCGTGTATACAAAGTCAGATTAGATGCATTATACGCTTGCAGAAAGGGGCAACATCTTGGAATAAGTTACAAATGATAGATTGTATTATACTGAAGCTTAAAGCGAACTAAAAATGTATAGCACACAATAACTAAAATATTCTTAACAAATATGTGTTATTACCAATGAATAAATAGCAATTCTTTGTACTTTTGACCTTTTCTGCTGTTTATGTGTATTGGAAAATGTGGCAGCAACTAGAAGTAATGTGCAATAATTAAATACTTTGTAGGGTCTATAGATTGGAATGAGCTGTTATAGCCACTCTGTACTTTGACTTGACTTGGACGGACTCTATACTTTAATCGAGTTGATTTAATTTAACTGTGTGCTACTTAAAATTAAAGCTTTTCAATCTCATTTGTCGATTATAAGTAAGGTAATAATAAGGTAATCTGAACATGATTGATTGATTGATTGATTGACAAGAACAAGACAACGAGCAGTAAGTGAAATAACAAATGCCTTTGAATGCCACTAGAAAGAGAAATAACAAGAAAACCGACGAACAACAACAGCCATGCAGAAGACAAGGTACAGTTACAAATCCGGATCTAGACACGTAATACGAAAAACTAAAATCAAAGAAATCGAGAAACCCGAATTTAATAAACAAAAAACATGGGTGCAGTCGGGTCTCAGGACGAAAAAGCAAGGCCTGCCTCTAAATAGACCCGTCGAGTTACTCATTGGCATGTCTAGGAAAACGTAAAATTTAGGAATAGGATAGAGTACCTCTGTCTCAAAGAAAATGTCCGATCGTATTTAAGAGATGGATTTCCCATAACGATGAATTAAGTCACGCTGAAAGGAAACATCCTAGGAACAACTAACCCTTGTTTGAGTAGTTTAGTAGTCAAGGGAAGTAAGCAGTATAGAAAATCTGAATACCAATCGCATAACGTACAAGTTGTGAAATGTACATACCATGCGTCGGAGCTGCTGGAATGTTGCTATCGATAAACGGAAATTTAACAATTGAACAGATAAAGTCATCACGTTTGTCGCAGAGGCTTTTTTGTAGTTTTGCCCGAAATGTATTTCTAGAAAAAGTCTAAGTAAAGGACGATCTGAGTCTATTATTGGTGTCTTTAATTTCAAGCTCTCTAGGATAGATGTAGTGCAAATAATCACCGAAATTAGCATTGTTCGTAGAAAAAAGCATAAAAAATATAGCTGAATGTGAAATTAAAGGTTTTGGCCAGCGGCATTGCTTCTTCAGCAGGCTATCTAGAAACGCAGCCTCATAAGAGTACAATTTTAAGACCTGATTGTCTTGTGAATGTTTAATGGTATATCTGTTGTACTATATTATTTTAAAATTGTGCTAGGCTATTTTAGATTATGAAAAATTAGACAATACTGAAATGATCGGAAACCGTGTGTTTTAAGCCCTTGTTCGGTATAATTAGCAATGATGAGAACATTATATTTACATTTAAACAAGAATTTTAAACCTTTGATATAACAAGTTAATCCACACTAAACATTCTATAATTACCTTACTTGTATATTATTTATGAGACGTATAGATACGAATGTAGCATGTGGCCTGTAGATTTACGTTACAGTACCAATATCCAAAGAAAAGCAATAAGTATGTTAATAACTACAAGAAAGTCCCTGTTATTGATAAGTTATTGTGGGACAAGGTGGCAGAAAGGTTTGTTATTGATAAGTTATTGTGGGACAAGGTGGCAGAAAGGTTTGTTATTGATAAGTTATTGTGGGACAAGGTGGCAGAAAGGTTTGTTATTGATAAGTTATTGTGGGACAAGGTGGCAGAAAGGTTTGTTATTGATAAGTTATTGTGGGACAAGGTGGCAGAAAGGTTTGTTATTGATAAGTAATTGTGGGACAAGGTGGCAGAAAGGTTTGTTATTGATAAGTTATTGTGGGACAAGGTGGCAGAAAGGTTTGTTATTGATAAGTAATTGTGGGACAAGGTGGCAGAAAGGTTTGTTATTGATAAGTAATTGTGGGACAAGGTGGCAGAAAGGTTTGTTATTGATAAGTAATTGTGGGACAAGGTGGCAGAAAGGTTTGTTATTGATAAGTTATTGTGGGACAAGGTGGCAGAAAGGTTTGTTATTGATAAGTAATTGTGGGACAAGGTGGCAGAAAGGTTTGTTATTGATAAGTAATTGTGGGACAAGGTGGCAGAAAGGTTTGTTATTGATAAGTTATTGTGGGACAAGGTGGCAGAAAGGTTTGTTATTGATAAGTAATTGTGGGACAAGGTGGCAGAAAGGTTTGTTATTGATAAGTTATTGTGGGACAAGGTGGCAGAAAGGTTTGTTATTGATAAGTTATTGTGGGACAAGGTGGCAGAAAGGTTTGTTATTGATAAGTAATTGTGGGACAAGGTGGCAGAAAGGTTTGTTATTGATAAGTTATTGTGGGACAAGGTGGCAGAAAGGTTTGTTATTGATAAGTTATTGTGGGACAAGGTGGCAGAAAGGTTTGTTATTGATAAGTTATTGTGGGACAAGGTGGCAGAAAGGTTTGTTATTGATAAGTTATTGTGGGACAAGGTGGCAGAAAGGTTTGTTATTGATAAGTAATTGTGGGACAAGGTGGCAGAAAGGTTTGTTATTGATAAGTTATTGTGGGACAAGGTGGCAGAAAGGTTTGTTATTGATAAGTAATTGTGGGACAAGGTGGCAGAAAGGTTTGTTATTGATAAGTTATTGTGGGACAAGGTGGCAGAAAGGTTTGTTATTGATAAGTTATTGTGGGACAAGGTGGCAGAAAGGTTTGTTATTGATAAGTAATTGTGGGACAAGGTGGCAGAAAGGTTTGTTATTGATAAGTTATTGTGGGACAAGGTGGCAGAAAGGTTTGTTATTGATAAGTTATTGTGGGACAAGGTGGCAGAAAGGTTTGTTATTGATAAGTAATTGTGGGACAAGGTGGCAGAAAGGTTTGTTATTGATAAGTTATTGTGGGACAAGGTGGCAGAAAGGTTTGTTATTGATAAGTAATTGTGGGACAAGGTGGCAGAAAGGTTTGTTATTGATAAGTTATTGTGGGACAAGGTGGCAGAAAGGTTTGTTATTGATAAGTAATTGTGGGACAAGGTGGCAGAAAGGTTTGTTATTGATAAGTAATTGTGGGACAAGGTGGCAGAAAGGTTTGTTATTGATAAGTATTGTGGGACAAGGTGGCAGAAAGGTTTGTTATTGATAAGTTATTGTGGGACAAGGTGGCAGAAAGGTTTGTTATTGATAAGTAATTGTGGGGACAAGGTGGCAGAAAGGTTTGTTATTGATAAGTAATTGTGGGACAAGGTGGCAGGAAAGGTTTGTTATTGATAAGTAATTGTGGGACAAGGTGGCAGAAAGGTTTGTTTATTGATAAGTTATTGTGGGACAAGGTGGCAGAAAGGTTTGTTATTGATAAGTAATTGTGGGACAAGGTGGCAGAAAGGTTTGTTATTGATAAGTATTGTGGACAAGGTGGCAGAAAGGTTTGTTATTGATAAGTTATTGTGGGACAAGGTGGCAGAAAGGTTTGTTATTGATAAGTAATTGTGGGACAAGGTGGCAGAAAGGTTTGTTATTGATAAGTAATTGTGGGACAAGGTGGCAGAAAAGGTTTGTATTGATAATTAATTGTGGGACAAGGTGGCAGAAAGGTTTGTTATTGATAAGTTATTGTGGGACAAGGTGGCAGAAAGGTTTGTTATTGATAAGTAATTGTGGGACAAGGTGGCAGAAAGGTTTGTTATTGATAAGTTATTGTGGGACAAGGTGGCAGAAAGGTTTGTTATTGATAAGTAATTGTGGGACAAGGTGGCAGAAAGGTTTGTTATTGATAAGTTATTGTGGGGACAAGGTGGCAGAAAGGTTTGTTATTGATAAGTAATTGTGGGACAAGGTGGCAGAAAGGTTTGTTATTGATAAGTAATTGTGGGACAAGGTGGCAGAAAGGTTTGTTATTGATAAGTAATTGTGGGACAAGGTGGCAGAAAGGTTTGTTATTGATAAGTTATTGTGGGACAAGGTGGCAGAAAGGTTTGTTATTGATAAGTTATTGTGGACAAGGTGGCAGAAAGGTTTGTTATTGATAAGTTATTGTGGGACAAGGTGGCAGAAAGGTTTGTTATTGATAAGTAATTGTGGGACAAGGTGGCAGAAAGGGTTTGTTATTGATAAGTAGATTGTGGGACAAGGTGGCAGAAAGGTTTGTTATTGATAAGTTATTGTGGGACAAGGTGGCAGAAAGGTTTGTTATTGATAAGTTATTGTGGGACAAGAGGGTGGCAGAAAAGGTTTGTGTATTGATAAGTTAATTGTGGGACAAGGTGGCAGAAAGGTTTGTTATTGATAAGTTATTGTGGGACAAGGTGGCAGAAAGGTTTGTTATTGATAAGTTAATTGTGTGGACAAGGTGGCAGAAAGGTTTGTTATTGATAAGTAATTGTGGGACAAGGTGGCAGAAAGGTTTGTTATTGATAAGTTATTGTGGGACAAGGTGGCAGAAAGGTTTGTTATTGATAAGTTATTGTGGGACAAGGTGGCAGAAAGGTTTGTTATTGGATAAGTTATTGTGGGACAAGGTGGCATGAAAGGTTTGTTATTGATAAGTTATTGTGGGACAAGGTGGCAGAAAGGTTTGTTATTGAGTAAGTTAATTGTGGGACAAGGTGGCAGAAAGGTTTGTTATTGATAAGTTATTGTGGGACAAGGTGGCAGAAAGGTTTGTTATTGATAAGTTATTGTGGGACAAGGTGGCAGAAGGTTTGTTATTGATAAGTTATTGTGGGACAAGTGTGGCAGAAAGGTTTGTTATTGATAAGTTATTGTGGGACAAGGTGGCAGAAAGGTTTGTTATTGATAAGTTATTGTGGGACAAGGTGGCAGAAAGGTTTGTTATTGATAAGTTATTGTGGGACAAGGTGGCAGAAAGGTTTGTTATTGATAAGTTATTGTGGGACAAGGTGGCAGAAAGGTTTGTTTATTGATAAGTTATTGTGGGACAAGGTGGCAGAAAGGTTTGTTATTGATAAGTTATTGTGGGACAAGGTGGCAGAAAGGTTTGTTATTGATAAGTTATTGTGGGACAAGGTGGCAGAAAGGTTTGTTATTGATAAGTTAATTGTGGGGAACAAGGTGGCAGAAAGGTTTGTTATTGATAAGTTATTGTGGGGACAAGGTG